>BDMV01000001.1:9853869-9964141 GCA_008326285.1 Oryza officinalis | reverse complement strand
CCGCGCCCGCCCGGCCCGGTCCGCGCGGCCTACCGCACCGGGCGCGAACGCGCACGTGCGTCGCACGCCCGCGCGAGAGAGTGGGCGCTCTCCTTCTCTCTCTCCCTCGCCCGTTCTCCCTCGCCGTTCTCTCTCCTCTCCGTTCCATCGTCGGCGCCGTCCCCTCCGGGCCCCGTCTCCTGCGCGCGTGCCGCCAAGGGGGGAGCGCGCGCCCTCCCCTCTCTCTCCCCGCGCGCCCCCTGCCCGAAGCGGCAAGGAGGCCGCGCCCCTTTCTCCTTTCCCCTTTTTCTTTTACCCCGACCGCCGTCGACGTCACCGACAGCTCGCGCTCGGCCGCTAGCGCGCCGGTCCCCTCCCCGCGTGGCTCCACCGCCTCCCCCCTCTCCGCGAACCCGCCTTCGCCGCACCGACCTCCACCCCCCGAACCGACCTCGTCTCCTTCCCTTTAAATCCCCCTCCGCCGGCCACCATTACCGCCTCCCCGCCGAGCTCCTCCCCTCTCCCCCCCCCTCACTGCCGCCGCCGTCCTCATCGTCCGCCGCCGCAGCCGAGGACGCCGAGGAGGACCCCGGCGCCCTCCTTCCCCTCTCCCTCGGCCCGAAGCCGTGCCTCCCTGCCGCCTCCGCCGTCGGTCCCTTCCCCAGTAAGCCGCCTCCCCGCGGTAACCTCCCCCTCTCCCCTACGTCTCCCCCTCCCTCTCGCGTTTTAGGGCGCTAGCTAGCCGGTAGAACCCCTCCGGGTGCCGCCGTGGCCGCCGCCCCCCTCCTCCGTACCCTCCCCACGCCGCCGCTGCCGCCGCCGCCTCGCGCCGTCGCCGGCCGCCGTCGGTCTTCCCCCGCGTGAATCCGAGCCGGTGGCTCTCCTTCCCTCTCTCCCCTCTCCGCACCGGTGTTGCCCCCCCTTCGCCGGGCTCGCGCTGCGCCGCCCGACCCCCCTCCGCCATTGTCGTCGTCGATCCGGCGTTCTCCCCTTCGCCCCTTCCCGCCGGCCTCCGTGGCAGCCACGTAGGCGCCACGTGAGCGCCGACGGCCCCTTCTCCCTCCATGCGCCCAGTCCGCGTGGACCGTACCGCTGACGGGCACTGGTACCAGCATCGTTATCCTGGGACTGGTACCTGTTTTGCGGTTCCGTGGGAAAGCGGTTCGCCGTTATCCTGCGGCACGCCCTCCTCGGTGCCATTTGTACAGTGGCGCAGGGGCAGGGTGTGACAGGTTTGATTTGTGAAATTAAAATGATTTGTTTGTGTGAGGATCTGATCCTTCTATGTGGCATGAGGTAACCCTGGGTTGGCTTTGAAAAGGCTTTATCGCGAACCTCTGACACCGGCTAGTGTCTGGAGTATGTTCGTGTGGTGTGGGTAAAGTGTACCCTTCTACAGAGGTTAACTAACTGTTCGAACAGCCATGTCCACGGTCATGGGTGGATGTGAGGTGTTTCCCGTTGCGTAGTTTTGTTTGCCTATGCTTTGTGAAAAGGTGTTATGGTTTGGGGAACTTATTGCTTGGAAAGTGGCTGTCAGGGAGACAGCGGGACAAGGAGTCCCTGGAAGTAATTGGTCGTTTGGGGACCACATATCTTTTAAAGGTTGGAAAATTGGTCTGGTTTGAGAAACCAGCTTTGAGACCAACTCTGGGAGTTGTGCAAACTTGAAAATAAAAATTTGTCACTTCTCACCCCGATCGAGATGAGACCTTGTCTTGCTCTGGTTGAGGGCAAACACACACTTAGATTGTTCAAAACTTGAAAACAAAACTGATTGTAAAATAAACAGCCTCCCCTTGCACCTTGCATTAACCACCTAAATTCCCCTGACTTGCTGAGTACGTAAGTACTCACCCTTGCTCTATATAGTTCCTCCGCCCTGAAGGTGAAGATGAAGTGAAGTGAAGAGTAGGGTTTCATCCTGGTTCCTAGCCGTCGCCTGTGGTGTTGGGTGTTAGTTCATTGGTTCTGCTGCTGTTGCTGTTGTTGTTGCTGCTGCTCCCGTGTCGTCGGTTGCATTCTCGGGCTGTCCCGAGATGTAGTCTAAGTTAAGGTAAATAAGTTATCTATTTAATTTAAGGATCGCAATGATTCATAATTGTCACCATGGGTACTATCACTATGTCCTGAGACTAGTACCAATATCACGGTTTCATAGGAAACGGTCCGCGTCGTTTCTCCTACGACACGCTCCTATCAGGTACCGTTGTATGGCGGTGCTGGATTGGGGTGTGACAGCCTGGTCTTCGAAGCCTCTCTGGAGGGGGGCCCCAGGGGTCCTCGCTCAAATTCCATCCTGGAAATGCACAGGTAGAGGGTCAGAGAGAAAGAGGTGGGTTGGGGGAGGGGGGGGGTCTGAAAACCACACGGAATAGCACGAAAAAAAGAACTCCATATGATACATCTAAAACTCACGCGAAACCATGTACGGGTACAATATTACATAATAACCGTGAGAAAAATCCTCTTCTTTATAAGTTTCTCCTCACACGTCCACGTCTATTCGAATTGGGCTCAGTGATTTTTATTTGAGTTTTTGTTTCAGCCGTGGAAGTCGATTCCAAACCGGGTTACATAAAGCCGCAACTGTGCTCTCCGTTCTCGACGACTCTGTGTCTCCTCGCCCGCCGCCTGCTTCCGCCGCATCCTCGCCGGTGAGCACCCATGTATATGCGCATCCTCTTTCTCATCCCTCTCTATATGTACGCCTTAAACAGCTTAAATTGGGGTTCAGTACAAGGGTTTTACCAGCATATTCGTTTGGGACAAGATAAGCAGCAAAAGTTTGGAAGATATAGTTAGTATACGACGGAGAGATTAGAATAGTTCGTCGATAGTTCAAACACAAACTACACCTTTTTTTTTTGGTTCGGCTCCGTCTTTGAATTCCCGTGAAGCTTTTCTATGATTCGAACCAAACTGTTTGTTTATGTCAATGGCAAATGCTGCACTTCAGAGTTTTTGTTAGGACCTGATGAATTAGAATTTGTTTGCATGGATAAATACAGTGGCATTGCAATTCACAAATTATAACGTGAGAGATTGGCATGCTTTCAACAAGGTCGTGAACTATACTGTAGTACTTTGGGATTTTCTTGGGCCCAGTGGTATAGATTCCTCAATAAACGGTTATATTAATCAGGATATGATGATTGTATACTGAATTTCCACCATGCAACTCATAGACATGATATATTTTCAGTTCTTCTACTGACGCAAAGAAAAGCTAAAAGCTGGTGGAGGTAGACGCAGGTTCAGATTATACCAGTCCTCTGTCACTAATGGGTGGATTCGACTTTGACATAGGCATTAGTTTTGATGAGTTTGAGGAAAATATGAAAAGATTCATTGAGGTGTGGTTCTTCTCATAACAAACATGATCATGTCAATAATGTTTCGTTTAGCAGAATATTCTAGCGTGAGGTAGGATTTACTGATAATTTTTGGAAATTGACTTTCTAATTTTTGACAGTTACCCATAAACTATCTCGATACAGCTGTTGATACAGCCGTGGGGTTTATGGAAGACATCCATGAAAGATTGTTTGCTCCTTCCCCTACTGATGAAGCACTGAATAAAGCAAATGAAATACTAAAGGATTCATCCTGTGACAATGTTATCACTGGATCATCGGCAGCATCCATTGGAATGGAGCTCGTAGCTTCTAACGAGAAACTATATAGTCCCAGTACTTCCACTGTTACTGCAGAAGACAGTTTTGCAGGCTCAATTGTTGCTGATGCTCCTCAAACTGAATCAATTTTAACTAAAAGTCCAGGTTTGCCTTTGATGAAAGCATGTGGGATTGATTAGGTTTCTGAATCAGTTATTCTTCGTTTGTCATTTAACTTCTATTATTGTTGCGCAGAAAGTAATTCTTCTGAAAGGGGTAATATAGAAGTGAATGATCAGTGCATGTTGCCCATGGACACCTCAGCAGCTGAAATATCAGGTATCAGTTGTTCTAACTTCTTACAGACACTTCAGGTCCCTTTTGCCTTCAGATAGCTGCAGTTATCATGAAATTATTTCATCAGAATAACTGTTAGTTCCCCTGTTTTAGGTGGGAAATCTACTGATGTCGATGAGGAAGTTTTTTTATGCAATTCAGAGAAGCCCTCGGATTCCTGCACATCTGAAGTCCCAATTTCAATTGGGAAGGAAGTAATTTTATGTTGGAAACCTGTAGAACCGCAATCACCTGGTTTGTATCTAGCTTTCCTTTATATGATTTTTCAGATCATAGAGCATTTTCAATAGACTGTGGCATACATAATAGTATCAAAACTATCTGTCCAGATTGCACCTAAAATTGCAGTCAAGTCAGCCAGTCACATGATTTGACAACACACCGGTTGTCTGCCTTCTTCCATCAATATTTCGATTTACCTGCAGTATTTAATTCGACGGAGATGGTTCGCATGTCCTCAGAACATATTCCGTGACTTTGTAAATCATGAAGTGAACAAAGAAAAAATAATGGAGTAGTGAATAAAGATAAAGTAATGGAGTATGTTGAATTTCATGGTTCTGTCCATTCAGTTAAAAAGTTTATAGAACCTCCTTTAGAATGATGAGGGACACATAATCCCAGCACAATTCAATCTTAACAAGCATTTCAGTAATTATCCACTAAAATTTTCATAATATTCACCTAATATCAATTCTCTTGCAGAATCTTCTGCTTGTGATGATGCAATTATTCTTGAAGGGACTATTATAAATTGTGAAGAGCCAGAACACAGTACAAAGGCCACTGAAGAATCAAGAAAGCATGGTTTGTGCCATTTGTACCACTTTTGAAATGTGTCATGCAACTTTATATTCGCACACAGCATTGAAACATTATTCCAAAAAAACGCATATAGTGACAACATTCACTTATGCAAGTCCTCTAACTTGCACTGGATTCATGTCCCTTTGTGCTAAGCAGGTGACGTATCAAATTTGTCCGGCGTGACTATCTCGCATGATATGACCACAGACATGTCCAACAGCGATGACGATTCAAATGTGTGGCTTGATATAGACCTCCAGGATGACCAGGAGAAGACAGAAGCAGACGTCTCCCCATTTCGTCAACCAAAGAAGACATCATTCAAGGTACTACTTACTCAGTATCAATTGAAAAAAAAAATGGGGTGGTGGTAGATTGATTTTGTTACATTATCATATCAGTTTCATGTAAATTGCACTAGGCAGATCTCTTCTTTCAACCAAGTGTTGCTGTTTCTGAATTTATGTTTTCCTACACATGGTCAAGAAAATTTCAGAATATTAATAGAACAATGCTATATGACTAAACAACTGTGTGATGTATGTTCAGCTCGTCGTAAAGGCGTGGCAACTGATGTTCTTGTTCGTTGCAGAAAAAAATGATGAGAAGCTTAGCGAATAAATTCCGGTGGTCGAAGAAGGAGAGGAATGTGAACCAGGCAGTCCCTGCTAGATCTCAGGAAGCAGGAAATGTCAGGTATCAAGCAGTTTCATCCTCGGATGATCTGGAGGATGATTGGGAGCTCTTGTAAATCTGCAGAAAGCTCTATGTCGGCTGTTAGAGGGGGAAAAGTTCATGCAAAGAGAACTTCCCTTAATTTCTTCCTAATATCTCAGAGAAGTATGAAAAAGTGAGGGTCTGTGTCCATCGGCATAACTGTAAATTCCAGATGAGGCCGTGAGCAGCTCTTCCGTTTTTCTCTCCTTGACATGAAATTCTGACCTCAACACTTTCTTCTGATTAAAATTTTCACTTCAGTTTTCTGTTGGCAGTTCTCAACAGTGGACTGGGAAATTTGAGTACAAAGTCCAGTTTTTGTGTACAGGTCATTGCATTGCTTTCTCTTAATGTTAATACAGAAGATTTGTTTAGTTTGCAAATATAACTGTTGGATCCCATTTTTGGCTTAACATGTAAGCTTGTTCAGACTCAGAGTAAGATTTTACTGTAGCGTATCTGAAAATCCACTGGTTTATTGATCAAAGGAGAAGAAATTTGTATTATTCACTTGCATGATTGCATTGTCACAACGGTTGAGAACTAGAAATCAATCCTTCAATCTGAGCCGTCCGTGTGATCAACAGATACTAGAAGCACTACACTTGAGCATGCCAGCTGACGAACGCGGCCGGCACCGTCGCCGGCGGCGGCGTCAGGCCGTCGGGTAGAAGGGCGAGGTGGCGAGGCCCCAGGTGCCCTGCGGCCACCACACGTCCTTGGCGTGGTAGACGTAACCCTGCTCGCCCCAGTCGCTGCTCCACGAGTTCTTGGCGATCCAGTACTTGTCGCCGCCGAAGCCCTCGCAGTAGCCGACGATGGTGACGGCGTGGTTCACCCTCTCGGCGGAGCAGGGTCCCCGGTACACGCCGCCCTTGTAGAACATGAACTCGCGCGCTCCGGCGTCGATGTACGGTGTACGCCGTCACCGGCTGCCGCGCCAGAGCCAGCGCCAGCTGCAGCTCGTCGTTGGGCGGCACGGTGCGGAACGCCGACAGGGACGCCGAGTAGCCGAACAGCGGCTTCCCCACGTCGCAGCTGCCCCTGACGCCGGTGTACGGATAAGGTACAGGGGCGCCGACACCGAGGTCAAGGATCAGGGCGCCTGCGGCAAGTAGTAGTAGATCACCGGCGGCGACATGCTTGCTGACGTCAACACGACGGCCGTCGTTGCAGGGTCTTGTTGGGCGTTCGCGGCGGTGGCGGCGATCGAGGGGCTGACACAGATCAGGACGGGGAATCTGATGCCGCTTTCGGAGTAGGAGCTGGTGGACTGCGACACCAGCAGCTCCGGGTGCGCCGGTGGGCGGCCACACCGACCGGCCGCGCGTTCGACCTCGTCGCCGCGAAGGGCGGCATCACGGCGGAGAGCGAGTACCAGTAGGTACGAGGGGTTCCAGCGCAAGTGCCGCGTGGACGACGCGCTGTTCAACCACGCGGCCCGCATCGGCGGGCACCGCGCCGTGCCGCCCGGCGACGAGCGGCAGCTGGCGACGGCCGTGGCGCGGCAGCCGGTGACGGCGTACGTCGACGCGGGCCGGCTGGCGTTCCAGTTATACGGCTCCGGCGTGTTCCCGGGCCCGTGAGGGAGCTGGAGTGGCGCGACGGCGCTCACGCCCAACCACGCCGTGACGCTGGTCGGCTACTGCCAGGACGGCGCGTCGGGGAAGAAGTACTGGGTGGCCAAGAACTCGTGGGGCAACACGTGGGGCGAGCAGGGTTACATCCTCCTCGTGAAGGACGTCGCCTCGCCGCACGCAACCTGCGGCCTCGCCGTCTCGCCCTTCTACCCCACCGTGTAATCGCCACGGCCATCGCCGCCGTCCTCGTCATCTTCTTCTTCCTCCTCCCGACAACTGGGCCCACTTTAATGTTATATGGGCCGGGCTTTTCTGGCCTCGTCCATAAACAGGCTTAGTTAATTGCTTCAGGAATGTCCATTTTGATTCCCTCAAATATAGCTCCAATCTATAATTCATATCCCTAAACCGTAATACCATATCTTGATCCCTCAACTATTAAAATTGGTATAATTTAACTCCTTCAACAGTCTTGGAGGACGATTTCACTGACGTGGCGTTTTGACACAGTCCAACCTGCTGAATCATCTTGTGGGACCCACGTACATCTTCTCTTTTCATTCTCCTCCTCTTTCCCCACACCATCGAGGCACCGAGCAGGGACTTGTGTCGACGGCTTCCTCTCTCACCACGTCACCCTACTGTCGCTGGCTCCACAAGGAGGGAGCGCGGTGTGCTCCGACGACTTGGGTTGACGCCATAGGGATTAGATCAAAGCGCCACGTCTCCAAAATCACCCTCCAAAACCGTTGAGGGAGTTAAATTATACCGGTTTTAATAGTTGCGGGGTGAAGATATTCGGTATTACGGTTCAGGGATATGAATTAGATTGGAGCTATATGAACTTTAAGCACCTTGCTTATGTGTTTAAATAATGACACTAATATCCCCGATACTCTCACCTTTCGGATAGACAAGTTATAACTAGCGCAATCCGTTAAAGATCATTGTACCATTACCGTAACATAGATTGACTAAACTAATCAAGTGAAATCAAATGAAACATATAAATGAAGTATAACCTTGAATAGTACGCATAACTAATAAACTAGTATATGAAATATGAATAAAATATAATAAACAAGAAAACTTCTTTATTGAAAGTGGACTTATTCAATTGCTTCGCCCAATTTCGCATTGCCGCTAACACGGCCCATCAAGGCCCATTACCATCTACTGGGCCGGACCACTCCGGGTGAGGTGGCGTCGTTGGCGCGAGCTCGTCGTCGTCGGACGAGGCGCCATTACTGGCTCTCGTGACTGTCACTGATTGACGAATGATGATGACGGCGACGTTGGCATTATCGATCGGATCAGGCGATCGCCCGTGAAAGAAGAGTGATTTCAAGTTTTCAACACGATATCCACCTGAGGTCACCGGATATGGGCGAGCACGTCCACTTCGCTTCGCATCTCGGACACTGCTTTAGCTGAAGCTGACAGCTCTAAATTCGTCGAATTTAGTACGAGTAGTACATCTTCAGTCTTATTTAGTCTTATACTGTGGATTGACGAACCCAAAACGCGGGCAAAAGCTTCGTGACTTCCCCTATACGGAGTAGATTTGAAAGCTGGAAGACCTCTTGATTGCTGCAGGAACTAAGTTACCGTCTGAACTTTGAAGTGTATTTTTTTTCTTTACAAAGTTCATATCGATAGAGCAGACAAAATTTATAAAATTACAATTCTGAAAGGTTATAACCAGAAAACAAAAAAATATACCACCACCCACTCACCGATAGCACCAAACACAGATCTAGAAGAAGGCTAGTACCAGCCCGGCCGCCGCTAAGCGTGACCGGCCGTCGCTAGGCCAACAAAGGAACTACAACCGAGATTGCCCAAAACTCAACCCTTACAACCGACACTAAACCTCACTCTATCCATATCTTTGAGATTAAAGGGAAAAGGGTGAGAGAGAAGAGTGGAACCATTCTACCTCCCCCAGGCCCTCCGACGTGGCCAACTTGCATAAGTTAGGGCGCCGACACAAGAGGACATAAATCTAGAGTGAGTTTGCACCAATTATTTTTGGCAAGGGGGCTGCCTAGACGACGTCTCTAGGAAGAGAAACGACGAAAGCACCGCCGCTGCTGTTCGTCGAGGTCTCAAAGAGAACCGCGACTGGGTTTTCACTCAACAGCCCTACTAGAGGGGATGAGACGGCACGACAAAGCCCTCAAGAGGGGGAGTGACGCTTGAGCGCCATCGTTGCCGGCCCGACCAAGGCTGGGCAAGGTTTTCACCCGTCGCCCATCGCCTACCTATCCACAGCTAACGCACTATTGCTCCACCGCCATCTAACCTCCGCCGGCGCGTGGGCACCACTACACTGACACCCCCCCCCCCGCGCTGGCTAGTCTTTGCGTGCCACCACCCTCGTCGTGCTGCACCGGCCTCCGCTACCAGTCACGCCTCCTCGTGCCGCACTGGCATGCGCCTCACCGGCCTCCACCTCCCCGTGCCGCGCCGGCCTCCGCCGCCGCCTGCCGCGCCTCCTCGCGCCCCGTGTGGGCCTCCACTGCCGCAGCCGTCGCCACGAGCTTCGCCGCTGTCGGAGCCGCACGTCCTCTTGGCGACGACCTTCGGCCTTCTCCGCCACCGGCCACAGCCGTTGCGCCGCCTCGTGCCTCTACCGGACCACGCCACCCCGCGCCTCCACCGGGTCGCGCCGTCGCAAGCTTGCTCGCCGTCGGAGTCACCCTCTCCTGATCTGGCCGTGCAGGGGAGGGGGAAGGGAGGGTGGTGGGGGCAGATCTGCCTCCGACGTGACCGGATCCACCCCGCCGACCACTTCGGCCATCGCCTCTCACTCGATGCGCGCCGCTTCGCCTCCCACTCGACGGGCTTGTTTTTCCCACAGTGGCCTTTCTTACCTGCCGCGCGGTTTTCGGCGACGGTGAGGTGGCTAGAGGGGGTGAGGAGGGTGGCAGCGCGGGCAGCTAGGGATTCGCCCTCGAGCCATCCGTGTGAGAGCGACGCGAGAGCTCTACTCATTTCATGGACAAGTTTTTTCTGTGTTCCAAACAGGTTATAATTTATAAACCATGTTCTACTGAAATTTCTGCAAATTTTCTTCGAAACTTGTACATTTAAACGGGGCCGAAGCATGTTTACAAAGCAGACGAAGGTGGTTGCCATTAATTTGGACACGTTTCGCTGGTCCGTAAGATGGCATGATTGGTGTGTGGTTGAAGCGTCCAGCCTAACGTCTTTCCCTGTCAGAAAGACAAGTACATTGGAAGGGAGCTAAGGTAGTTAGTTAGCCCGTGCGTCTGCATGCATATACTACTAACAGTATGTGACCCCAATCTTCAGAATAGCCCAGCCACTTCGTTCCTCTTCCTTGCACTGCAGCTCAAATCATTGATCCAATCTCACCATCTAATCTGGTTAATTAAACAGCGTTCTCATAACCAAATCCTTGTGAAAAGAGAAAAAAAAAAGGCAAGCATGGCAAGAAGAGCCAACTCTTGCTGTCCTGTCTGACGGAATCAAACCATATGCCACAGTGCTAGTTTATACTTCACTCTGTATACATCTGCTTCTTTCTCATGCTCTGAATTTTGTTTCGCCTGAAACTCTGAATGTCATGTCACAATGTCATTTCCGGGGATAAGAATTTGCCCTGTCATTGTCACCTTTTCGTCCTTCCGTTTCACCGGTTTTTATTTCTGAAGTCACGTACCGTAATCGTTACTGCATACTTACATATGACGGCCACTAATTGAGGCAAGTAGGACAGAACGATTCTAAAAGCTTCTAATCCTAACTACCTGTAGACCCCAAAGCTAAGTTAATGGAAAGGGTCCTAAGTAACACTTGTGATGCAAGTTTTCGGCGTTAGTTAGCATGCAGCTTCTGAACCTATAACAATGTCAGTGGGGGCTATTCTCTCTGCGAAACTAGACCTTTTTTCTGCAATCAGTTATATTCCTCAACTGGTAATTAATTCGGACAGTTGCTGTAGTTACTCTTCAAGTACAAGCTCCAGTGAATTGACCTTGATTTTGCAAAGTACAAAACTGTGAGCTACTCCATGTTACAGACATGTGGTTGGAGGTGATACTGTTTGGCTCAGCGTTGGATCGCGAGAGAGAACACGAGTATTCATGTGATTCCTGCAGCACGTTTCTCACTCACAAGATGTTGGTCTGTAGGAGAGGATCTCAATCTAGGGCTCTGTACTGTACTAAAGCTGATTCTGCTGTGCTGTCATTTAACCCTTTTCTTTTTTCTGCCCAACATGCTTTCTTTTTCTAATCTAGCCAATGGGCAGCGCAAGATTGCATCTTGAAACTAGTAGTAGGACAGTACTACGACACTACTGTATGTACTACTACAGTAGAAACTGGAAAGGAAAAAAAAAGATTGCAGCAGCGAAAGAAAGATGAGTTCTTTCTATTAAAGCAGATAGTATAATCTTGTTTTATCCCTGGAAGAAAGAATCTTACATTTCAGTCAGATAAAGGCAACGAATGATTTAGCATAGCACGCACGAACAAGAAGAGTGGGGATGATAAGACAAACGAACTTGGCATAACTTGATGGAGAGGATGATTGTATTGGATGGTCTAAGATTTTGCTCCGCCCTATACGTGCAGTTATACCATTTTATTCTAATGATGGTGTCTTTGTCAATGGCAGTATGGCAGTAAAGCCGATTAGCCAAGGTAAGGATCTGGATTAGGATTGCTGAATTGACGCGGATATATCCTCTCCTCCCACTAGCAGCTGTCTATCATCAAAAAGAAATCAATTAAGATTATGAAATTATTGACGACAGTGAATTCAGCGGTGGCATGCATGGAACCTAAAGAATTTTATGGTGTGCTTAGGGTAGGTTGATTATATGGGCAATATAAAAATTAACAGCATATAGATCCAGAGGAATACTATTTCAGGAGTTCATTTTCCACATCAAAGTGCAATTTGCGCACACATATTCCCCATACACGATAAAAAAAAACCATGTCCTGAAAACAACATGTCAACTTCTGAAGTGACATGAAAAACAGCTGGAATTCAGTGTTCTCCGTTAGTACCACCTAATCAAACAAACACTTCAGTACCACACTACTCCCTTCATCCCACAAAATTTCCAACCCTACAATCCCCATGCAATTTTAGGACAAAAAGCAAAAGACTAAAATACCTTCAATAAAAGTACATCCTCCAATCATTAGGTATAAGTAAAATAATACAAGTTGGATTAGTACTAGTACATTGTTGCTGCAAGCATTAATTAAGTGCTCAACACACAAGAAGCAGCCACTAGGGCGCCAAATAATTTGAATGAAACAAGTGGGTTGAGGCGCCACTTCATTGGCAGCAAGAACATACAAATCTCTCTAGCAAACCTCATTACAAAAAACCTTATACAAGTTTGAAATGAACCACAATCACAAGTTTCCCTCTCACTTTATCACTTCTTGAGTCTGCAAAAACACCTCCATGGCTTTGGATCTAAATATAGCATTAGATAAGGGAGATGAATAGGTACCCCATGTCAATGAAGCAGTGGCTAGAGAAGATGGAGATGAACAGGTACATGATCTCAATGAAGCAGTGGCTGGAGAAGATAAAATGCATGTTGGTCAAGACAATGATCAATTTGGAGGTGATGTCCAGGGAGGTGCCAACTCTATGCTTCCTTTTGATCTCAATCTTGATGTACCTGGCCATCAAGGAGAAATGCATCCAGGTAACATTACAAATATTAGAGGAGAAATGATTAATCTTTGTAGCACTGACTAGCATCTCAAAATCTTTGCCAATTCTCTGTAAAGATGATCAGTAACATGTGCATTGATGCAATCGCTATGTTCTTGGAACAAAATCAATCTTTGATAACTTTGAGGAAAAAGTTAGGACTTGATTTTTTTTGTTAGTTCTTTACCAACTCAATTCTATCAACGAGTTGAGCATAAATTAGTTTGTTCCCTTTCATAATATCACAGGTTATACATTTGACTAGCTACAATTAATTAAATACTGCTCACATGATGCTTATCTCCTTCCATAATATCACAGGTTATACATTTAACTAGCTACAACTAATCTGTGTACTGGAATTAAAAGAACAAACAAATTCTATACCTTTTTTCTATTGTTATAGTTTCAGCTAGTACTATATAACGAAGTTAGATTGCACCTCCAATACAGTACACAAAGAGGTTTGAACTTCAACACCAAAGTTTCTACAAAAACAAAAAACATCATTCAAGTATGGCCCTAATATCACTATACCAGTAAAATAACCAGTGGTTCTACTAGCCTGCAGCACAAGCATCTTTAGACAAAATCACAATTTGAAAAAAAATGTATAACACAAGTAGGGAAAAAGAATCACGAGCACTTCCCTCAGTATATTTATACTGCTGAGATGAACATGCCATTGACCAACTAAATATTTGTCCTACAAAAGGACATCATAATTTATCAGGACCTCTGATGCCGCCGCCGCATCGGAGCCCTCTCCCGCCGCCGTCGCCGCCACCATCTTTTGGATCAAAACCGCAAGATTACATGCCTCCTCCGCCTTGGCTTGCGTCTCTTGAATCAAAACCATAAACCATTCCACTGTTACCATGAAACCGCTACCGAGCCAAATCCTTCCACCGAAGCCGTCTCCGGCATCGGATCTAACTGCTCACAACCTTCCCCTGCCGCATCCAAGCAACCGCATCCTGGTGGACAGGGAACTTCGCAGGAAGATGCGGGAGCGAGAGGGAGCGGCGTGGAGCGGGGAGAGACGTGCGGGGAAGAGCGGGAGGGAGGTGGGGAGGGAGTCGGAAGCTTGGTAGGGTCTCGCATCTGGGCGTTGCCGCGTCGAGATGCTGGCGATTTGGGAACGGGAGAGGAGAGAAACACGAGAGACGGCCAGGAAGAGATGTTTTGTGTGGCGTTCACGAGAGGAGAGAGAGTCGCCGTCCACATATGACCACATAGAGTTGAAGTTTTAGGTTTTCTGTGCTGGAATCGGTTTTTTATGGGACAAAGTCCTCCCTCAGGAATCGAGATTTTGGGGGACGGAGGGAGTACTCTTCATGAAAAAACAATCAGTACTACTACATCAGCAGCAGTAGACCAGCTGGAGGAGTCCATTGTTAGTTCATAAGCATGGGGCTCATCAGGCTGAAGACTCCATCCGGATTCCCTGCACTTCTCAGAAGGTTTGGCCGTTTTTATCGCCCATGCGCAGAAACCAATCAGTGAGTGAGTGAAATCAGACAATCAATGGATGAAATCCCTACTATTTACTAGCCTTCCAGCGATTCATCCCTTGGACCCTAGCAAATCCATGCACATGTGGTGGTCACCCTTGCATCCATGGATGGAAAACACTCCTCCTACCATAAAGAAGCGTATCAAGCCGCCCTACATATTGTCACATTCCGCTCCCACCTCGTCACACTTCCCGCGACTCCGCGCTCACAAGAACCGGCCTTTCTTGGCCGCGTCGTCTTCTTCCTCCTCACCTCCATTGTTGTCTTGTCGGTTGTGTTGTTGGTAGGAGGATGAGGAGCCGGACGGCGGTGTTCGCGGCGGTGCTGGTCGTGTTCCTGGTGGCGTGCACCGCCGCCGCGGCCGCCGCGGCGATTACTATCTCCAGGAAGCACCAGCACAAGACAGCGTCGGGGGCGGCGGCGGCGGCGTCGTGCAACATGTTCGCGCCCGGGAGCTGGGTGGTGGACGAGTCGTACCCGCTCTATGACTCGGCGGCATGCCCCTTCATCCGCGCCGAGTTCGACTGCCGCCGCTACGGCCGCCCCGACAAGGAGTATCTCAAGTATCGGTGGCAGCCCAGCCCGCCGTGCTCCACGCCCAGGTCGGTAATGGCGGCCGCCGCCGCAGCAGCAAGCAATTCACCTGTAGTTGGCCAATGTTTCTGAGAATTCGCCGCTGCAGGTTCGATGGGGTGGCGTTGCTGAGGATGTGGAGCGGGAAGAAGGTGATGTTCGTGGGGGACTCCCTGGCGCTGAACCAGTACGAGTCGCTGCTGTGCATGCTCCACGCCGCCGCGCCCAACGCCCGGACCACCGTCACGCCGGCGTCGGGAAAGGTCGACCCCTCCACCACCACCAGCTTCGAGGTACACGTCCCCTGCCTTCCCTTTCCTTCACGGCCCAGTGAAAAAAAAAGCAACAAACCAAAGCCGACGCCTTTGGCGGTTGGAGCCCTGGGGCCGCCTCACCATGATGACCAGCTGCTGCTGCTTAGTGCGATGTGAACCGCTCGCGACACGACCATGGCTCGTCCCTACCATACCAGCGTGTTCAGCCGCGTCGGGTGAGGAAGTGGATGGCGTGTGGCCGGAGAGGCGCCGCGCGTGCGCGCCACCGTGGCGGCGAGGTGAGCGCGCGGCGCGGCGCGGGCACGGGCATGGCGGGTGATTGATACGGACAATGGCTGCGCTGGCATGTCCGGCGCGGCGCGCGGGACGCGGAAGTCAATGGAAATAAAGGCCAAGTTAATTGAGTCTCTTGCGGTCGCCGCGAGGTCGCACCGCGCACATCAAATTCTGCGTTTTTTCTCTGGCGATTTGACTGGCCGTGTTGGCGTTTCTATTGCTCCCTCACACCAAAATATAAAGAACTAGAATATGTCAAATTTTATTTAATATTTTTTATATTTTAGAACGGAAGGAGTTTTTCCGTTTCGATTCCTTTCCTCTTGGAGAAAAAACAACGTAGAGAGGGGACAGAGTAGTCTCGCACAACAGAACAGCTGACAAAGTGAGCTGGCCTGGATTTGCAGTTGCTGGTGCCGGCGCTGTTTGATGGATCTATCACGGCAGATCTCGCGTGTGATATGTTCGTGGTAGGTGTGCACAAATCTGCACGGCAAAAGTAAAACCAGTACAGTACTAGTTCAAACATTGCCACTGACTGTTCCGTCTGTTCGGTGCTGCCTCCGATCTCCTCGTTACTTGCCCTGTGTTTCATGTGTCCGTGTCAGGCCGTGAGGTCCTGAATATATTGATCTGCCAGTGTCCCTTCTTGGCCCTTTTGCTGGCGTCCAGCTCTTCGGCGTCATTTCGCGCCGACACACGCTCGCCGACGCGCCCGCGCCCGAGCGTGCATTTCGGTGGTTGCGCTGCCGTTGTTAGCACTGTTTTGGTAGGTCACTCTTCAATGGCGGGACGGACACAAGTAGCGTGACAACTGACATCGTCCAAGCCTTAGAATGTACTAGTATAATCCAGTAGTACGGTGTCCTGGCTGCGAGGCGTTCTGTTCCTGCACATTGTTGTGCCAACTTGCCGCACATTGTTGGCGGCTGAATCAGCTGTGTATCTGACATTGGATATGCAGGAGTTCAACGTGACGATCGTCTACTACCTGACGCACTACCTGGTGGACCTTGTCAACGAGAAGGCCGGGCGCGTCCTCAAGCTGGACGCCATCGACCAGGCACGCAACTGGCTCGGCGCCGACGTGCTCGTCTTCGACTCCTGGCACTGGTGGCCGCGCTCCGGCCCGACGCAGCCGTGAGACCTCCTCCTCCTCAATCTGTTCATCACCTTCATCTTCAAAGTCTCAAGGTTGCTTGATGGGTTTCTGACATACTGAATTTGCTGCTGTTGCTGCAGGTGGGACTACATCCAGGAGGGCAACACGGTGGTGAAGGACATGGACAGGACGGAGGCCTTCACCAAGGCGCTCAACACCTGGGCCAAATGGGTCGACGCCAACCTCGTCCAGACCAACACCAGAGTCTTCTTCCAGGGAATCTCGCCCTCTCACTACAGGTTAAAAATCACCTCAGTAAAACCATCTGATTCTGCAACGAACTCTGTGACAATGTCATGTAACATACTAATCGCTGCAGGGGCCAAGACTGGGGCGACACAGCGAGGGCGACGTGCATGGGGCAGACGCAGCCGGTGAACGGCAGCACGGCGGCGGCGTACCCCGGCGGGGCGATCCCGCAGCAGGCGGTGCTGAGGAGCGTCCTGGCCGGCATGGCGAAGCCGGTGTACCTGCTGGACTTCACCTACCTGTCGCAGCTGAGGAAGGACGCGCACCCGACCAAGTACGACGGCGGGATCTTCGGTGAGGACTGCACCCACTGGTGCGTCGCCGGACTCCCGGACACCTGGAACGTCCTCTTCTACGCCGCGCTCACCGGACAGCAGTGATGGCTGTCATCACAGCCAGTGATATAATTGAGCTAGGATATAGTGGAAATAATCAAAAGGAAATTTATAGATACAGATTGATATTATATAGGTCTATGGAAAGATTTTTCTCGAAAAAAAGAAACAGAAGGTTATTGTGACCAAAGTGACAAAACAAATGCCTTATTCTTTCTCAGAAATGGGGGTGAAAGATGCTGTAATTGGTTGTCAAAGAAGGATAAGAAAGAATTGTTCTCAGGTGGTTCGTATAAAGATAAACAGATTGTTTTGGCAGATATCTGGTCTAACAAAATACTTTGTTTTGGTGGCAATATTCACGGTTGGGATTCCTTTAGAAATCTATGGAATTCTCTTCCAGCATTTTTCTTAATTTGAACAAGACAGGAGAAAGGTTGCTGATATGGAAAATTTCATGCTGTTTACATGTGTGCGTGACACAAGAACACATCCGTACCAGTGAGCAACCATGGGGCATATGGGCTCAGATTTTATTACGAAAGAAACGGCCCAACCAGCTCACAAAGATGGGCCGAAATTACACTCTTAAGCCCTAGACACAGACGGGACAAAATGATTGCATAGAACAAATCTGCCCAAAACACGAACGGGGATGGGCCACGGCGCTACGCTACGGCCTAATGGCGCACGGCCGCGAGGATGGGCGGATGCGCGTACGGGCCGTGCAGCCAGCCGGCGGCGATGCGGGCGTAGGCCGCCTCCGTGAGGTGGATGCCGTCCCAACTGACGAACGCGGCGGGGTCCGGGCACGCGGCCGCGCCGGGGAGGCCGCACGCCGCCGTGGCGTCGTAGTTGTACGGCCCGCCGCCGCCGCAGCACGCGCGTAGCGTCGACGAGCCGCTGAACCCTGCAGCGCCAGTAACCGATCAGGCCCTGGTTAATTATTAGCACATAGCTATATACTAGCTGGTTCGAATCGATCATAGGACAAGCGAGCTAGACGGCGACGACGAAAGTCAAGGCCGAAAGTCCCGATCGATCACGATGAGAGCCCAGTTGGGATTGCCACGATGAGTTTAAGAATGGTTGAATTCAACGACTGGCATTATCTTCACGACTTCAACCCCTTTTTGGGGATCGACTACATATTACATGAAGCGTTTACTATCGGCAACATGTCTACTTTACTTATTCCAATTTGTTGATTAGGCATATGCTGGATCCTGAAATAGCCCGAGTCCGTTCATCTATCTTGAAATATTATTTACTATAGTATTATTATAGGATAGTTAAAAAAAGCCACCATGTTTGTTCTAGAGACCTAAAAATTACTAGTACATTAATCTGAGAAAAAGATAAACACTTACTTGTACATCTAGTGTCTAGTTTTTTTTATTGCGTATATTGATCGATACTAGTTATATACAAAGTACAATTGTATTTAAACATGTTAACAATTGTATATATACCAAGTCTCTAGCTCTACTTTTAAAATCTACTCATAGTATCGTGCAATTATATCTATGGAAACAAGAGCTCAAAGTTGTATATCAAATCCTATTCAACGTCTAAAATATAGCTACATATAAAGTGATTATATTTTTATCTAAAACTTCCCACATTAATAGAGAAAAGAAAAAGATTTTGTACAATTAAACCGTGATGGGCTGGATCATAATGGTATAGATCGATCAACTTAGTTGTATAAAAGTTACAACTTCAAGTATGTAAACTGGAGATAAGAATTGTATACTAAATTCAAGTCCACTTTTAATTAATGTGTTGTATACTAACACGAATATATCCATGAAAAATAAAAGATAGAAATCGTACATAAAAACCAATTCTACCTTTTGAAATCTAGCTTAGTACAAATTTATGCGAAAAAATGCATTAAACTTTTATAAAAATAAATGTACAAAATCAAAGGAGGCAACTTGTTCATGGTGAGGACTGAGAAGCACGGACCGGAAGTAGCTAGCTAGCACTTTGTAAACGCATGTGCAATTAAGGGGAAGAACCAACGACTCACCGAACCTAGCCGGTTTCTTCAGGAAGTCGATCACCGGCTTGTAGTAGTCGGCGTAGATGATCTTCACCCAAGGGTATTTGTGCCTGAGCCGCGACACCGCCTCGAACAGCACTGAGTTGTGGTAGCGCGAGAGCACGTTGTGCTTCTTCAGGCAACAGCGAGCGTCGTAATCTCCTCTGTTCTTGCTCGCGTACAGCGTCAGGATGATGGGCACGCACCCGTTGGGCAGCTGCCCCGGCACCACCACGTATCTCGCTCCTTGCTTGATCACCGTCTGAATTTTATTCGTACGCGACAGAAAATGTTAACTCTGTGTAAATTGTAAGAGAAATTTTACGTCCCTTAATCCCAAAAAGATAAATGCTACAAATCCCATTTGAACGAAATGATACCTTTACCTAACAGGTGATTTCTACTAGATATCAGACAATACTTAATAGATATCCCCTGATATCGGTTAGGTATCATATTTTTTTAAGTATAAAATTTGGTATCAAGTGATATTTCTTAAGGATCGTAAAATCACTTAGAAATCTTAATGTGTCTCAAAGTTCGTGAGTTGTACGAGTGTAGGACCTCGATGCCTGCAGAGATGGCTTGGACGACTTTTGGCACGTAGGCGACAAGTTCCTCGACTGTTTTTCCGGCGGCCAAGATGAAGACGTAGTCGTTCCCGCCGAACTCTCCCATGAAGAAGAGTGATCTCTTGAAGTATTCTCTGCATTCTGTGTAAGAACGAGCAAGCAAAAAGTTCAGATGAAATCCAGTCAGCAATGGATCTAATCGAGTGATCAAGACAACAAAACACGGTGTAATGCAGGTACTGTACCTTGGGCTGTTTGGCACAAGGTTGGCTTGAGCTTCTGGAACCACTCCAGCTGCACGCTCAGGGAGATGTTCAACGGGGGTGCGCTAGTGATGTTGTTCTGGAGGAAGAAGGCTAGATCGAGAGCGCTGGCGCCGACGACGGCGAAGTTGGCGCCATGGGTGAAGTTCTGACCTTGGCCAAGAAACGGCGGGACGAACGACACATGAAACTCGTCAGCTGAAAAGTTGGATGACAAATTAATTATTGTATGTTCACTTAAATGGGAACTGAAAGCAAGCTGAAAAAGTGAGAGCTAGCATATGTATGTTATACCGATGAAGTCCATGATGATGCGGCCATTGGAGGCGCGGCCGGTGGGGTGGCCAAAGAAGGTCTCGCCGTAGGGGAGGTTGCTGAAAGGCATGATAGGGAGCAGCGGCGCGGCCAGTTCGACGAAGTTGCCGGTGTCGGCAAACGAGTTTCCGAAGCTGAAGACGGAGTCGATCTTGGGACGATGGCCGGGGTTCGCCTGAGCGTAATGCAGGCAACCGAGGAGGAGGAGGATGAGGAAGGATACTGGGTTTGAGGGTGAGTAGTTCCCCATGATTTGAGTTCAGTGAGCTAGGAACCCTAGCTATCTATAAGCTTCAGCCGCAGTGCAGGATTGCTATGGTTTTGCATCTCCGGTAATGGAGTTTATGTAAGAGTTTTCACCGGTGCGCCATGCATGTAAATTAATCCAAATGGCTATATTCAACATTGTCGTCTAGAAACCCACAAGAGGCCACGATCAAGAAGCAACAAGTCAACCATCCCTAGGAAAGAACCAAAAAAAAGCAAATTAACTTGGCCTGTAAAGTTTATTTAGATTTGTAGCTAAAAGTCGCTATATTTTAGAACAGAGAAGGTAATATTACATTTCATTTCGAGAGAAATTTTATCATCCGATAGTACATTGTTAAATATTTGCTAGAAAAAATGTTTTATAAAAAAAGGTGCTGTAGCCTCTCTCACCATTTCAAATAATTACATAAAGCTCTATAACAATTTGAAACTGTTAGAGTCCTATAACCATTTGAAATTGTTATAAATAACTCTATAACCATTTGAAATTGTTCAGCTAACACCTCCATGTCATGCAATGTCATATTTTCTTATTTTTCAAACGGTAATTGTTGTATCTGTGACTGTCACCATTCGAATTGGTAATAGAAGCAAATTACCAATCTAAGTGGCAACAGAAGTACTTTTTTTTAAAAGAAATATATATCAAATGAAAGTCTACCTCTGTTTCAATAATAAAAAAAATTATTTGTTTTAATTAAAAAAATCAGCCATACCAGTGAACAACCATGAACATCTTCCCTAGCGAAAAAACGAAAAACCAAAATATGGTGAACAGCCATGCCCATATTTTAATAACGAAAAAACGACCAACCATACTAGGCCTTGATTACACGTCAACTCAACAACACCAAACGAAGTTAAAAGGAATAAGTTCACTTCGACTCCCTCAAAAATACTGGTGTAATCTGACTTGTATCCCACGATCCCAATATCAGATATACTAACCTCCAATTATCGAAACTGGTGTGAAATGACTTTTTCGATGGTTTTGAGAGTGATTTTCGCTGACGTGGATCATTGACCAATCTAACCGACCTGAGTCAACACGTAAAGTCAACATGTCATCCTCCTATAGTCCTATCTCTAATTCTTCACCCCTCTCTCTCTCTCGCGGGGAGGTATAGATGGCCATAAGGCCCGCCCGGCACGGCCCGGCCCAGGCACGGATAGGCACGGCCCGAGAGCGATCGGGCCGACACGGCCCGATCGGAATTTCGTGCCGTGCCGTGCCTGCCCATGGGCCGCACGTCAGGCCCAGGCACGGCCCAGTAGCAATCGGGCCGTGCCGGGCCGACACGAAGGCACGATCAGCCCATTGGGCCTGGGCTAGCCCAGGCACGGCTTAGGACCAGTGGATCAGTGGACCAGTAATTCAGTGGATCAGTGGATTGACAAATTCAATGGATCAATGGATTGAACATGCAAAATTTAAATTTAAACATGCCTTAGTTAACAAATTCAAATTTCACAACTTACTTGACAAATTCAAATTTGAACATGCCTTAGTTAACAAATTTAAATTACACAACTTACACAACTTAGTTGACAAATATAAATTTGAACATGCGTTGGTTAACAAATTCAAATAACACAACTTACACAACTTAGTTGACAAATTCAAATTTGAACATGCCTTAGTTGAATTCACAGTTCTAGATTCACAGATCACCTTTACAAAAATTCACAGATCACAGTTCACAGTTCTAGATTCACAGATCACCTTTACAAAAATTCATAGATCACAGATCACAGATTCACAGATCACATTGACAAAAATTCATAGATCACTTGACTAAGATCACATATCACATGGACAATTCACAGAAGAGTTTCAAAAATCACAGTTGTAGATTCAAAAATTTCACCAAGTCAAATTACCCAAAATCACAAATTTTCACCCAAACTTTCACCCAAAAAACTTGACTTAGATCACAGATGACATGGACAATTCACAGAAATCACAGTTCTAAGATTCAAAAGTTTCACTAAGTCAAAAATTACCCAAAATCATAAACTTTCACCAAAAACTTGACACAAGTATTTCAATGAATAAAGTAGCTGTGTAGTGCAATGGCTGCCTCGTTAAAAACCTTTCTAGGTAAAAACTCACACCTCGTGAGAAAACCCTAGAAAGGAAAAAAGAGTGCAGCCCACAGCATTAATCAAATGTTCATAATAAAGTCCAAGTCCAATANATCTGTTCCCTCACACAAGAAACATGTGATCTTCCTTATAGGGCATTCATCTGGCAAGTGGGTGTCTTCACCACAGGGACAAGTGTAGGAACATGCGTTAGTAATATGTCCAATTTCTCCGCATCTAGTACATGCTTTGAACTCCATTTCTTTTTCACCTTTAAGGATCTTACCATCATCTTCATCGTCATCATCAGAGGACACTTCTTCGAATCCATCCGTACCGGGCTTAGGCGGACCATACAACCTAAGGTGTTGAGTTAACTGACGGGCACCATGAGAGGTGTTTCGTCTCAGACGCCTAGGTATCTTTGCCGCATCTTCTGGAGTAAATTCTGAACCAGTGATGGTCAGGTTCCTACCATTGTCCATCTTCCATACTAATGTTTTCCTCTTCTTAGAGTTTGATGGTGGCGCACCATAGTTCCTGTAGGCAAGTTGACTTGGACGTTTCTCTTCTCTTGGACATTGTGCTTTATCGTCAATTGGTGTCCTGGTATACACGTTCCAGGGACAATTTGTCGCATGATGACCTTGTTCCTCACAATCCTCACAGATAACATTTTCTTCTCTCCGGTATGAGAGTAATGGAGGTGCATTCGTCTGGTGGGATCTTAGCAGTATACCGGTAGGAGGCGTAGGTGCTTGTATTGGAAAATACTGACTTTGGCTTTGATTCAGACTCTGGGCTTGTATCGGAGCTTGCATCTGTTGTTGCGGATACTGTCGTTGCATCTGCTGCATCATCATAGCCAGTACCCGCGTCTGGTTAGCCACCACCTGTGCTAGGGTTGGGTCTCCGAACGGTGGAGGTGGAATGTCCATGGGGTTGCTTGGGATTACTCCATGAAACTCTTGCGATCCTGATCCACTGCCATTGTCTCTGACGTTGACCATCTGTTGCAGGTAGAGGAGGGAAGTGAGAATGGTTGAACTAAAGGCAAGACCTTAACCCACTCAACTACTGATCTGATGTGAGTACACTTTTACTGTTCAAGTTGATTAGGCAAACAACCTAGTATGGTCACATCCCCACCAATGATGTAAACCATACACCTGCACACAGCAAACAACACACGATCTAACGGCTACCAAAACTACTCTTCTGGGAAGGATTGGGTTTAGGTAAGCTCCAAGAAAACTTCGCTCGAACCTCGAGAGACGTCAACCTGGGACTGCTCAAATTGCCCTTCTGGCTTGAAGCTCGACTCTTGGCTTGTCTTTTGCGAAGCTTTTAGTTTGTGCTCCAGGCTTAACAGCTAGAGAGTTGGAGAGGAAAGGAGAGAAATTTGATAAATTGTTTTGCAAAGACTCCTGAGGGAGAGAAGAGACATTTTCGCAGATAAGGTTTTCGCAAAACTTGTCCTTAGGGGTTTGACCATTTGGCTTGACCTACAGTCAAGATGGCTCTGATACCAACTTGTCACGCCTGGAAATTTTCCCAAATTTTCAGACCATTTTGTGTATTAAGTCCCTGTCCAGGCATCAACCAGGGTACACAAAACGACAAATCAATAAACAGACCCAAACGTAAATAAAGCGATAAATACTTACNCAAGGGGAATGTGTGACTTGCCTTGCTTCTTCAAACAATCTTCTGAACTTCTTTCCTCGCGAGCACGAACTTCCGAAACGGAGGAATCTACACGCTGGCACGCAAAACAAGGACAAAATATAATAAAAACCAAGTAAACAGTACATAAAAAGTAAACAAACATGTAGAGCTCAATTTTAGATGAATTTTGCAAGTTGAATGGCTCAATTTGGAGTTCGTATGAATTAGATATGAATTTTAGAAGTTTTGAGCCATTTAAATGAATTTCTGGAAATTAAATCGATTTATTGCGCAATTATTAATTAATTTTGCAAAGGAAAGGACTACGCTGACATCATCAAAGGGAATCGGCGCCGGAACGGCGGGTCCCACGTGTCAACGGGTCAAGGGCGGACAGTCCACGGTGGAAAAGCACCACGTGGCACCGACGTGGCGACCACGGCGGACGAAAAGGAGAAGGTAGCGCCGACGTGGACGCCAACGTGGCGAAGCCGCGGGCGGCCACGTGGTCTGGGTGTGGATTAGAGCAAACAAAGGGGGCCCACGTGTCGGCGACACAAGTGTCGGCGAACAGGAGAGAAAAAGGAGGTGAAATGGACTTTGCAGGGGAAAGGGGAAAATTAGACTGAGAGGGAGGTAAACTGGACTTGAGGAGATGAGCTGGACTTTCTCGGGAAAAAGTTAAAAGGGCCGAGGGACAAAAAGTAGACTTTTGTGTGAAGGATAATAGGCCGACGGCCCAAGAAGGAAGGAGGGACGCGAAACAGACTTTTCGCGAGAAGTGAGAGGGTTGGCCTAAGGGGCTGCTGGGCCGAGAGGAGGGAGAAGGAGAGGGATCCGGGCCAGGAAGGAATGGGCCGAGGCCACGGGAAACGGGCCGAGAGGGAGGTGGGCCGGCCTGAGAAAAGGGGGACGCAAAATAGACTTTTGCGGGGAGATAGGCCAATCGGGCCGAACGGGGTGATGGGCCGGGAGAGAGAGGTGGGCCGAACGGAGCGGCCTCTACGGCCCGGGCGGACGGCTAGGGTTCGGCCGAAACCCTAGCCGACCCGGTGAGGGCACGGCGGCGGCGGTGCGGCGACGGGGCGGAGAGCAGCGGCGCGGCCGCGGCCGGAGCGGCGGCGGGTGCGCGCGGATGGCGGTTATGAGGATGACTCGAGCTCGATGGTATGGACGAGCCGTGTCCCCCGTGCTGCGGGAAGCGGCCCCCGGCACGGTCTTCTGCCGCCGCTGCCGATGTCG
Organism: Oryza officinalis; assembly: GCA_008326285.1. Classification (NCBI taxonomy): domain Eukaryota; kingdom Viridiplantae; phylum Streptophyta; class Magnoliopsida; order Poales; family Poaceae; genus Oryza; species Oryza officinalis. The sequence continues at coordinate 9,938,523 of BDMV01000001.1, read as the reverse complement.
TCCTACTGCCACCCTCCTCTGGGTGGCATGATGGCCGCCTACAACAGCTACGGCCCCGGTGAACCGCTGCGTCCCGGTATAGGAGAGAGAAGGGAGGAGTGCTCGTCGCCAGTAGCCACCGCCTCTGCCCCTTGTTGTCCCACCGCCGCCGCCTCTATGGAGAATAGAAACGAGAGGAGCATATGGAGTGGTTGAAAAAAGATAGAGAGTGGGCCCCATAGCTTTTTATCTTTTTCTCTAGTCACTTACATGTGGTCCCGTTTCTATTTCGTGACTGTGCTACCATGTACCACATCGTAAACCAAGTCAACGAGTCATGTTAACGAAAACCTCTCTAAAAACTATCGAGGAAATCAAATTATACCAGTTTTAATGGTTAAAGGATCAAATATCTGGTATTGTGGTTGAGAAGTATGAATCAAATTAGACATATATTTAAGAGAGACCAAATAGACTTATTCCAAGTCAAAACGGAGTTCGAACTCTACAAACAAGCGCCACAATTGAACAAACGGCTCCCAAACATCAACGGGCCAAATTCCCAATTGTGCTGGGCCTAAATGCCCAAACGTAGCAGTGCAGTCGCCTTTTCTCGCGGACATGGACCACGATCGAACACAACACGCCATGGCCTACTAGCGCGGAATTTTTTGCATTTTTAATTTTATTTATTTAAAGATTTGCAAAAATAATTTTTTGTTTCGAAATATTGCAGAAATAATCTCCTCTCGCCCTCTGGGAGGGCGAGTTCTAAAAATCGCCCTCCCAGAGGGCGATTTTTTCGACATGGCAGGCGCCGTCTGCCGCGTCACGATTATTTTGCGAAAAAGACCCTCGCCGCCCTCGGCAAGGACGATTTGTCGCCGTAGGGGGGGCCGCCTGTCAAAGGACGGCCGCCCTGGCAATTTTGCAGGCGGCCCCCTTGCCGCCCTTGCAGAGGGCGATTTTTGCTTGTGCGGCAGGGGGCGGCCTATAAAAAGGATGATTTTTGAAATTTTATAAAGTTAAACTATTTTTACTTTATTTAAGTAAGGTTATACAAATATAATAATATTTGTAACATAAAAAACTATCAAAATATATGTAATGTTACATATAATAAAACTAAGTTGATAATATAAATGTTGTCATTTTTTTATAAACTTGATTAAACTTTTAAAAAGATTGATTGAAAAAAATCGAAACGACTTGTAATATGAAACATGCAACAAATAAATTGTAGTATTTTTTGTAAGAAAACAAATTTCCTTGTAATTTGGTACTGAAACACATCAAAGCTGATCAATTGTGTGTTCTCGATGAGAATATGGAAAAAGTGCAACTACAACTATAGAGGGGTGCGGCAAATTTGCAGGCAGCCCCCTCGCCGCCCTTGCAGAGGGCGATTTTTGGCGTAATCTCGCCCTCTGCAAGGGCAATTTTTGGTCGGCACCCCATAAAGCCCCAATGGCCCGATGAAGTGCTCATTTCAACCGGTCACAATTGAAGGAAAAAAAAGAGAGAGGTGAGGAAGAGGGAGAAGAGCCGCGAAGCGTTGTTGCTGTGCTTATTCGATCGCAGGTTAGTACAATATCCCGACGTATGGTTATATTTTGTGTCGCATACTAGTGTAATTACCATGTATTTGAAATTTGTGAGTAGATCTGTAGCACTTAGATGTGGACCCTAGATTTTTTGCGAGTAGATCTGTAGCACTGTGAGTAGATATGTTGAAATTTGTGAGTAGATCTGTAGCACTTAGAAGTGTGAATAATTTTAGGCTAGATTTATTGTGCACACGTTTGGTTTGTAGTAGTACTATATTTGACCGTACAATGAGAAGTATTAAGGGTGTTTACAATATTTGATAGTTGTTTTTTTAAACTGTAGGATGCCAAGGCGTGGAAAAGCTACGAACTCAAGGTAACGTAAATCGTTTCTGTGATATTTTGTGTTATGCGTTGTGCATGAAATGAGGAATCCTAGATTAACGGGTTAGGGTGTTTCATTTATTGTTGACTTGTAGTTATCGCCCGAAGACTGGAAATGCCTTCAACCCATTGCCTTTGCCTAGCGGTGTTCCAGTGCCCATGTGCTGGTGCGGTGATCCTTGCAAGGTAACCAAGTCCGATGAAGAGGAGATGTACATGCAGAGATACTGAATGTGTGTCAATTTTGAGTTTGAGCCAACACCTGAGATACGCCGCATTAACTTAATGGTGAGGAACTGATGTTTTTTAATAATTATTTGGTGTATTAAGTAGTCTTGAACAACTTATTTGGTTAGAAAACATTGCATTTGTTGTAGACCCCTCCACCGCTATGTGAATTTGAGCAGTGGATCGACACCGAGATCAAGCCGCAAAACAAGGAGCGGTTGGAGTACATGCGGCAATGGGATACAGAGCGCAAGGAGAAGATAGAGCAGAGACGCAAGGAGGAGGCCGCAGAAAAAGAGCACAAGGCTGAGGCGGAAAGGAGGCGTGTTGCTGCGTACAGGGAGGAGCGGGAGCGAAAGCTTGAGCGTGCGCGGCGAGCGAATGCAGCAATGGAGGAGAATCCCGATGCGCAGAGGAAGGGAAAGTGGCCTCGTTGCACTCAGTAGTATGCACGAGTTGGTAGTTGTATAGTGTATCGATGAATAATGTTGCGTACATTACAACCTCGCAACGTGTAGCGAACTAACGAACTTGAAATGTTATTTTGCGTGTCTTCCATTTTCCCTTCCCTTCTCGCCGTTGTACTCCGTTTGTGTTTCGCATTCACTTACTTTGATAGCGACAATCGTAGCCCTCTATTACGCGTCGAAAGTTTTTCGTCGTTTCGTTGAGTAGATGTAGCGAATGACATGAAATGTTTTCGTGGCCTATGAGTGCGGCGATCGAATAGAGTTATATACAAAGAGGTAACACAAAGTTACTAACTATGAATATTACAAACATGTAGCACTAGTAGCCTACTGGCAAGGCCTCTTACCCCTACCCCTCCTAATGTGCCCCTGAGAGTACGTCAGCCTCTCAGCGGGCACGGCACGACTAGCGCGGACATCTGGTGCGGGCTTCTACTGTGGCTGCTCCTAGCTCTGTGGTGGTGGTGCTCCACCAAGCTGAGAGGCGCCGAGAACGTCCTGCTCTGGGTCCTCCAGGTCGTCGAAGTCGTCGCCCTCACCAGACCCGCCCTCACCGGACCTGCCCGCCTGCGACGAAGACTCGCCCGAACGGAAAATCCCCGCCGGGTAGTATCCTCCTATAGATGTCAAAAGTTAAGCAGCATTCTGGCCAAATAGTACGTTTGTAGCACTCATCGGAAGACGCTTGCTCACCTGGCGGCTGACTGAAGGGAGCAGGGATGAACGAACCGCTCGCTCGAGCAAAGGCCGACGTGCTGGGCGGAGTCGCGAACGGCCAAGGGATCGACGATCCACTCGCTCCAGCAGAGTGTCCTGTCGGCAGCGTCGGACCTAGTAGACATTCAGTTTGTAATAACATGGCGAAGGTTTCGCATAGTGAGAAGGTACGAAACTAACCTGTGGACGCACCAGCACCGTGCAATGTCGATCCTGGTGTCGGGCCGCATGGACGTGGAACAGCAGCTGCCGGTGGAGGTACCGCGTCCACGGCCGAACGACAAGAGAAGACGCGCAAGATCGAACGCATCTTCGTCTGCATCCGCTTGAACGTCAACCTCTGCTCAACGTCGTTCAGGTGCAGTCCAGTGTCCAACCTCAGCATCACCACGTCGATGTTGGCGTTCATGGCGCGTGCAGCGTCGACCTGCGGGAATCATTATTAATTAGGTTTGTCAGTCTCATATGTACCAACCGTGTATTACGAAAACAAGAAGACCGAGAAACATGGACGTACCCCCAGGAAGTACTCCTGGTCACGGTGTACGGGGTAGGTGTTCCTGACGCCTGCCTGGTGTAGCTGTGGAGCGGCCGCGGTGAAGGTGACGCGGGCACGTGTGCGTGGCAAGTACCACCGAAGGTAGGCAGTGTAGTTCTCCTCCGAGTGTGCGTGGACCTCGGCAATCATCTCCTCGGTGGCTACCAACCAGTCCTCGACGTACGGTAAGATCCGAGGTGCCCACAGTGTCCTTGCGTGCTGTCCCCGTCGAGTCAACCTGCAAAGAACATAATGGTCATCGAACGTTCCGCGCGTAGTCGACATAACAATAGTAAATGTGAAAGAGAAATACTCACTGGTAGTCTTGGGGGGCGACGGGTATCGGTACGTTCACTGGAAAGCCCTGTCTCAGTCCGAATTGCCTCATAACACGGTAAGGGCAGTGAGGCTAGACGAAGATGTCGAAAACCAACGGCACCACCGTCAACCAGTACGCCGCGTCACGCGTGCACAAGGCAGACAGACCTAGAGGTGCTCTCTCGGCGACCACGTGCTGCGTGTAGGGCTCCCAGATGACGTCCGAAGGCTGCAGACGATCGAACTCGAAGACAAACTCCGGGTAGCTCCGTCTGACCTGGACGTGGGCGTAACGGCGCTGCGACACACGGAGAACCAACTCGTCAGAACATCAGTCGCACGTAATCTAAAATTTGAAATGAAAACAATTTGTACTTACGTTGCGGCGGCACCAGTACGTGCCCATCGTCGGCCCGTCGACTGGGTGGTCGGCTGCCGGTCCTGAAGCGTACGCAGCGGTGTCGACGATCGGTTGGCCGATCGCGAACCGCTCAACTGCCCAGAGCTGAATAAGGAGAGGGCAGCCCGCGAAAATCGCTCCAGGATCCGTCTTGCAGCAGGCCTCGCACAGCGCACGGTACGTGGCTGCGAGGACTGCCGAACCCCAGCTCCACTGCGGCACGGCCCCTAGGTCCGCATCCACGATCGCCCGGGCGTAGTGGATCAGGCCCCTGTCTACTGCGTGCCCGGTGGTGCTGGTGAACATCACCCAGTCGAACATCCATAGTAGGTACGCCTCTAAGGACCGTTTGAGCGAGTACTCGTCGGTGTCGGGGTGGAGCTGGTCGGTCTACAACAAAAAATAAACGATGTTAAAACTCGTAAGATTTCTAGGACAGTAACGAAGTGTAAAAGTTAACTTACTGTGAACTGCAGCAGCCAAGCCTTCGTAGGCCCGGCGGTGGTGTACATGTTCGGGGGAGCAACTCCAGGGAGCCCAGGTAGCCTCATCACGGGAGCGAATCGCTCCATGATATCCTCCCTCCAGCTACCCTAAACTCTCTATGCAAGGAGACCGCCCAATGCTTCACCGCCTCTTTCATGTCTTCCTTATGAGCATACCTGGCACCTTGGATTACCTCATTATCCTTGTATTCAAAGGGTGCTTGCAGCCCCTCTGAGATAACAAGTTGAGAGAAATCAGCTTTTGTCCAATCAACGGGCAGTACATCTTCCTCCTCGTCCGATGATTCATCGCCCTCCGCCAGCTCATTTTCAGAATCTTCCCTCTCCATTTCCTCAACAATTGCTTCGATTCTCTCCCCCTCATCCGCCACGCCTATTGCCTCCTCCAACCTTGCTTCGTTACCCCCAGTTCGCATCGATGGTCCAACATTCTCCACAACATTGCTAGGACCTTCGCCATCCTCTGTTTGCACTGTAACACTGCTATCGATTTCATGCAATGCCACAAAAATAACAAGGGGCCAGGACCTTTCAAAGGCCATCTCTACATAACGTCTCCAGGACTCGGTGTTATCTATAGGCATTAGTTCCCAATAATATCCTTCTGTTGCACGACTGACTACAACGGATAGAGACATTGTGTTCACTCTTGTATCCACTTTAAATCCACGTAGTAACCAACTATAGACTGACTCAAATGTTTCATCGGCTGGCCTATCGATGCCCTGTGATTTCATACTAAATTCTGACAGATCAACACCATCTCGACCATGTCTAACATTGCCTTTACCATGAACTATCTGAAATATGACCTTACTTGCCATTGTGCCTGATAAACAGGTTCAAACTTAATTTACTTCATACTACGAATATGTTGCCTACATCAATCTGTGCCTAAGTTAAATTCTATATTAAACAAAATTCTACGCAAAGAAATGTATACATACATAAGGACATATCCTACATATGTTCATCTAAATCGGTTTGTCCTAGGTCAAATTGACTAAAATAAATCATGTCCTAATTTTTAAATCCATATTATAGTGCTACACAACTATTTAAATAATATAGACATAGATCAGAATGTATTCTACGTAGGTTTATCTAAATCAGTTCGTCCTAGGTCAAACTCCTTAAATTAAATCGTGCCCTAATTTATAAATCAATATCTTACTAAACAACTATTCAAATATTCAAAAAAATATCTTTTCTTATATATTCTACACAAAATAAATAACACAAACATATATACATCGGGATATTGTACTAACCTGCGATCGAGTACGCACACCGACAGGGCTTCGCCACTCTCCTTCTTCTTCCTCACCTCTCCCTCTGTTATTTTCCTGGAGTCTCAACGGCACGAATGACGGCCGCGGAGTTGGAATGGGATTTTATAGGGGAGGGGCAAAAAATCGCCCTCTGTAAGGGCGGCAAGGGGGCCGCCTGCAAAATTATCAGGACGACCGTCCTTTTGCAGGCGGCCCCCTGATGAACTGTCAAAAAACGCCCTTGTCGAGAGCGGCAAGGGACTAAAACGCAAAATTAGCTGTCTGCCGCGTCGGAAAAATCGCCTTCTGGGAGAGCGATTTTTAGAACTCGCCCTCCCAGAGGACGAGAGAAGATTATTTCTGCAATATTTCAAAACGAAAAATTATTTTTGCAAATCTTTTAAAAAATAAAATTAAAAATGCAAAAAATTCTACTGGCGCACGGCCGCCAGGATGGGCGGGTGCGCGTACGGGCCGTGGAGCCAGCCGGCGGCGATGCGGGCGTAGGCCGCCTCCGTGAGGTGGATGCCGTCCCAGTTGATGGACGCAGCGGGGTCCCGGCACGCGCTCACGCCGGGAAAGCCGCACGCCGCCGTCACGTTGTAGTTGTACGGCCCGCCGCCGCCGTCGCCACAGCACGCCCGGAGCCTCGACGAGCCACTGAACCCTGCAGCGTCAGTAATCGATGAGGCCCAGGTTAGCACATAGACATAGCTACATCGATCGGACGCTAGTTTCTTTGTTTCCCTGAAGATTTCACTGTAGATAAAGACGGAGTAGAAGTCAATGGGAAAGTTAATTAGTTGTTAATCACGATGAGCTAGCCCAGTAGTTGGGATAGTCTCACAATGGGAGAATTAATCAATTGATTGGCTCGGTCTTCAACCTTATACTAGGGATCTGCAGCTTGCATATGCAGCATCACCACAGAAATAGGAGTAGATAATACCCAAAGCGTTTACTATCGAGAAACATATTTTAGTTTTTTATATCGAGAAACCTATTTTAGTTTTAGTTCGCTTAGGCATATACTCCTGGACTAGATCCACTCTAATAAATCTTAAATGAAGAGATCCCAAACAGTCTTGCAGAAATTAAACGAAGAGCCAATTAACCACTCATCATGACTAACGGAATCTGGACGGTTTCTGGATGAACTCGATCACCGGCTTGTAGTAATCGGCGTAGACGATCTTAACCCAAGGGTACCTGTGCCTGAGCCGCGACACCGCCTCGAACAGCACCGAGTTGTGGTAGCGCGAGAGCGCGTTGTGCTTCTTCAGGCAACCGCGAGCGTCGTAATCTCCTCTGTTCTTGCTCGCGTACAGCGTCAGGATGATGGGCACGCACCCGTTGGGCAGCTGCCCCTGCACCACCACGTATCTCGCTCCTTGCTTGATCACCGCCTGAATGCATCACAGATTTCACAGTAACGTCAATTCTGTGTGTGAATTAATTGGGATAGCTTGTGTCTCTGCAAATGTCGGTGAAATGTACGACCTCGATGCCGGCGGAGATGGCTCCGACGACCTTTGGCACGTAGGGGACGAGCTCATTGACGGATTTGCCGGCGGCCAGGAGGAAGACGTAGTCGTTTCCGCCGAACTCTCCCATGAAGAAGAGTGATCTCCTGAAGTAGTCTCTGCATTCTGCGTAAGCATGAGCAACCAAAAGTTTGAATCAGATCAGTGAATCAGTAATGCATCCGGTATCAGATCAGGACAACAAAATAGTGTAATGCAAGTGTAGTAGCATACCTTGGGCTGTTGAGCACAATGTAGGTTTGAGCTTCTGGAACCACTCCATCTGCGTCGAAACTTGGTTTCGGCAATAAAAAACTAGGGGTAGCAGTCAAATGCCAAACACGATGGGTTAGTATGCAAAGAGATTTAGACAGGTTCAGGCCCTCTCTAACGAGAGGTAATACCCTACTCCTGTTTCGGGGATTTGATCCGTCGAATGATTTATTGATCTCTTGATCTCTTTCAATATGTGCTCTCGTGAGTTTTCTCTTTGATTCTCTATATTCGTCTATCCCTCAAGGGACGCCTTACCCTCCTTATATAGTCTTGGAGGGTAAGCTTAGAAGTCGAAGACTCTATCATACTCTATGTTGGAATCCTCAATCTTACAACTATGGACTATGAGCCGTTACCTTATTACAATGGTAACGTAATACCCAAGTCATAAGCCGGTTTACATAATCATGAGTCCTAACCTATCCCCTATGGTAAGTCGGATAAACTAGTCGTGAGGGTATCTGGTACCCATAATCTCCACAGTAGCCCCCGAGACCTTCACAGTCGACGAAATAACTTTGCCCCGAACCAGAATAACACATAGCCGAGTACCTCCTTAGCCGAGTGCTTCCATCATCTCTGGCTAAGTCTCCCGAGTGCTTTATCATCCAATAGAAAGGCTGTGAAGGGCTGAAAACATCTCAAAAATTTCTTAAGAATAGATATTTAGGTGCATCGACTGATGCACCTAATTAGGTGTAGCCCCCGACTATGTGTTTAGTTAAACAAACTAAGCATATAGTTAAGAACTATAATAATCATACTTTCCTGAGTTCAATAAATGCCTAACTTAAGCCAAAAACAATCATAAAAAATCATATAACACATAACCTCATAATCAAGACATAGTGTAATGAATTCCGAGTACTCGACAAGCTTATGCTTATCCGAGTCGTTTTGCCCGAGTCATCTCAGAACAAACAACTCAGCCAACCCTCATGGATAGAAAATCTGAGTTAATAATTCATCAGTCATCTAAAAAATATGACCAAAATATTAAATAGCTCCAGCCATAATATCGGTCTTAATCAAAAAGAGCACACCAAGGTGACAAAGAAAGCATTGACATAATCATAGAATCAAATGCTTTGTAAAAAACCAAACAGCTCCTACAACCTATAAAAAAATTACCAGGATAGTTATAAAAACTTTACTGTTTGTCACCTTCCAAGTTACATCATATCAACCTTCAACAAGTTATGTAACTGCTGTATGAAAGAATTTTAAAGGCATTGGGCAATAAGACATGCGCATATTGCCAGAGCAAATCTGCTTAAGTCTCTAGAGACACATGTCAAGCCACACCTGTAGTATGGGCCGTAAGCTTCTCATGGGTCTCGGCCCAATCACGAGAAAACCTAGCTATACCCTAAAATCTCTGAAGCGCCGGCGTCTTCCCAGCCGCTTCATCTTCTGATCCGAATGGTTATCCCTCATGGGATGCACCAAAATAGATTTGATAATTGAATCCCAACTGGCGCAAGAACTCAGCTTGTGACTCTTGTAGGAAACAATGATTGATCCAGACCATGAATATAGGAGATAAGCTCGCGGCCATGTATTCATGTTGCATATATCCAGAATAAGTCCAAATTGAAGGTATGATCCTCGTGCTAGAGCTAGTAAGCCCCCGAGCATGTCACTTGTCCTTCTGTCGCAGTCGAAGTTATCTATTGGTAGCAACTGATGTAGTCAGCATGGAAGCGAGACCACCAATATGAAGATAAAATTGCCTATCAAAGGTAACGAGGGTATCGGTAGTGGAGACATAGTTGCCCATCAACAGCGATGATGGAATCCACCAATCATGGAGATGAAGAAAATAGTCGACGGTGATAAACGTGACCAGCAGTAATGACGACTGGCGGCAGCAGAGATGGTCGTCTATGAAGATGAAGTTTCTTGAAGAAGAGAATACTAATCGATGGCGACCAAGGCAAGTCGGTGATGAAGGTGAAGACGCACATCAGCAGCGACGATGCAGGCCGGCGATGACAGCGAGACCACCAGTCGGCAACGATGGAGATAGCTGGACGATGAAGACGAAAATGCTAATCAATTGCGGCGTGATAGGCCATCAATTGTGGCAGACGCAACCGGTGGTGATGATAATCCGTAGCAGGAGAAAACAACCGGTTGTAAAGACAAAGTTGTCCGTCAACAGTAGCAAAATAGGTAAGGCCAAAGAGACATGGCAAGATGTTTGATGAAGATGGCAGCGTTGGTGTCCCAATCAAATTTTAGTGCAAACGAAGCCCAAACTCCTGAAGGAAAGAACTTGGTTGACAGTAGTTGACTGAAGATGAAGATAATGCCGTGACGAAGGTGCCGATGATAACATCAATGATAATAATCCATCAAACTGTTGAAAAGATATCAAAGCTCAAGTAGTTTCCTTGACGCTAGCATGTGTATGGCGAAGATTGATGCAATTGCCTCTTGATTTATGATAACGGTAGTAGAACTTGATTTCGTAGTTGTTGAATATACTTCACTTGGAGCAAAGTAGATATTGTTATCCAACTCGTCGAGTCTGAGTTGATTGGTTGATAACTCCAAACTCTCAAACATGTAGGTTAAATCTTGAACTTAACTCATGAAAAACTTGGAATTGACTGTAGCATCAAATGAGAGCCAAAGTTGTCGACGAAAATATTGGAGTTGCTGAAGTAGAAAGTCTGCTCTGGAGCGAAGACGAAGCTGATTTCTCCGAAGTTGATTCGTTGGTTGATTAATTGATTGCTTTATCTTGACATAATGCATGTCGAATTTTGAGTCTTGTATTTGTGTAGCCCCCGACTCTATGCTTAGTTGGGAAACAACTGAACATAGAGTCAAGAACTATTGCTTGTCATTAAGTAGCCATTGCCTGAGTGAAGATACGCATTGAAGATGTCTTGTTGAGGCTCCTGGAAACGTCGTGGTTGGTGAAGTATCGAAACTTGTGAAGTAGAGGCAATAGAATTTGCCGGTACCGAAGACAGTGAGGATGAAGTTGCTCCACAATGATGACAAAATTGCACAGCAGTCAACGGCAGCGAAGGCGAGCCGACGGTGAAGACGTAGACGCCCAACAATGGTGGTGTGAAAACCAACCGTGTAGGCGAAGACACCAGTCGGCGGCGGCGCAGGCAGGCCGACAATGAAGACGTAGACGCCCAACAACGGTGGTGTGAAAACCAACCGTGTAGGCGAAAATACCAGTCGGCGGCGGCGAACCAGCAACGGTGATGTCACCAATCAACCGTGAAAGCGGAAACAACAATCGGCGGCGGCGAAGGCAGGCCGACGATGAAGTCGTAGAGGCCCAACAACGGTGATGTCACCAATCAACCGTGAAGGCGGAAACACCAGTCGGCGGCGGCGAAGGCAGGCCGACGATGAAGTCGTAGAGGCCCAACAACGGTGATGTCACCAATCAACCATGAAGGCGGAAACACCAGTCGGCGGTGGCGAAGGCAGGCCCAACAACGGTGATAAAGTCGTAGACGCCCAGCAACGGTGATGTCACCAATCAACCGTGTAGGCGAAAACACCAGTCGGCGGCGGCGAAGGCAGGCCGACGATGAAGTCATAGACGCCCAGCAACGGTGATGTAACCAATCAACCGTGTAGGCGGAAACATCAGTCGGCGGCGGCGAAGGCAGACCGACGATGAAGTCGTAGATGCCCAGCGACGGTGATGTCACCAATCAACCGTGAAGGCGGAAACACCAGTCGGCGGCGGCGAAGGCAGGCCGACGATGAAGTCGTAGACGCCCAACAACGGTGATGTCACCAATCAGCCGTGTAGGCGAAAACACTAGTCGACGGCGGCGAAGGCAGGTCGACGATGAAGTCGTAGAGGCCCAACAACGGTGATGTCACCAATCAACCGTGTAGGCGGAAACACCAGTCGACGGCGGCGAAGGTAGGCCGACGGTGAAGTCGTAGACGCCCAGCGACGGTGATGTCACCAATCAACCGTGAAGGCGGAAACACCAGTCGGCGGCGACGATGAAGTCGTAGAGGCCCAACAACGGTGATGTCACCAATCAACCGTGAAGGCGGAAACACCAGTCGGCGGCGACGAAGGCAGGCCGACGATGAAGTCGTAGACGCCCAGCGACGGTGATGTCACCAATCAACCGTGTAGGCGAAAACACCAGTCGGCAGCGGCGAAGGCAGGCCGACGATGATGTATAATTGATCGATCCTGCAGTATAAACACGTAGGATGAGTAGTACCTGATGTAAACATAGTTCTTGAGGAAAATTCAAGCATTTCAAAATATTTATAAGTATGTATTTCTCCTCTTGTTGGTTTTGATTTCCCCGAGTAGATGACTCCTCATGTTTAAACACTTTGCCCGACTAGTCATTAATATGAGTTCGTCATTAATGGAACAAAGTTTCACATATCAGAATTTACTACTCGGGTACTTTCGTAATCGTTTAGAGCAGAAAACAAATTATTTTATCTTTATGCTTTTGATTTCTTCCGAGTAATACTTAGCACCTTGCATCATAAACTCCATCCAACGAGCTCCCGGGTGCTAGGATTCGGCCCAAAGGCAACTATCCATCGACAAACCAAACGGAAAGCATAAGGAAAATAGAGTTGCACAACTCGATCAGCACTTTTTTTACTCGGATTATGTCGCAAGCAATCAAGATAAATATTATGAAAATTGTTGCAAAAATATGATATAACATCTGTAGCCCCCGACTCACTGCTCAACGGAGGACCAGTTGAAGAAGTGAGGCAGAGGAAAAAGAAGATATCATATAAAGAAGAAAAATTAATGATGACTTAGCTTTTTGGTATTTTCACTGGTGTCGGCAGAGGTGGCCGATCTAGGGATAATGTCATCCATCAATGGCGACGAAGACACCAACCGTGGAGGCAAAGATTCCAGTCGGCAATAACGAAGACGACCGATGGTGAAGACGACGTTGCCATCAACAACGGCGGCAAAGCACACCAACCGTGGAGGCAAAGATTTCAGTCGGCAATAACGAAGACGACCGACGGTGAAGACAACGTTGCCATCAACAGCAGCGGTGGAGCACACCAACCATGGAGGCAAAGAAACTAGTCGATGATAAAGTCGAGGCTGCCGAAGCGGAACGCTTGCCCAGGGACGAAGGCGAAGTCGTCGATGCCTGATGAAGATCCCATCGCGCTTATCGGCGAGATGAAGAAGAAAACTTGACGCAGAGCCCCTACCTGGCGCGCCAACTGTCGAAACTTGGTTTTGGCAATAAGAAACTGGGGGTAGCAGTCAAGTGTCAAACACAATGGGTTAGTATGCAAAGAGATTTAGACAGGTTCAGGCCCTCTCTAACGAGAGGTAATACCCTACTCCTGTTTCGGAGATTCGATCCGCCGAGTGATTTATTGATCTCTTGATCTCTTTCAATATGTGCTCTCGTGAGTTATCTCTCTGATTATCTATATTCGTCTATCCCTCAAGGGACGCCCTACCCTCCTTATATAGTCTTAGAGGGTAAGCTTAGAAGTTGGAGACCCTATCATACTCTATGTTGGAATCCTCAATCTTACCAACTATGGACTATAAGCCGTTACCTTATTACAATGGTAACGTAATACCCAAGTCATAAGCCGGTTTACATAATCATGAGTCCTAACCTATCCCCTATGGTAAGTTGAATAAGCTAGTCGTGAAGGTATCCGGTACCCATAATTTTCACAATCTGCACACTCAGTGAGGTGTTGAACAGGGGGACGCTGATGATGTTGTTCTGGAGGAAGAAGGCTAGATCGAGGGCGCTGGCGCCGACGATGGCGAAGTTGGCGCCATGGGTGAAGCTCTGACCTTGGCCAAGAGACGGTGGGACGAACGAGACATGAAACTTCTCGGCTGCAAAGTTGGATGCACGACAAATTAATGGCCATTCTCTGAATTAATCTGGCACAAAAAGGGAACTGAACGGTACTCCAATTGGATACCGATGAAATCCATGATGATGTGGCCATTGGAGGCATGGCCGGTGGGGTGGCCGAAGAAGGTCTCGCCGTAGGGAAGGTTGTTGAAAGGGATGACCGGAAGCAGCGGCGCGACCAGCTTGACGAAGTTGCCGGTGTCGGCGTACGAGTTGCCGAAGCTGAAAATGGACTGGATCAAGGGACGGCCGGGGTTCGCATGAGCGTACTGTAGGCAGGCTAAGAGAATGAGGAGGAAGGCTACTGGTTTTGAGTGCGAGTGCTCCATGTAGCTTGAGTTCAGTGAGGAGTGAGCTTCAGCTGTAGGACTGCTAAGTGTGCAGTTTATGTATAGTAAGTGCTTCGCCAGTGCTGCAGTGCACCTAAGTTTACTTCAAGAAATTCTTTAAGATGAGCTCCACTCTAATATGAAACAATCCATGTAATTTAATTGAAAGAACTGTATTGAATGTTGTGATATTATTAACACCCAAATTTGACACCTAGATTCGAAATAAAAAAACATTGCCAAAATTTGAAAAGCGTCGGATTTTCTTCACGGAGCCGGTCTGACTGTCGCCTATGGGCCGGTCTGACTGGTGGTGTAGAGCCGGTCTAACTGACGGTATGTGGCCGGTCAGACTGGTTGAGTCCGAGTCCAAAGCGAATTTTGTCGGGTCTCGGGATTCCTTGCATGGGAAGCTATTTTTCGAGTTTTAATTGGTCTCTATCCCGAGATTGACATGGAGGAGATCCTGTAGGAGGCAAGACCAACCTCTATATAAGGGACTAGGCCGGTTTAATTGGACACATAATTTACTTTTAACACAATTAGCCAGTTGAATCGTTTTTTTAATACGCATCTACTTTTTGTCTAGTTCTAGCTTAGTTTTGTCCATCTTTGTCAATTTGCGCTGAAAGCCATTCGTCCTCATCGTGAGAGTGCGATTATCTCCTTGTAGGTTTGTCCCGTAAACCTTCCATTCGCCCATAAGATAGTTGGTTATCCTCATATCGATCTAGATCGGCCTAGAGACCGGTTTTGATCTCTAAATCGGCTCCCCTAGCTGGTTAAGCTTTACTAAACCCATATTAATTTAGCTTTTGCTAGATCGGGGTGGTTGACGATTTCATATCACTGTAAAGTTTTAGGTGTTGCGATCGTGATTGTCTTCTTGTAAAAAAAAGTTGCCAACAGATATATGAGCCATGAGGCCATGAGCAGCATTGTAGCACTAAGTCAACAAGCTCCCCTGGAAAAAGCAAAACGGAACATGGCTTCCATAAAGATTGTAGATCTATCTTGATTCTTGAAGGAATGAAGGAGTAAAAAATACTGATGACTAGTATTTCACGAGAGACAAATAGACCCTCTAAATGTTTGTTAGCTTGTTTTTACACCTTTATACAAGCAATTTTCATGGGGTTATCAAATATGTAGGAGGTGTTTTTTCATCCCTCATGAGTACGTCCCATCTTATTTTACATGCCACCCAAAAGAAGGTCACAAAAATTGAATCAATGTATAATATATCACTTCACGAACATACCATTTTAAGTTCGACTTATTATAATAAAAAAAACAACTATAACTATGAATAATGCACATTATTGACAATCATATTTGTTATTTTTCAAAGTTAAATTTAAACCTATATGTCTTTGAGTTGTATATTACATATGGATCTGTCTATTGACTAACGGGCTATACCCGCCTATGGTATTTGTAGAGTATAGAGATCATTGGTTTCAGGGTATACACGAGATTGAGATAAAAGATACGGGAGACATGGATTTTTATACAGGTTCAATGCCCCCTTTCTTATGGATAATAGCTCTACTCTTGTTGGCCAAAGCAGTGTTATCTTTATATATAAATATCACACGAGTACAATACTGAGGATGACCTAATCTAGTCTCTGTCAACCTAGCGGTGTAAAGCTCTTACATATGATCAATGGCTAGTGTAGTCTATTTCCTTGAATATGAACTTGACGAGATTAGACTTGTCTTGTATTGAATTGTCTAGATCTGTGTTGGTTTGTGTCTGCCTATGTTGGCATGTCGCCTCTCCTTCCTGAGGTCTTGTATTTATATCCTTATGTGTCCATTTGTCTAAATAGAACTATGAGTCATGTATGGATACGATCCGAGTAGACCTTGTAAGTGTAAAATGATTATTTTTATAGAAATTAGATGATCAACTAACGATCAATTGATGAGAGGGACATGAAAGGGATTAAGTTGAAATTTCGGGGGTATAGAAGGGATAATGTAAATTTCAGAGATATGAGAGGGTTTGAGTGAGTTTTCAAAGGTATATATGGAATTTACTTTATTATAATATATCAATGTGCAAGCCTCTTGTGTGTTTAAAAAAAAGAGAAGTTATAAAATTATTCATGCGTTTGAAACACAAGAATTTTATAAGAATGATAGGAGCTAGTTTAATTCTTGTGAAAATTCCATAAAATTTATTTATTTCAAAAAATATATAACCAATATACAATAGGACACTTTTTTTAAAAAAAATTAGTTCACATGTAATAAATGGATGGATGTCTACCGAATGATTAGAAATTTAGAATCTCTCCTATATATAACATGAGGCATTTTAAATTAAGAGGAACAATTGACAAGTGACTCAAAATCAAATCATATGATGAACTTATCAGCAAGAGGTATCCACGTACTACGTGTGGATGTGCTTTGCTTTGATGGATTAGTGCGCGACTGCACGTGGTTGCATTGCACCGGTCAGCAAAACATAAAAAAATACTTTTTTTGCGGGAGAAAACAGTAACAATATTGGGCCTCCAGAAGCTGAGGCTAGAAATAACACAATTCTGGATCTTATGTTTTCGCTCATGGGCCTACTACGTACACTCCACGAAGAACAGTCCAACTCATCAATGCTTATACATATCTCAGCATCATATGGCCCGCTTTATTAATTTGCATTAGCATTTCAGGACAAACCAATCAATGGACGAACAAATCCGCACGAATCTCCACGACGTGGACTCAACTACGTACGTACGTGAGACGCAGTCATGCACGTCGCAACGGGCGCACGGCCGCGAGGATGGGCGGCTGCGCGGTTCGTCCGCACGAATCTCCACGACGTGGACTCAACTACGTACGTACGTGAGACGCAGTCATGCACGTCGCAACGGGCGCACGGCCGCGAGGATGGGCGGCTGCGCGTACGGGCCGCGCAGCCAGCCGGCGGCGATGCGGGCGTAGGCCGCCTCCGTGAGATGGATGCCGTCCCAGTTGATCGACGCGGCGGGGTCCGGGCACGCCGTCGCGCCGGCGAGGCCGCACGCCGCCGTCGCGTTGTAGTTGTACTGCCCGCCGCCGCCGCAGCACGCCCGGAGCTTCGACGAGTCACTGAACCCTGCAGTTATATGTAAGCGACGTCAGGAAGAACAAAAAGAAAAAAAATCAATTCAGATCACTGATTTAGCATTTTAGTTTGCTTGAGCGATATATGTTTCAACAATTCTCCTGTCTCCATCACTTGATTTTTCTAGTCGGCTGTGGACTTCCTGCGGTACGCATGCTGCAACTAGGGCAATACGAACTCTCAACGCCGGCCGGCAACGTTTACTTTCGCGAAATCTTGAAACAATCAGCCGTACGTACGTGTACAGAGAATCAGAAATCGATCAAATTATTAACAATTACTCACCGAATTTTTCTGGCATTTGCACGAACTTGATCACCGGTTGGTAGTAGTCGGCGAAGACGATGGCGGCCGACGGGTACTTGCCCCGGAGCAGCGACACCGCCGCGAACAGAGCCGCGTTGTGGTAGCGTGCGAGCTCGTTGAACCGCCTCAGGCAGCCGGTGCCGGCGTCGTAGTCCGTCGCGTTCGGGCTCGCGTACAGCGTGAGGATGATCGGGAGGCAACCCGTCGGCAGCTGGCCCGGCACCACCACGTACCTGGCTCCCTCCTCGATCACGGCCTGCATTTCGAATTGATTAATTAATCAGCTAGGACGTGGCTGCAACTAGGATCTGCGAGAAAGAAGAAAATTGTGTTACCTTGACGCCGGAAGAGATGGCTCCGATGACGTTTGGCACGTACGACATGACCTCGTCGACGGTTTTGCCGGCGGCCAAGAGGAAGACGTAGTCGTTACCGCCGAACTCGCCCATGAAGAAGAGCGATCTCTCGAAGTAATCTTTGCACCCTGAAGAGATCAAAGAAGAACAGGAGATCGATCGATGAATTGCCGTCTCGGGAGTTCTTGAATTCTTCCACCAAAATTAATGATCGGTTAACCAAGATTTGATATAGCATTATTACACGTACCTTGCGTTGTCGAGCACAAGGTAGGCTTGAGCTTGTGGAACCACTCGACCTGCACGCTCAATGAGGTGTTGAACGGGGGCACGCTGGTGATGTTGTTCTTCTGGAAGAAAGCGAGATCGAGCGCTGTGGCGCCGACGACGGCGAAGTTGACGCCATGGGTGAAGTTCTTCGACTCGCCAAGGTACGGGGGGAGTAAGGGGACTCCAAAGTCCTCAGCTGCGTATGCATAAGTTGTTGACATGATCAGTATGCATGGCCGTCAGCCCTCGATCGATCAGGTAGCCATGCTCGCCGGCAGTAATCGCGAGGGAAGCGCACCGCTGAAGTCGACGACGAGGCGGCCATCGGAGGCTCGGCCGGTGGGGTGGCCGAAGAAGGTCTCACCGTAGGGGAGGTTGTTGAAAGGGATGACGGGAATCACCGGCGCCGCCAGCTTGACGAAGTTGCCGGTGTCGGAGTACGAGTTACCGAAACTGAAGATGGAGTCGATCTTGGGATGGGCGGAGTACATGTTCGCCTGACCGTGGTGTGTGCATCCTAGTAGGAGGAGGAGGAGGAGGAGGAGGAGGGTCATCTTGTTTGAAGGTGAGTGCTCCATGATTTGGGCCTTGGGGCAACTGCTACTAATAGCTTAGGCCTGCAGGAATTCATGCGGATTGCAACCAATAAGATCCCTTCAGGTTATATATATATACGAGTAATTTTACTATTTTTAAAAAGGTATTAAAAGGTATCATATTTTTTAGTATAAAAACATGATATAAGTATTTCGAGATACTAAAATTTTTAGCGCAGAAAGTTGATACCTTGAGTTATTTTTTTA
Organism: Oryza officinalis; assembly: GCA_008326285.1. Lineage (NCBI taxonomy): Eukaryota > Viridiplantae > Streptophyta > Magnoliopsida > Poales > Poaceae > Oryza > Oryza officinalis. The sequence continues at coordinate 9,919,297 of BDMV01000001.1, read as the reverse complement.
AAGATGATAAAATTTCCTTATATATATAGCCATACAGGAACATTGCTTATGTTGACTACGGTAACATATTTTCTTTCTTTAAAGGTTATATATATAGCCATACATGAACATTGCTAATTTAGAAAATATGGAAAAATACCATTGCATGTACTTAGTGGGTCTACTTTTTTTTGTCCTCTCCTGTAGGGAAGTTCCGTTTAATTTGACAAAACGTGAGAATTCGACAAATGCATTTCAACTTGATTCAGTACATTTAGAAATTATTCAGGAGAATATGCAAAGCCACGAGCATTTAGCTAGTACATTTGGAAATGTGTTTCACTTTATTAATTTCTTGTCAAATTGATTCTTTTCCGTATATATATAATCTCGAATAATTAGTCTACCATGAAAATAAATAGTAATATATAGTTTTGAATTTTCTAACTCTCGTTTTTCTGCATTGTGGCATGCTATATAAGCTTCAATTTTCTGCAGGCAACGACAAAAATCAAACATGCGTATCCCATGTCTGTCCTTTATGTGCCATGCTGCCACAAAAGAATATAACCAGCAAGCTATACATGAATCTCGGTTTCAAAAAAAGTTATACATGAATCGATGCTTGAGCGTTATACAAGTCAATAAAAGAAGCTGCAGTATGCAATTAACCTTTTTGATACGGAAAATGTAAGACATAGAAAAATTCTCATGCTTACTATAGAAACATTGAATTTATTATTGAGAAAATCTACTCCATGCCACTGAGTTAGCATGGATTGGATAATTTAGCATTGACATAGTTACTTATTATAAAAGTTAGCTAATATAGCGAAACAATGACTAACATTCACGATCACTTCAGCCATTGATCAACTCAGATATGTCAGATAATGATACAGGAATACACGATATTTGTTAATGAGATTTTGTCGAAGCCTATATCTATATATATATAGGACTCTGATTATAGGTACTTCGATCCTCCCTGTCACGCCCCAAACTAGCCCCAGGCGGAGGCCAGTGTAAGGCGATCCAAATTAACCTGTATGCCTGTACCAGTCCCAGGACATAGCGCTGGTACAACAGGAAGATAGATTATCACAACAGCAGCGGTCTCTTTATTAAGAGTAGGATTACAACCAAGGTTGGAACTGCGGACAGAACCCGAGTTCACAACAGCATTACAAAAAGGCGGAAGCGGAAAGCGGAGACTAGCCCTAAGCCACAAGCAAAGCCTTGGAGAAAGGCCGAAACCCTACTACTGCTCGAAGTCCGCTTGCTCCTGGAAGAACTCTTCATCGGCAGGGTCTACCTCTTCGTCTTCGAGAACTAGGGAGGGGGTTTAATTATATAGAGCAAGGGTGAGTACGGGAGTACTCAGCAAGTCAGGGGAAATTTAGTGTTTAATGCAAGCTTCAAGGGAAAGCCAGTTGTTTTTCACAATTGATTTTAGTTTAAGACTTTCAGAAACATCTAAGTAAGTGCTTCTCAACGGCGCGGACGAGAAAGTGCGTCTCATCCGGCCGGAGCAGTGAAAATGTATCGATTGATTCTTGTCGGCACGAGAGGCTCCCTGCCAATCATTTACCGACCCGGCTACTCCAACAGCCACACGCGAGAGGCTCCCTGCCAATCGCTCACCAACACCGGCTGCACCAACAGCCACAAATCACACATGTCGGTACGAGAGGCTCCCTGCCAATCGTTCACCGACACCGGCTGCTCCAACAGCCTTAAACCAAGCACAGAAGGGAAAACCTCACACCAACAGCAGTTCACGAAGTAACCATTAAAACTACGCTAAGGAATCACCTCACATCCGCCCATGACCGTGGGCACGGCTGTTCGAACAGTTATTAACCTCTGCAGAGGGGGTACACTTTACCCACACGATGTTACTAACCCCGAATCACCCAGCCCGCGACTCTCGGTCACGTCTGGCGACCTTGAGGCTTTCACGACAAGGCATTTCGAAAGCCGACTCAGGGTCATCTTATGCCAACGGGAGGGGTCCCACGGACCAACACCAGGTTAGGTCCCAGACCATACTGTGCCAGGAAGCCCAGGGGTCCTCCCCGACACCACCCCGGCGAATCCACTTGTCCCTTGGCATCAAGATTTCTCTGGCCTAGCTAATTACTCAGCCAGGGGCGTCCCATATCACCCATGTGGTCGTACTTGACATATGCTCGGATGTAATTCCCAAGGAATCGGTCCTTAGAGCGAGAACGGGCAGATCGTATGTGAGCCCCCGGTTTTGTATACCGGGAACCCCATGTGTATTACAATACCATTCCCTGGATCAGTAGATGGTACACACATGGCACAGTTGTATATCTCAAGCTGACATCGTCTTACAGGTCTTACAATATATTAATAATACAAGGGTAGCCCAAATGGAACCCGAATAGACCAAGCATGGTCGATAGCAACACAAAATACCAAAACAACTAAATGAAGTAGCGGAAGCGAAGCAGCGGCGGTCCATCTTATCCCACACGCATCGACTGGTGAACCTAGGTCCCTATTCCACCGTCCTCGGTAACTCCTTGCCAGCATAGCACATGTACAGGTCGACACCAACACCTTTCTAAAAGATGTAAATAAGCAAGAGTGAGTACCAACCGTACTCAGCAAGCCACCACTACAGAATGCATATAATGTTCATAGGGGTTCAAGGATGGCTTGGTTTATTTGCATAAAGCTAGTTTTCACAAATTATTTCACAAACCTATCCCACAACAGTTTTAACTGAAAACCACGTTAAGTTGAAGTTATCATTAACCTGCGAGGGTTCATCCACCTTCCCCAAGCCTCGCTTGGTCCGGTTTACCCTCGCATCCAATTTCCACAATTTTAACCACTATGACCTTTTTGCATATCAGGCAAGGTCACACCTTCCACACCCATCATATTTTAAGCAATATTACAAATTGACGAGGCTAGTCAAGAGTAATGCAAGTCCCGGCGCTCATTAACCGCGAGCACGGCTATTCGAATAGTTTAATTTACTCACACTGCAGTGGATGTACGCTTTTAATCCCACACTCCGTGACTCACCCAACACATGAGACTTGTCACGGCCCGGTTTTTCAGTTACCCTCGCATGGCGGCACCCGCTCCAAGGACTATGAATCCCCATTGCACCCCCGGCGCCACATTCCTACCTCGAGCCGGTTGTGAGGGGAGTCCTGGCGCTCCCGAGATTGAAGGTTACATCATACATATATAAAGCTTGACGTCATTAAACCACACACTTCCACATTTCCATACCGATATCCAGAACCTACCATGTCTGGGGTGCCACCCCACGAGAATAACCTAGTCCACCGGGTCTAACCCCACTCAAGAAGTGTGGTCGTACTCGGTTCGTTTCCTGCTTAGCTTCTTGACTCGGTCCTTAACTGACCAGGGTCGGCGGCTTACCGTTCCCAGAACCACCCATATTCTATCCGTGCCGCCCCAGTCGAAATCACTTTTGTTTAATTAAGTTTTTGGGTTTTCACAAAGGTTTTCATGCTGTGGGTGGCGCTTATGTCTCCACCCGATCTCTATCAATCACTCCCATCGAGTGATCAGTGTAACCACATCCACATATCCCATATATGGAGTGTATAACGTCTATGTAAGCAGGGCTAAGCAGTGAGTAAATAATCACGCGTAAAGTAATATACTCAGGTAACAAAGGTGTGTAAATACATAAGGATAAACAATATCAAAGGTAAGGCTTTAAGCAAATGTAGGTACGCGTTTTATAATTAGCATGCAATTTTATTTGCAATCAACACATTTATAAAAATAGGATCAACATGTTCGAGGAAGGGGGCGTAGTGACTTGCCTTGCTCAATTGGGGGTTCGTTCTCGATTAGCTCAGTTTCCTCCTCGCAGATGTACCCTGTCCGGTTGAATACTAACGTCACAAACTACTCGCTAACACAAAAAGGCCAAATATTCTAGAACAATCAAAAATAACCAAACTAGTGCCATTGCGTAGATCTTGATTTTAGAAAGATTTTGACGAAAGTTTCGTTCAAATCCGACTTAAAACGAGGGAGATATGGAATTCGAAAGATTGAAAAAGTTTTAAAACAAAGAAAAGGGAAAGGTCTGACGGGTGGAACCGCCCTTAACTCCTCACGTACAGGTTTTGTTTTTAAAAGAGTGTGCGCATGGTGAGGTGAAGGGCTTGGGCGAGCTACAAGCATGCATGCATATGCATACACACGGCTAGCTAGCTGCATGCATGTGAGCTGCTTGCATGCATGCACACGTACAGCCAGCTAGCTGTGTGGCGCATGCATGGCCGGCGGCACAGCGGCGGTCGCTGCGGAGGGCAACCGCGTAGGGAACGGGTATGGTGTTGTGCCTCACAACGTCACCGTGCCGCGGCAACAACGGCGGTAAGGAAACAAAAGCAAGAGGAAGAGCAGGAGAGGAGCTCACCTTGCGGCAGCCGGGTAGCGGCACACCGAGCGGTGGTCCTCACACGAAACTACGGTCGTCGATGTACAGCCTGGGGACAGTCGGCCCGCGGATCGTCCTCGCACACCACGTGTTCGATCGGTGGCAACAAACGAACACACAGCGTTAAGGAATAAATGTTAGCGGGTTAGTGCAGGTTAGGGGTTAGGGGTTAGCGAGTTAGAGGTCAGCGGGTTAGTGAGTTAGAGGTCAGCGGGTTAGTGAGTTAGAAGTCAGCGGGTTAGTGAGTCAATGGGTCAAATGTTAGATGTTAGAGGTTAGCCGTTCAATAAGTTAGTCGTTCTCGGGGTTCAGATGACGGCGCGGCGCACGGCGACGTCGTTGCCGGAAGTAGTACCGGGGAGGAGCATTAGATTTTATCTTTTTATTACTTAACCCAACAGGAATGAATGGCTTGGGGAGGCAAGATGGACTTCAATAGAGGGGGTTGGGTGAGTAGAGGGATATATGTTAGACTTTGGTGAGGAGGATGGCTTGTTGGTGGACTTCGGCCCGAGGAACAAGAGGGATGTAACATGGACTTGTGGATAGGTTGTAAGGCTGTTTGGCCCAATGAGGTAGGGGGAGGCGTTGTAGACTTCTTGGCGGACTTTATGGGCTTCGGCCCGACAAAGAAGAGGGACGCGATTTAGACTTTTTGGAAGTCCGCGGTCAATGGGTGGCCCATGGAGAGAGATAATAACACGTGGGGCCCACTGGTGGGTCCCACCTCCTATTTCCTCTTTTTTTTCTTTTTTTTTCTTCCTTTTTCCCTTTCCTTCTTCTCTCTCCTTATCCTTTCCTTCTCTCTCCTTCTTCCTTTCTCTCTCTCTCTTCTCTCTTCTTCTGCTGCTGCTTCCTGGGAGGAGAGGAGGGTGCCTAGCGGGAGGGGGCCGACGGCTGGGGGAGGCGGCCGGCCGGGCGACGGCGCGGCACGGCCGGCGGAGCGGCGCCGGCGCGCAGGGTGGCGTCGGCCGTAGGCGGCGCGCGCGGCAGCAGGCGCGGCGCGGCGCGCGGCACGGCGCACGGGCGCGGGCGCGGCGGCGCGACGCACAGGCGGCGCGGCGGCTGCGGCCATGGCTGGCCTCGGCCGGGAGGGCGGCACGCGGCAGCGCATGCGGCGGCTGGGGCACACGGGGCGACGACGCGCGGCAGCGCCGCGGGGAAGGGGCGGCTGCGCGGCGCGACGTGGCGAGCCCGGCTGGCGTCGCGCCGGCCGGGGCGGCGGCGCTTCGGCACGGCCCGGGGCGGCACAGCCGGGAGGCAGCGCGCCGGGGCTCGTGGCCGGGCAGGAAGAGGCCGGGGGCGGTGGCGCGAGGCACGGCCGGGAGGTGGCGCGCCGAGCAGGAGCGGCAGCGCGCGGCCGGGGTAGGTTGGCGCCGGCTCGGGGAGGGCGCAGGCCGGGCGTGGAGGTGCGCGCGTCGCGGTAGAGGCGGCGCTGGCCGAGGTGGAGGGGCGGCGCGGCGCGGCTTGCGCGCGGGCCGGCCACGGCGTCGGCCGAGCAGCGACGCACCGGGGCTTGGCTCGGCCTGGGCGACGGCCGGGCTGAGCGTTCGGCCTGGTGGAGGCGGCGTGTGACGCGGAGCGGCAGTGCACGGCAAGAAGGCGGCCGATCGAACGACAACGGCGTTCGGTCCGTCGGTGTGATGGCGACAGTGAGCGAAATAGGGCGGCTTTTATAGCCGTCGCAGCCGGCGGACAGCGACAAGCTTGCTCGGCCGAGTGGGGCCGACGGTCCTGTGGGGCGGTCGTCGTCGACAGGGAGTCATAGCCGAGCGAGGATGGGGCTGTTGCAGGACGGCGTGGACGCGGCGTACGCGTTCGGTGTGGACTTCTCTCTCACTGTGTTGCCGGTGTTTTGGGGGAAGGCCTCGGTGGACTGGAAGCTTGGTGCAGGGGGAGCCGTGGGGCTCGGCGCTTGCAGGCATTCCGTCGAACACCTGGCGTGCGAGCTGGCTGAGGAAGAGGGATAGGAAACAGACTTGTTTTGCTGGGCAGGCCTTGGGCCAGGGGAAGGGAAGAGTACTAGGCTGGCCTAGAGGAAGATGGGCTGGCCCAATAGGGAGAGGGAGGGAGAAAAGAGTTGGGCCGAACAGGAAAGAGTCCAAAGGAATAGGATGTTTTGTAATTTTATAGGAATTTGGATTATGGAATTTGAATGAGATTAAATTCCAAAATTGTAAAGGGACTGTATAAATGGACATTTAATTTTGAGTTTGAATTACAATTGGACTGTTAAGTGAGCTCTTGAATTTAATCTGGCATTTAGATGGGCAAGGATCAGACTTAGAGATTTCTCCGAATTTAATCGGATGGATGGACCGCGTTACCGAATCAACGTTCGATATACGAATTCATCGGTAGTCCTAGGATTCTGAGGAAGGGACTAAATTAGGGAATTTTGAATAAAATGATTTATGAGGAAAAAGAATTCGAACAGAGAAAATTTCGATTAAACAGAGTTGGGTTTAATATTCAATTGTGGTAGTCGAGGATGTCAAGGAGGGACGTGACATTTTGATAATTGACAATAGCTCTCGAGACTTTGATTAGAGAACCGCAATTACCAGAATAGATGGATGGTCGAGAAGACAAAGGAGGGATATTACCCCGAGAGGGGTTCAATTCAGGAAGAGGATCGATTTACGAAATTCGAACACTAAGGAATTCAATGCATGGCAAGAATTTAGGTTATTCTGAATTTTTAATTCCGTATTCCAAAGTCGAAATATTCAGGATGTTACAAACCTACCCCCCTTACAATAATCTCGTCCCCGAGATTACTTAGGGGTTAGAAAAAGAGAGGGATGGTTGCACTCCGGGAGACTTCTGAAGAAACACGGAGGCTAAGGTACCATGAATTTTCCAAATTATACCGATTCGGTGCTGGGCTGGTGAAGAACGTCCTGGTTCACTGTCCTGACCATTTTAAACTCCTTTTTCACGCGGATAAGCTTGCATTTTTTTCCTAGGGACAAGCGTCGGTACCTTTATCCTTTTTTTTGTGATTCATATGCATGCGCATGTGGCAGTGGTTGTAGCGCGCCACGACTGGTTGTCGCAGTGGTACCTTGTGTACTCTGCGAGGTTCATAGCCATTAACCGGGGCATCCAAATATTCAACGGCTTGTTTCGAAATATACCGGTCTATCCAAAATTTCCAGTCGCCCTGTACACTTGGGTAGTTGCTTTGCCAGGCGTGCAACTTTTGATACAAAGGGAAAGAGAGAGGGGGCTGCTTTACGCCTCTTTGCGCGGTAGCCCCGGGCGGAGTGTGAGTGGAGGGTGGTGTAGCTCAACTAAGGGAGGAGATGGAGCGGCGGCTCGGCGGTGGAAGCGACCTGGATGGCGGCGAGCGCGGCGCTAGCTACCACGGTGCCGGTGGCGGCGCGGAGCGAGGCGCTGCGGCGCAAGGTGCTCCGAGCGGGGGCGTTGTGGCCAGGGGTGAGCTACGCCGGCGGTTGGGGTCGACGACTGCTGCGGTTGAGTTGCAGCGGCGTGCTTCTTCTCCGGCGCAGGCGGCAAGCGACGCCATTGGGGGCGGGGCTGCTGTGATGATGGCGCGGGGACATCCCAATCGAAGAGGGACCTTCTTGTCGTGGGTGTGCATTGCCTTGTACTGGGTGTGGGTATGGTCCGGCCTACGGTTTGTTAGCGCAACTATTTGCGCCACTTTATCTTGGTTGGTGCGTCCAGTGGTCATCCTTTGGGGGTGGTGGCGCGTGCTTGTTGCGGACGAGTATGCCGACCACCTATGTGAGGCGGTGTTCCTCCTCATAGTGTTGGCGCCCATCGTCTTCATTTCCGTTCTGAAGGCGATGTTAGAGTAGGTAGTTGACGACATGGTTGCCAAACCTTGGCATGTATCCCCTATGTATCGATCTTCATAGTCCATCTCTTTAATCTTTGGCCTTTCGTGTCATTAGTATGGTTGTCTCTAGTTTGTACTTGTGCCTGACTTGGCTTATCCGTTGATGAGGCTTGATTACTAACGGCATTGTGGGTTTTCCGAACAGGTTCATGCCTGTTTTAACTTTGGGTATCTAGGGGTTGCTTTCTCATTAGACGAGATTATCGTTCAATCTTGAAATAGTTCAATCCGTCGGATGGCTTTCTATGGAAAGGGCAGGTCAGCCTAAGTGTGGACACAGACGACCCTTTCTGAACAATGGATTCATGGCAGGCAAAAGGTTGTGTTACCCTTCATCCAATTTCTCCTTTGAACGAGATAAAAGGGGAATACATCCTTAGTGAGGAAAAGGGAGAGTTGCTACTACTGGATAAGACATTTCCCAACAAGGGTCTACACACATAGCTTGCTCATGGTGACGGTGGAGGCGAGAGTGGATCGAACTCCAGCGGAGGCTTCCTGCGAATCCTGGTCAACTTGTGGCCTTGGATGCGGCGAACTATCTCGGATGCTTGCAAGAGTTGTATGGTAGTGCACTCCAGAGATAAGCGCTGGTAGCGGGCTTCTAGATCGGCATACCGATCTCGAAGTTCATCCAGTTCTTCGAGGGCCTGCTCATAGGCGTTCTCAGTGGTGCAGGCTAGCTTGGAGAGGAGAGTGCACCTGCTCCCTTCGAGTTGTCCAGTCGAGCGGAGGCGGCACCGGTTGTCGTCTTCTTCGCGATAGGGGTGGAGACCAAAGCTGTCGGCTACACCCAAGGGGACGCAAATCTTGCAAAGCCGTAGGAGGGCCTCACGAAACACATCCTTGATGGCAGCTTCAGAGGTGATTCGAGGATGGCGAGTCTGGAAAGCGACCACTTCATCTCCTTGGAAGTGGAGGAAGACTTTCACCTTCCAGCTCTTCTGGGATCCCTGGACGATTTGCTCGCCACAGTAGACGGGCTCCTCAAAGAAATCGAGTTGCCGGAGTAGGTGGCCTAGTTGTTCGGCATACCCGTTAGGGTTTTCCATGGCATGCCCCTCCATGGTTACGGGTGGGTTTTCCATGGGCTAGGGTTTCTGGCTAGCTTAGACCAAAAGAAGGGTGCCCTTTATCGTGGTTGCTTGGGGTTCCTTTTGTAGGCACCATCTTTCGGTGGCTCCTGTTATGGGGTCAGCATCTCCAGTGTTTGTGCTTCTCACGGTAAGTCCTGTTCCACTTACTGGTGGTGGACAGTATCTTGTCATGTATTCCCGAGGACTGGTGGTCATGGTTCTTGTCAGCCTTGGTTTGACGGGTCTTAAGGCGATTACATGCCCATAAAACTGGATTATCTTATGGCTGGGCATTTTGCTGCAGAGTCAGTCCTTAGAGTGTCCAATGAAATTTTCTTGTTCTTCCTGTCATGGGCATGGCTACTTCGGGTCCTTAATGAGTCGTCTGGGGCCGCTTGTTGATGAGGGCTTGAATACTGATTTTATTATTAGTTCATCGCCGTACTTACATCGCTTCCTGCTCGGGTAACGGGGGTCGCTTCTTTCTGTTAGGTGTGCTTATTAACCAAAACTTGGAATAACCCATACTGACAACAATGGGCTTCCCAGAGGAAGGCATGATGATCTAGCTACGAACAAAATGTTCAGCTGCAAACCATGAACTTATGACGGACCAACGGTTTCATTCCATTCATAACAGGATACAGGGGTACAACTCCAGGGGTAGGGTACAATTCAAGGGAAAGGGAAAAGGAACTACTACGCTTAACAGTGCAAAGCCTAATAGAGGTTTGCACACCTAACGGTACTCATGGCGATGGCGCAGGGGAGACTAGATCCATCCCTAGGGGGGACTTCTCGCGTTTCCTGCTCATCTCACCGGCTTTCATCATACTGGCCGCCACATTCGCCTGTGCAAGCAGTGCAGAGGTGTTCCTGTGGGTCAGCCGCTGGTAACGGGCTTCCAGGTCTGTGTACTGGTCTCGAAGCTCGTCCAGCTCCTCGAGTGCCTGCTCATAGGCATTCTCGACAGTGCAGGCTAACTCGGAGAGGAGAGCGCACCGGGTTCCTTGGTCCTGTCTGGTCACGCGGAGGTGGTACCGGTTGTCTTCTTCGGTGCGGAATGGGTGCAAGCCATAGTCATTGACTATACCCAAAGGGGCGGAGATCTTGCAAAACCGATAGAGGGTTTCACGAAGCACATCCTGGAAGGCAGCTTCAGGGGTGATCCGGGGATGACGTGTCTGGAAGGAGATCGCCGTTCCTTCTCCTTCTCCCTGAAAGGAAAGAAAGATCTTCACCTTCCAGTACTTCCGGGATCCTCGGACGATCTGCTCACTATGGTAGATGGGTTCAGTGAAACCACCTAGCTGCCGAAGTATGCACTCCAGCTGTTTGGCATATGCATTGGGGTTGTCCTGAGGTGGACAATCTGTGGTTACCATGGGGTCACTGTGAGGGGGGTTCTCTGTGGTTGCCATGGGGTTGTTCTGAGGGAGACTCCCTGTGGTTACCATGGGGTCTGCCATGGGGCTAGGGGTTTTTTTTTTCTGGCTAGCTTGGTTCAAAAGAAGGGAGAGGAGTGATGCATTTCCCTGGGGTAGCCTGGGGCTCCCTTTATAGGCATCGACCACTGGCTACTGTGATGGGGTCAACAACTCCAGTGCTCGTGTGTCCCGGTGTGGCCTGTTCCAATTATTGGCGACGAGCAGTATGCTATTGTGGATCCTGTCAATCGAGGCTCCTGTTGTGTTCCTGTGGGTACTGTTGAAATATGGCGATTCCCGGGTCTTCCGGAGTCCTTGGTCGGTACTGTTTGGGTCGCCGTCCTTGTGGTCGAAGCTTTCGGCTGAGGTCGCACTCCTATCTTCGTAGGTTGCCGAATTCCCAAGTGGTTTTGTTGTGGTCGGCTTACTGTGGCTGTACCGGGTGGGGTCTTAACTTAACACTTGTCGATCCTAATTGTACTCATGTTGGTAATCATCCTTCATCCTGACAACACCGGTATTTGGAAGATTAGGGAGGCATGAGAAAGTCCATCGGGAAGAAAGAAATAGAGTTTTCTAAGAAAGGGCTGCTTAATGGGAAGTTTTAATTGTTCGGGTGATGTGTATCATATACTTGGTGAGCACACAAGGGAGGGGGGGTGAGTAGTTAACTGCTTAAGAGCTACTACACAACAAGAAAATCAATGCACAAAACGATGGGTTGCCACCCCATACTGCAATAACTCACAATAGGAGGTGGCTTATGCACAATACAACGTCTACGACACACATCTAAGGGTATTTAGTCAGATCGGTTAGTGGTTCATGAGGTCATAATAAACCAGCTATCTCTTCATCCTTAATCCTTATAGTCTGTATAGGAGTATTTGAAATTAGAGTGGTGAGTAGGGGTTGGATATAAATGAATTTTCAAAATTACTCGAGAAAGAGGAGTAGTAAGAACCCATGGCTTTATCAAAATAGTTTTTGCAAATATATAGCTTGAGGGTAATAGGCTGCACTAAACCAGTCCTAGGTTTTAACGGTGGTTACAAGGGTCCTTAGGTCCTGCAGTCGTCTTGCTCTGATACCAACCCTGTGAGCCCCCGGTTTTGTATACCGGGAACCCCATGTGTATTACAATACCATTCCCTGGATCAGTAGATGGTACACACATGGCACAGTTGTATATCTCAAGCTGACATCGTCTTACAGGTCTTACAATATATTAATAATACAAGGGTAGCCCAAATGGAACCCGAATAGACCAAGCATGGTCGACAGCAACACAAAATACCAAAACAACTAAATGAAGTAGCGGAAGCGAAGCAGCGGCGGTCCATCTTATCCCACACGCATCGACTGGTGAACCTAGGTCCCTATTCCACCGTCCTCGGTAACTCCTTGCCAGCATAGCACATGTACAGGTCGACACCAACACCTTTCTAAAAGATGTAAATAAGCAAGAGTGAGTACCAACCGTACTCAGCAAGCCACCACTACAGAATGCATATAATGTTCATAGGGGTTCAAGGATGGCTTGGTTTATTTGCATAAAGCTAGTTTTCACAAATTATTTCACAAACCTATCCCACAACAGTTTTAACTGAAAACCACGTTAAGTTGAAGTTATCATTAACCTGCGAGGGTTCATCCACCTTCCCCAAGCCTCGCTTGGTCCGGTTTACCCTCGCATCCAATTTCCACAATTTTAACCACTATGACCTTTTTGCATATCAGGCAAGGTCACACCTTCCACACCCATCATATTTTAAGCAATATTACAAATTGACGAGGCTAGTCAAGAGTAATGCAAGTCCCGGCGCTCATTAACCGCGAGCACGGCTATTCGAATAGTTTAATTTACTCACACTGCAGTGGATGTACGCTTTTAATCCCACACTCCGTGACTCACCCAACACATGAGACTTGTCACGGCCCGGTTTTTCAGTTACCCTCGCATGGCGGCACCCGCTCCAAGGACTATGAATCCCCATTGCACCCCCGGCGCCACATTCCTACCTCGAGCCGGTTGTGAGGGGAGTCCTGGCGCTCCCGAGATTGAAGGTTACATCATACATATATAAAGCTTGACGTCATTAAACCACACACTTCCACATTTCCATACCGATATCCAGAACCTACCATGTCTGGGGTGCCACCCCACGAGAATAACCTAGTCCACCGGGTCTAACCCCACTCAAGAAGTGTGGTCGTACTCGGTTCGTTTCCTGCTTAGCTTCTTGACTCGGTCCTTAACTGACCAGGGTCGGCGGCTTACCGTTCCCAGAACCACCCATATTCTATCCGTGCCGCCCCAGTCGAAATCACTTTTGTTTAATTAAGTTTTTGGGTTTTCACAAAGGTTTTCATGCTGTGGGTGGCGCTTATGTCTCCACCCGATCTCTATCAATCACTCCCATCGAGTGATCAGTGTAACCACATCCACATATCCCACATATGGAGTGTATAACGTCTATGTAAGCAGGGCTAAGCAGTGAGTAAATAATCACGCGTAAAGTAATATACTCAGGTAACAAAGGTGTGTAAATACATAAGGATAAACAATATCAAAGGTAAGGCTTTAAGCAAATGTAGGTACGCGTTTTATAATTAGCATGCAATTTTATTTGCAATCAACACATTTATAAAAATAGGATCAACATGTTCGAGGAAGGGGGCGTAGTGACTTGCCTTGCTCAATTGGGGGTTCGTTCTCGATTAGCTCAGTTTCCTCCTCGCAGATGTACCCTGTCCGGTTGAATACTAACGTCACAAACTACTCGCTAACACAAAAAGGCCAAATATTCTAGAACAATCAAAAATAACCAAACTAGTGCCATTGCGTAGATCTTGATTTTAGAAAGATTTTGACGAAAGTTTCGTTCAAATCCGACTTAAAACGAGGGAGATATGGAATTCGAAAGATTGAAAAAGTTTTAAAACAAAGAAAAGGGAAAGGTCTGACGGGTGGAACCGCCCTTAACTCCTCACGTACGGGTTTTGTTTTTAAAAGAGTGTGCGCATGGTGAGGTGAAGGGCTTGGGCGAGCTACAAGCATGCATGCATATGCATACACACGGCTAGCTAGCTGCGTGAATGTGAGCTGCTTGCGTGCATGCACACGTACAGCCAGCTAGCTGTGTGGCGCATGCATGGCCGGCAGCACAGCGGTGATCGCTGCGGAGGGCAACCGCGTAATGAACGGGTACGGTGTTGCGCCTCACAACGTTACCGTGCCGCGGCAACAACGGCGGTAAGGAAACAAAAGCAAGAGGAAGAACAGGAGAGGAGCTCACCTTGCGGCAGCCGGGTAGCGGCACACCGAGCGGTGGTCCTCACACGAAACTACGGTCGTCGATGTACAGCCTGGGGACAGTCGGCCCGCGGATCGTCCTCGCACACCACGTGTTCGATCGGTGGCAACAAACGAACACACAGCGTTAAGGAATAAATGTTAGCGGGTTAGTGCAGGTTAGGGGTTAGGGATTAGCGAGTTAGAGGTCAGCGGGTTAGTGAGTTAGAGGTCAGCGGGTTAGTGAGTTAGAAGTCAGCGGGTTAGTGAGTCAATGGGTCAAATGTTAGATGTTAGAGGTTAGCCGTTCAATAAGTTAGTCGTTCTCGGGGTTCAGATGACGGCGCGGCGCACGGCGACGTCGTTGCCGGAAGTAGTACCGGGGAGGAGCATTAGATTTTATCTTTTTATTACTTAACCCAACAGGAATGAATGGCTTGGGGAGGCAAGATGGACTTCAATAGAGGGGGTTGGGTGAGTAGAGGGATATATGTTAGACTTTGGTGAGGAGGATGGCTTGTTGGTGGACTTCGGCCCGAGGAACAAGAGGGATGTAACATGGACTTGTGGATAGGTTGTAAGGCTGTTTGGCCCAATGAGGTAGGGGGAGGCGTTGTAGACTTCTTGGCGGACTTTATGGGCTTCGGCCCGACAAAGAAGAGGGACGCGATTTAGACTTTTTGGAAGTCCGCGGTCAATGGGTGGCCCATGGAGAGAGATAATAACACGTGGGGCCCACTGGTGGGTCCCACCTCCTATTTCCTCTTTCTTTTCTTTTTTTTTCTTCCTTTTTCCCTTTCCTTCTTCTCTCTCCTTATCCTTTCCTTCTCTCTCCTTCTTCCTTTCTCTCTCTCTCTTTTCTCTTCTTCTGCTGCTGCTTCCTGGGAGGAGAGGAGGGTGCCTAGCGGGAGGGGGCCGACGGCTGGGGGAGGCGGCCGGCCGGGCGACGGCGCGGCACGGCCGGCGGAGCGGCGCCGGCGCGCAGGGTGGCGTCGGCCGTAGGCGGCGCGCGCGGCAGCAGGCGCGGCGCGGCGCGCGGCACGGCGCACGAGCGCGGGCGCGGCGGCGCGACGCACAGGCGGAGCGGCGGCTGCGGCCATGGCTGGCCTCGGTCGGGAGGGCGGCATGTGGCAGCGCGTGCGGCAGCTGGGGCACACGGGGCGGCGACGCGCGGCAGCGCCGCGGGGAAGGGGCGGCTGCGTGGCGCGACGTGGCGAGCCCGGCTGGGGTCGCGCCGGCCGGGGCGGCGGCGCGTCGGCACGGCCCGGGGCGGCACAGCCGGGAGGCAGCGCGCCGGGGCTCGTGGCCGGGCAGGAAGAGGCCGGGGGCGGCGCAGCGCGGCTTGCGCGCGGGCCGGCCACGGCGTCGGCCGAGCAGCGACGCACCGTGGCTCGGCTGGGCCTGGGCGACGGCCGGGCTGAGCGTTCAGCCAGGTGGAGGCGGCGCGTGACGCGGAGCGGCAGTGCACGGCAAGAAGGCGGCCGATCGAACGACAACGGCGTTCGGCCCGTCGGTGTGATGGCGACAGTGAGCGAAATAGGGCGGCTTTTATAGCCATCGCAGCCGGCGGACAGCGACAAGCTGGCTCGGCCGAGTGGGGCCGACGGTCCTATTGGGCGGTCGTCGTCGACAGGGAGTCATAGCAGAGCGAGGATGGGGCTGTTGCAGGACGGCATGGACGCGGCGTACACATTTGGTGTGGACTTCTCTCTCACTGTGTTGCCGGTGTTTTTGGGGAAGGCCTCGGTGGACTGGAAGCTTGGTGCAAGGGGAGTCGTGGGGCTCCGCGCTTGCAGGCATTCCGTCGAACACCTGGCGTGCGAGCTGGCTGAGGAAGAGGGACAGGAAACAGACTTGTTTTGCTGGGCAGGCCTTGGGCCAGGGGAAGGGAAGAGTACTAGGCTGGCCTAGAGGAAGATGGGCTGGCCCAATAGGGAGAGGGAGGGAGAAAAGAGTTGGGCCGAACAGGAAGGAGTCCAAAGGAATAGGATGTTTTGTAATTTTATAGGAATTTGGATTATGGAATTTGAATGAGATTAAATTCCAAAATTGTAAAGGGACTGTATAAATGGACATTTAATTTTGAGTTTGAATTACAATTGGACTGTTAAGTGAGCTCTTGAATTTAATCTGGCATTTAGATGGGCAAGGATCAGACTTAGAGATTTCCCCGAATTTAATCGGATGGATGGACCGCGTTACCGAATCAACGTTCGATATACGAATTCATCGGTAGTCCTAGGATTCCGAGGAAGGGACTAAATTAGGGAATTTTGAATAAAATGATTTATGAGGAAAAAGGATTCGAACAGAGAAAATTTCGATTAAATAGAGTTGGGTTTAATATTCAATTGTGGTAGTCGAGGATGTCAAGGAGGGACGTGACATTTCGATAATTGACAATAGCTCTCGAGACTTTGATTAGAGAACCGCAATTACCAGAATAGATGGATGGTCGAGAAGACAAAGGAGGGATATTACCCCGAGAGGTGTTCAATTCAGGAAGAGGATCGATTTACGAAATTCGAACACTAAGGAATTCAATGCATGGCAAGAATTTAGGTTCTCAAGGATGGATTTAATCGAGATCTTTGGCACAGATTCTAGACACACACAAATAAACAATTAACAAGCAAACTAAAATTATGCTTAGGACTAGACTTTGTCTGAGGAGGTCATATCTTTGAAAATAGCCTATTAGGAATTTATATTTCGCAATTAAGGTTTCTAGTAAATACTTTACCAATAGACATTATTTTGCAAATAATTTACAAAAGCTTATCACTCTATATAAAGGTTCATAGAAAATAATCAAAGCTATTTCTTTAGTGGAACAATATTTGTTTTAATAAACTATCCCTTAATGGGTTTTATCCAAAATGGTGATACATTTAGATATATAGCTTTATTTATAAAGTAAATATGCCCGAGGGTTTTTGTTTTTCCGAAATTAATTGGCATATGCAAATCATAGCTCCTTGAATAAATAATATTTGAAATCAAATATCGACGTATCCTCAGACGTTCGTCTATTAGCCCACATGTAAACGAAAAACGACAGATCGAATTGAGTTAGTTCAGGCATGAATGTATTTTGAAAAAGATTTTTGGTTATTCTGAATTTTTAATTCCGTATTCCAAAGTCAAAATATTCAGGATGTTACATCGTACCTCCAATACGATTCCTGTACCGCGAGTTTTAGAAACTCACTTCTTTTCCTTCTTTAGCAGTTCCGTCATTGGTCGGGCCAGTTTGGAGAATCCTTCGATGAACCTCCGGTAGTAACCCGCTAAACCGAGGAAACTACGGATCTCGGACACCGTCTTGGGTGCGTTCCAGGCGAGGACGGTCTCTACCTTGCTGGGGTCTACTTCGACACCTTCGGCGGAGATGACATGGCCAAGGAAGGGTACTTTATCCAACCAGAACTCACACTTCGAGTATTTGGCGAAGAGCTGGTGTTCTCGCAACCTTTCCATTACTTTCCGTAGATGATTGGCACGATCCTGTTCATCTCTTGAGTAAATCAGAATGTCATCGATGAAGACCACAACGAACTTATCCAAGTAGTCCATGAAAACTTTATTCATCAGGTTCATGAAGAATGCCGGAGCGTTGGTGAGTCCGAAGGATATCACGGTGAACTCATACAGGCCATACCGCGTTGAGAAAGCGGTCTTGGGGATATCTTCTAATCTGATTTTTAGCTGGTGGTACCCAGATCGTAGGTCGATCTTGGAGAATACTCTGGCTCCTTCCAATTGGTCGAACAAATCGTCAATCCATGGTAGAGGATACTTATTCTTGATGGTTACTTCATTCAAGGCTCTATAGTCTATCACCATTCTCTCAGAGCCATCTTTCTTCTTTACTAAGAGCACAGGGGCTCCCCAAGGGGACGAGCTGGGTCGCACGTAACCCTTGTTCTGAAGTTCTTCGATCTGTTTCTTAATTTCTGCCAGTTCATTGGCTGCCATTCTGTAGGGTCTCTTGGCAATGGGAGCAGTGCCTGGGGCAAGCTCTATGATGAACTCAATTTCTCGATCTGGTGGCATTCCGGGTAGTTCTTCTGGGAACACATCGGGATACTCGTTGACTATAGGTACCATTTCCAAAGGAGTGGCTTGCAAACTGTTCAGGGTTGACCAGTTTCCAGGAAGGAGAGGAGTGAAACGCACTTGTTTTCCTCCGGGTCCTTGTAGAGTGATGGTTCTCTCAGCACAATCTATTTGTCCCTTGTGCTTAACCAACCAATCCATCCCTAGGATGACATCCAGACCTTGGGAGTCTAGGACTATGGGTTTGGCTGCGAAGCTAACCCCTTCTATCACTAGATCAACCTTGGGGCATAGTTTATCTGCCCTTATATCCCTTCCAGGGGAATGTATTACCATAGGTACTTGTAAATTTTGGGTTTTCCAACCATTTCTTTTCACAAAAGCTTGCGATATGAACGAATGAGAAGCTCCTAAATCAAATAGAACGAGTGCGGGTATGGAGTTGACAGAGAACATACCCATCACCACGTCGGGGGCCTCTTGGGCGGTTTCAGCTTGAATGTGGTTCACTCGACCTCGTCCAAAGTTGTTGGAGGCGCGAGAACCTTGTCCACTTGTCTGAGTGACTGGACGGGACTGTGTAGGTGCTGGGGTCCTGGGGAAGCTAGCATCAGAGCGTCCGGGGTTAGAGTTTCCCTGATTTCGAGGGCACTGCCTGGCGTAATGTCCCATTTGTTTGCACGTGAAGCACTGCACATTTGCCATTCCTGTGGGCGAATTGAAGGAGGAGACACTGTTCCTTGTAGTATTGCCACTAGGGGCATGCTGCTGGGACGACGGAGTAGGGCGAGGCATTAGCGGACGGGGAGTAAAGCCAGGTTGGCGACTAACTTGATGGGCAGGTTGGAGGTACTGCATGGGATGTCCAACACGAGGGCGTGGCGCACCTCGGAATGGGGGCGCTTGGTGGGTAGACTTGCGCTTCTTGTATTCCTCAGTTGTCTCTTTTCTGGTATCCTCCAGTAGCAAGGCCTTATTGACCATCTGCTGGAAAGTGGGAAAATCATGGGCAAGCAACTGGATTCTCAACCCTACTGCGATTCCTTTCAGGAACTTCCTGATCTTTTTCTTGTCGGAGTCCACTTCCTCGGGAGCATACCGAGCCAATTTGTTGTAGCGGCTTAAGTACTCATTGACACTTCCTGTACCTTGTTTCAGACGATTGAATTCTTCTTTCTTCATATCGATGGTACTTTCGGGCACATGAGCTGCACGGAAAGCATCGGCGAACTCTGCCCACTCAATGTTGACAGCGTCCGGATGGGCATTACAGTAATTCTCCCACCAGTCGGCTGCAGAACCCCTTAACTGATGTGCAGCAAAAAGGGTCTTTTCCACTGGAGTGCACTGCACTAGGTTGAGCTTTCTCTCAACATCCTTTAGCCAATCGTCGGCCTCAACGGGCTCGACGGTGTGGGAGAATTCCGGTGGATGGGATCTTAGAAAGTCTGTCAGCTTAGATCTGTGGTTGTTGTTATGGAAGGGCACTGGGTGCGGAGCCTGCGGCTGCAAATTCTGCTGGATGCCTGCGATGGCTTGGGATAAGCCCTGCAAGATTTGAGTCTGAACTGCCATCATGTGCTGGTAATCTGCCCGAAGCTGGGGAGGCTGGGGTAAGTCCTGTGCGCGGTTTGCTGTAGGATCTGCCTGAGCTGGAGCATTAACCGGTTCATTTCCTGACTCATTTTCTGATTCTGGTTCTTCCCTGCGGGTTTCGTAACCCAACCGATCGGGAGCACGAGCGGCACGACGGGGACGACCAGCCATCTAATCTCCCAGAAAGGGCGGGGTAAGAGAACGGAACAGCACTTAAAAGGAAAGAAGTAAAGTAAACGAGCTCAGAAAGCACACACTAGTCATAAAGCTTTTCTCAACTCGGAAAGCACCTAACACAATGGGTGTGGACAAGTCACAGAGCTGCGCCGAGCTTGACTGTGCGCACACCACCTCAGAGATCCAGACTACCAGACAACACCCACAACAACACACTCACACACTACCTCGCCACGACTCCAAAAGAGTTGGCGGCGGTACAAAAGGTCTGGCACACGAACTCCACCTGCAGCAGACGAACTCTACTGCTCTCCTGCCTGGCTGGCTCCGGTGGTCGGCTCGTCTGAAGAGGACACGTCGATCGGCGCACGCGAAGGGACCGGCGGAACCTGTCGAGGGCCGGCAGCAGGGCGGCCTGCTGGCGGGGTAGGAGCTGGGTGGTCGAAATGAAACACAGTGAAGGAGCCCACAACGCGCTTCCGCGCGGTGCGGATTAGTCGGAGCCCACGGCGGCTGACGACTGGGTGTGGCCTGGGGTGTAGGAGGGGCTGGCACGATGGGGGTAGGGGGAGTAAACTGACGAGTACGGCACACGCGGGCTGGGGGAGCGTGGGCCGCTGGGAGTGCGAGCAGAGCCACGTGAACTGTAGAAGGACAGGTGGCTGGAGTGGCAAAGACGGCCAGAGTCCCAGGAGGTAGTGTCCACGGAGGTGACACCCTCCTCAGCAAGGCGGGCCTCCAGCGCGGCGTAGCGGCGAGCCAAGGAGCGGTAAGCCTCAAGGAGAAGGTCGTGCTGAGTGGCCTGAGCGCCAGAAAGCTCCACCATGCGCGTCAGCGTAGAGTGCGACTCACGGTAAGGGCAAGGGTAGCGGCTGTCTGCACGGCCAGGAGGGAGCTGCGGGATCAGCCGGAAGGCCGAACCTGCGAGGCGGCGACGGTAGTCGTAGGCCAAGCGACGCAAAGCGGTCCAGGAGAGGTCCTGGTACGCGAGCTGGAGCGTGGGGCGAGCCAAGTTGAAGTGGTGAGGGCGAAGGCCAGCGCTGTGTGTACCTCCACGGGGGTAAAGGTACACGGACAGCTCACAGCGGGGAGGGAAGCGGTCAACGGAGTACCCAGCGTACTCGGGACAAGAGAAGCCAAGGAAGCCAACAAGGTCTCTCAGCTGGTCGACGTGGTGACCCTCACCAACGCCGTGGGAACTGTGGGTGGCATTGACTGCCATCTACAATTTTGAAAAAGAAAGAGAAGTCAGTAACCAGTTTTGTAAACAGAGTAAGAGAAGAAGAAAAGAACCGAGCTTTTCGCAAATAGCTTTTTCAGAACTTAGCATCCTTACGGTCATCTATCGTCGGGTTTCGTCCTAAGGCCAAAGCTGTGCTCTGATACCATCTTCTGTCACGCCACAAACTAGCCCCGGGCGGAGGCCAGTGTAAGGCGATCCAAATTAACCTGTATGCCTGTACCAGTCCCAGGAAATAGCGCTGGTACAACAGGAAGATAGATTATCACAACAGCAGCGGTCTCTTTATTAAGAGTAGGATTACAACCAAGGTTGGAACTGCGGACAGAACCCGAGTTCACAACAGCATTACAAAAAGGCGGAAGCGGAAAGCGGAGACTAGCCCTAAGCCACAAGCAAAGCCTTGGGGAAAGGCCGAAACCCTACTACTGCTCGAAGTCCGCTTGCTCCTGGAAGAACTCTTCATCGGCAGGGTCTACCTCTTTGTCTTCGAGAACTAGGGAGGGGGTTTAATTATATAGAGCAAGGGTGAGTACGGGAGTACTCAGCAAGTCAGGGGAAATTTAGTGTTTAATGCAAGCTTCAAGGGAAAGCCAGTTGTTTTTCACAATTGATTTTAGTTTAAGACTTTCAGAAACATCTAAGTAAGTGCTTCTCAACGGCGCGGACGAGAAAGTGCGTCTCATCCGGCTGGAGCAGTGAAAATGTATCGATTGATTCTTGTCGGCACAAGAGGCTCCCTGCCAATCATTTACCGACCCGGCTGCTCCAACAGCCACACGCGAGAGGCTCCCTGCCAATCGCTCACCAACACCGGCTTCACCAACAGCCACAAATCACACACGCCGGTACGAGAGGCTCCCTGCCAATCGTTCACCGACACCGGCTGCTCCAACAGCCTTAAACCAAGCACAGAAGGGAAAACCTCACACCAACAGCAGTTCACGAAGTAACCATTAAAACTACGCTAAGGAATCACCTCACATCCGCCCATGACCGTGGGCACGGCTGTTCGAACAGTTATTAACCTCTGCAGAGGGGGTACACTTTACCCACACGACGTTACTAACCCCGAATCACCCAGCCCGCGACTCTCGATCACGTCTGGCGACCTTGAGGCTTTCACGACAAGGCATTTCGAAAGCCGACTCAGGGTCATCTTATGCCAACGGGAGGGGTCCCACGGACCAACACCAGGTTAGGTCCCAGACCATACTGTGCCAGGAAGCCCAGGGGTCCTCCCCGACACCACCCCGGCGAATCCACTTGTCCCTTGGCATCAAGATTTCCCTGGCCTAGCTAATTACTCAACCAGGGGCGTCCCATATCACCCAGGTGGTCGTACTTGACATATGCTCGGATGTAATTCCCAAGGAATCGGTCCTTAGAGCGAGAACGGGCAGATCGTACCTCCAGTACGATTCCCGTACCGCGAGTTTTAGAAACTCACTTTAGTTTTCAAGGCACCGACCCAAGTGTCGGGTTTTCCAAGCATTTTGTAAACTCAAGTTTTACCCAGGTGATCAATTTTAAAGTTTGAGGGGAGTCTCGATATTCGTACGCGAGGTGCGAATATCGAGATTTCACCTGAGGGGTGACAAGGGTGTTAGGGTATTCAAATAATCAACGAAGGTGAATGCAGCAAATGGGTAGGGCCTGCTGGTTGTATTGCAAACCGAGGCCAAGTGCCAAGTGTAACCTAATTAATGCATAGTTTGCAGAATCAAAATACTTAATTTAAATTATAGGTTCAATTGATCAAAGGTGACTTGCCTTGCTCGAGATCTTGAGCTTCTTCCTCGAAGTTCGTGCACTGCGGGTCTTCGGGCTCCGAGACTACACGCGAAACGAGACGACTCAACAAAGCGATAAAAAGAAGCCCTATTAATGACCACTAAGCGTGCCATTGGATAGATCTCGATTTTTGAGGAATTTTGGAAGTGGAACGGAGTCAATCGGACGAACGGTTGAGAAGATATGAATTTCCGAAGATTAAAGGATTTTCTGGAATAAGAAAAGGAATTATTAATTCCCTGGAAAAAGAAAAGAAGGAGGGACGCCTTTTAGACTTTATTTTGGGCGGCTAAGGGCAGCCCAAAAGAATAGAATGGGCGCGGCCGAAAATGGGCCGACGGTCCGAAAGAGTCGGCCCACAGCCGAGTGGCGCGGCCTGGTCCGGCCTCCCGAGTGACTCGGGGGCCGACTGGGCCGGACCGAGTGACTCGGGCCGACTGGACACGGAGGCCGAGTGGGCCAAGAAGGGGTGGGAGGTCGAGTGGCCCGAGGCCGATTGGGCCGAGCGGAAAGAGGCCGAGTGGCCGAGTGGAGAGGAGGAGGGCCGATGGGCCAAGCGGAGATGGATCGAGTGGCTGCGTGGCCCAAGTGGCCGGTCGTAGCGGCGCGGCCCGGCCGACGCGAGTGGGAGGCCGTTTTGACCGGTCCCCCGTGGGACCCGGAACGGCGGACGTGGCGTCCACGTGGACTCCATGTCGGACCGAGAGGAGGAGGCCACATCAGACGGCCGGCGACGAGTGCGGGCTCCGGCGGGGCGGCGAGCCGGCGTGGGCGGGCGGCGGGAGGAGAGAGAGGAAAAACGAGCCAACGGCTTGGATCGGGCCGCGGGGGTGCGACGGCGACCGTCAACGGTGCGCGGCGGCGGCGGCAACGGCGGCGCGAAGAGGGGGCGGAGGAGGGGACGGCGGCCACGGCGGTGGCCGGAGGGGGATTCCACGGCTAACTAGCGGCCTAAACCGAGGGAAAAAGGGAGGGAGGTGGAGGGGAGAGAGGGGTTTACCGCGGCAGGGAGGATTCGCCGGGGAAGAGGAAGATGGCGCAGGGCGGCGGCGTGGCGCGTTCCCGGGCCGGGGAAGAAGAGGGCGCCGGGTTCCTCTCCTCGCGGCGGCGGGCAACAAGAGGGGCGGTGGCGCGACGGTGCGACGGGTTGGAAGAAGATTGAGCTCGGCGGCGGCGGCAACGGCGGCCGAGAGGGGAGGGGGATTTTAAAGGGGAGGGGCGCTAGGTCGGTTCGACCGGGGAGAGGCGGTGCGGAGTGGAGAGGCGGTTTGAGGGCGCGGGGACCGCGCTGTGCCCTCCGCGCTAGCGGCCGAGTGGCGGCAGCGGATGACTTCGGCGGCGGTCGACGACCGAGGAAAAGAAAAAGGGGGAAGGAGAAAGGGGTACTGTCCCCATGCCGCTTTGGGCAAGGACGCGCGCGGGGCGAGGGGCGCGCGCTCGGCCCCTTGGCGGCACGCGCGCAGGCGGGGCCGAGAGGAGGCGGTCGCCGGCGACGGAACGGGATGGGGTGAGAGAGGAAAAGGACGGCGGGGGAGCGGGAGAGAGAGAAGAGAGCTGGTGGACCCGGCTCGGGCACGCGCGGGCCGAGCGGCCTGGCGCGGCCCAGCGGGGGAAAAGGCGGCCGGGCAGGCGGCTGGGCCGAGGCGGCACGCGGCCCAGCAAGAGGGGGCGCGAGCCGAGGCAGGCCGCAGGAGAGAGCTGGGCCGGGAGATGGCCCAGGGAAGAAAAAGGGCAGGCCGAGAAAGAAACCGGCCCGAGGGCAGAGGGAGGAAACTTAGACTTTTCCTGAGAGATTTAAAGGAGGAGTTTGAGTGCTCGAATTCGAAATCCGATTTCGCGGTTTTCTCCGGGATTGAACTGAGAGGGGAAACACGAGACCTTGGCACACGACAAGACTCCACCGAAGAGCAACTTTCGCAAATAGAGTTTTTAGTAATTAGGTTTTCCCGCTAACGCCGCGACAAAACGGGCGTTACACTCCACAATCAACATATCACACCTAGTTGCTACGAATCCATGCATGTTCTCGCCTCCATCTTTTACCTATGTACCAATGCTATATTGTTGTCCTCATGGTTACATTGGGGTGCTCCACTCTTTATTTAAAGGTTTCTGGGTTACGAAGTTCAACTCTAACTCCACCCTCTATTACTTATTGCAACTGCAAATACAACTTGAATATATCGGGACTGATATATTTGACACATATTCTAACGTCCCTTTCTATTATATACCACTGAGTTTATCAATATTTCCACAATATACCTTTGGGTTGGTATTTTTTAAAAAAATATTCAAAATACCCTTACAGACATATAAGATTGACAATCGATTTATAAAATTAGAGGTTTCAGAGTACAAATTTTTATGTACCATCCTTACACGACTGTGTGTAAGCTTCAATATTTTTGCATTCTATTTTTTATAACATATAATTTATATATTAGATGCTACATAGATTATAATATGTGTTGCTATTTTTAATGTAAATCATCTGCTTATGTGTCGAGTAAGGAGACTATATAAAAAAATCTATAATGTTTTGAAACTTTTAGCCAGTCAATCAATTGTTCCATAGATATGCAAGGATGTTTTAGGCATTTTTAGAAAAGTATATGGTCCAATGACATATTGTAGAAAAAATTGATGAACTCAATAATATATTATAGAAAGGAAAAATATATGGTAAATTGTTGAACTAGTGTAAATTTGATGGCATGGTGTAGATTCTCTTTATTATTATACTACTGAAATTCTAATCATGTAATGGACGAAGAATTTCGTCGTTTTCCAATCTGCAATTTTTTATGCGCAAGTATGGCACAACTAGCCCATGTTATGACAGACAAGATTGAAGATCTCTTTGACAGTGATTCTGCGACCGGAGGTCCACACACCATGCTTGCAATCTGCATAGATCAATTAATTACTCATTGACATTCCAGCTTTCTGATACTCCTGGATAGCTGATACGAACTAGCTTGTGATCGCAGAAAATGGAAAGTAATGCCTGGCACCTCTTCTTCTTCTTCAGTGTTTGGAAAGTCCACATGCTGGCGTCGAACGGACAAGGTACAAAGCGTGGACGTACGATTATTCGGAGTTAATATTCAGAATTATTTGGGCAATTTATGTTAATAGGGATAAAATGCATATATAGGGAAAGGATGCAATAGGTAGAAAACAATGGAAGAAAATAATAAATACAGATTATTTGCATAGATCAGCATGCATGTGTTATATCCTTACGTGTGCGCTGACATGATACTAGCGTCCAACTCAACATAATTAGTTATTTCGTTAAAAAAGTGCAATTAGTTATAGTTAGTTGGTTTTCTCCGGTTTCACGTACTATACAAGCTCATGCACCAATGCAAACAAAAATTTTAAGTCCGTGTACTAAATTATACCTATCTCATTACTTCATATATTATGAGTGTAATTTGCTCTTGCATAGTAATCGATGTCCAGGTTACACTTGTAAAACAATAAATTGAATATATAGCAGAGGTTATAAATTTAAATGCACACAATGATCCACAACCGCATGAGCCGCTCAGCTTTGGAAGCTAGCTAGCAATGTTAAAAATAGCAACTACGACTTTCATAATAAGGGTTAACTATAATCGACATCGACAAACAATACATGATATAAAGCTTTTTTTTTCCGCGATAGAAAAAAGTGACTATGAATTTTTCATTTTTTTTATGGATCCTTGTCTGTATTCTTTGAGCGTATTGTACACGTCCATAAATAACGATAAAGGACATCGATCAAACGATCCGAATATCATGAAAAAGAAACTTCCTAGATCTAGAGAAGCTTATCATAAAGGATTTCGACAACAGGTTTTATTCGTTCTTTGAGAAAAAAAAAGATAAAGATCGGATAGATTCAAACCGTAATTACAAAGGTAATCACTATCATACATACTGACCCAGGCCCATAAGGCTAAATACGTGCTACATAGAAAATCAGATCGACAGATTGATACATGATCAATTAAATATTAGCTAAAAAGTTTTAAAAATAAATTAAAAACAACATCTCTGTATTATTTTTTTTCGAAAACACACCGTTTATCTGTTCAAAAAAGCTTTTGAACATGGAAAACGAGAAAGCAGAAGTTAAAGAAATGGTAGAGTATTAGCATTCCAGTTATGGATCCCCACACAACCTCAGCTCCGTCTACGTGCGGCGCACGGCCGCCAGGATGGGCGGATGCGCGTGCGGGCCGTGCAGCCAGCAGGCGGCGATGCGGCCGTAGGCCGCCTCCGTGAGGTGGATCCCGTCCCAGTTGATGGACGTGGCGGGATTCGGGCACGCGCTTGTGCCGGGGAGGCCGCACGCCGCCGTCGCGTTGTAGTTGTATCGTCCGCCGCCGCCACAGCACGCCCGGAGCTTCGACGAGCCACTGAATGCTGCAGCGTAGGTTACCAAGTTAGTGACGTCAGAAAGAGAGAAAATAATACTATTCAGATTTCACACTACTACATCAGAAAATAATGTTACTATATTTTGGTACATATGAAGTAGGCAAATACTACTACTCAACAAAGGCAACGTTTACTTTCATGATGGGGACTCTTGCAGTCGTCCGGCTGCCCCAATTCAGCTAAAAGAAGTCTTGAAACATTCAGCCGTTACGTGCAGAGAATCAGAGATCGATGTGACTCACCAAATTTGTCTGGCTTCTGCATGAACTTGATCACCGGCTCGTAGTAGTCGGCAAAGACGACGGTGGCCGACGGGTACTTGCGCCGGAGAAGCGACACCGCCGCGAACAGCGCCGAGTTGTGGTAGCGGGCGAGCGCGTTGAACCGCCTCAGGCAGCCGGTGTCGGCGTCGTAGTCCGTCGCGTTCGGGCTCGCGTATGGCGTGAGGACGACCGGGATGCACCCCGTCGGCTGCTGCCCCGGCACCACCACGTACCTGGCTCCCTCCTCGATCACTGCCTACATTTTGATTTAATTAATCACCGAGCACTAGTAGGAAAAACTTAGGGTGAGTTTTTTTCCCTTTTCTCAACTTCTACCCTATCATTTTTCACGCGCACGCTTCCCAAACTGTAAACGATATTTTTTAATTTTTTTTAAAAAATTGTTTTAAAAAATTTATATTATTTTATTTTTAAGTACTCCCTCCATTTCATATTATAAGTCGTTTTAACTTTATTTCTAATCAAACTTATTTAAGTTTAATCAAGTTTATAAAAAAATATAATAATATTTTCAAAAAAAAACAAATATATTATCAAAATATATTCAATACTAGATTTAATGAAACTAATTTGGTGTTTTAAATGTTGGTAAAATATTTTATAAATTTAGTTAAATTAAAAAAAATTGACTTAAAAAATCAAAACGACTTATAATATAAAAAAAGTAATATTTAATTAATCAAAGACTAATGAGGTTTCGTTGGAACTCGGCCTAAGGCCTTGTTGAATCCCTTATGGTCTTTTTCGGTTGGCACGGAAATAACTAGGGTTGGGCCACAATCCCCTAGCGATTAATTCCCAGGAAACCAAACAAGGCTGGCCTATATGTGTTGTTCGAGAACCAGCACGACGCATGTAGTGTTACATCTTTTTGTTTATTTTTTGAGGCTAAAAAATTCATATTTTATTAGAAAACACAAGACATCTCTCGACACGTGCCCTCTTATTATCTCACATATAAAAATTTCATGTCTATGAAATAGATGTCTTTTTAACTACTCCTGTCGAAACTTGTAAAGTGTATTTGGTATGCTAGATAAACTCAAATGAAAAGATTGTCAACTACACAATTTTACATCTTGTCGATATCTAAAAGTTTCATAAGGAAATCCGTTTATCCAAATAGTTCGGAGAACAGCTAATACATATTTAGACTTATAAATGATCTCAAATAAGAAATTTATCAACTACAAAGCTACTATAGATCCCCCTCGAGCTCCACAACTTAAAAATGCAAAAATGAGTGGTGCATGGCATTATTAGTGTTGTTTTTTAGAACTAGCACATATGATGGTTTACATATGTCGGTTTTCATTTAAAAACAACACATATAACTTGCACTTCTATGTGCCATTTTTTTTAAAAAAACCAATACATATATATTTCTAAAAACTACCACATATGTTCTATACTTATATGTGTTGCAATGCCGGAAACATATGTACCTATTTTTTTAAAAAAGAAATGGTACATATATATTCTCATATCTTATATGACGATTCTCAACTTTTGCCCCTACACGGGATAGACAGGAAATGACTCATATATGTCAGTTTTAAGTGAATCGGTATGCTTATGGCGTTATATATTACGGCTTTCTAGCGGTGAAGTACATCAAACATGGCTGCAACAAAAGGACTGCATTTGAGAGAGACGTGAAGGAAAAAAAGTGCTATATACCTCGACGCCGCCAGAGATGGCTCCGATAACCTTTGGTACGTAGTATGACATGACTTCGTCGACGGTTTTGCCGGCGGCCAAGAGAAAGACGTAGTCGTTCCCGCCGAACTCTCCCATGAAGAAGAGCGACCTCTCGAAGTAATATTTGCATCCTGGAGAGATCAAAGAAACAGGAGAGATCGATGAATTGTCCTAGCTAGCTTACTAGCTGCTGAATTCAACGACCAAAAATACCAAATCGGTCAATTAACCAAGATTACATATAACATTACAATTTACACGTACCTTGTGTTGTCGAACACAAGGTAGGTTTGAGCTTGTGGAACCACTCGAGCTGCACGCTCAGTGAGCTGTTGAACGTGGGAACGCTTGTGATGTTGTTCTTTTGGAAGAAAGCAAGATCGAGCGCCGTGGCGCCGACGACGGCGAAGTTGGCGCCACCGGTGAAGTTCTGCACCTGGCCAAGATAAGGGGGGACGAAAGGGACTCCAAAGTGCCCGGCTGCTTGAAACGATAATTAGTTTGTCAGACACTCGATCAGGTAGCCACCATGCCGTCCGGCATTGGAAAACAAGTATGTACTGTACCGATGAAGTCGATGATGAGTCGGCCATTGGAGGCACGGCCGGTGGGGTGGCCGAAGAAGGTCTCGCCGTAGGGGAGGTTGTTCAAGGGGATGACAGGAAGCAGCGGCGCGGCAAGCTTGACGAAGTTGCCCGTGTCGGAGTACGAGTCGCCGAAGCTGAAGATGGAGTCGATCATGTGATGGCCAGGTTTGGCCTGAGCATAGTGTGTGCATCCAATGAGGAGGAGAAGGAAGGTCGCCTTGTTTGAAGGTGAGTGCTCCATGGTTAATTTGGGCTTTTGTTCAACTGCTAGCTTAGGCCTGTCGGAATTCAGGATTTTGCCACCAATGAGATCCTTCATGTTATATATATAGCCATATATACAAGGCCCAATGCTCACGTTGACTACAATTTGACCAATGAACATGTTTAGATTGGAGTATAACATGCATTTCTTTGAAAATGACAGGGGAATTAGTAGTATATATTTATACGATGGTGTCGGTTAGGTCTGTGAACATGTAAATGCGCATTTCGTTCCATTATCTTGGTTTAATGCATGTATCAAAGCAAGTCCAAACTTTGGTTGACCGGGTACGACTAACGACATATAGCATTCCACGCTTGCAAGCATTTTGCGATCAGACCTTCTCCGAAGCATACCGTGGTAGAAAAAAAAATGCATTTACCCCTTTCCACGCTACAGTACAGCAGGAAGTGGGTAAAAATGCATTTTTCGTTCTTTTTTTTTCTTTTTTCTCCTCGTCTTTTTTTCTTTTATTTTCTCTAATTCCTTCCCACGCCTCAAAAGTACACTGTGGAGTGAGTGCTGATGAGGGACACGGCCGCGGAAGAGCTTGACGTGTCGTTGACACTCCGACTTTGGCACTAGGCCGAGCTCGCCACCTCGTGTTGCCATCCTGCAACTCTAGGGTCCACCACCCCTTCACAGGGTGGGCGTGCGTAGCGGAGGGGGATGAGGACGGTGGAGCTCGACGCCGACAGCAGCGGCGGTGGAGCTGAAGGGGGCATGGCCGACGACGAGGGAGCTCGACCGTCAGACAGTGGCTTGCGTCCTCCCGCAGCTCCTCTCACGGGTGGCTAGCCTCGTGGAGGAGGCATGATGTGGCGAGGTGGCGTCGAAGGTTGCGAAGGCATGATGCAGCGGGAAGGTGGCACTAGAGGTTGAGGACATCCTGCCATGGTTGCTTGAATGCACACTGTACCCGAGCTTGAGTTCTTTCGAACATTTTATCGAACATCTTGTTTTAAGTTACACTTTTATTAGGTTTGATAAATATGCTGTATATTTTTTGATTTTTTTGACAGAAGGAGTATATATATAGTTAGTGATAAAATATGTGCTTTGGAGACTGCATCGATGTTTACAACAACAAATAAAAAAGAACATAGGTAGTACTACTTTGATTTTTAATATTAATAGACGACGTTATTGACTTTTGGACATACGTTTGATCATTATCTATTCATAAAATTTACGTAATTATCATTTATTTTTGTTGTGAGTTGTTTTATCATCAAAAGTACTTTAAACATGATTTATATCTTATGTATTTGCATAAAATTTTTAAATAAGACGATTGGTGAAGTATGTATTTAAAAATCAACGGCGTAACCTATTAAAGACAAAGAAAGTATATTATCAACAATGTTGCTCTCCAGCCAATAACAACGGTAGAGGTAGTTTTCCCACATTGCAGTAGCAACTAACAACTAAAATCCCTAACAGCTTCAACAAAAATACTAATCGATCATGGCGCACACTCTCAAAACTAGAGATTTTCTTAGTCAGGGAACTAGTGAGATAATGAATAATAATGTTATAAACTACTTATCTTCCTTGGATAAATATTGCCATAAATATTCCATGGCAGAAATTTTAAATCTGAGTTTAACATCATTAATACTAATATTTATCAGATAGAATCATCATTATAAATAGAATCTAAGCACTAGTACGTAGTGAGTAGTGACTGGACCAATTGGCAAGTAGTTGGGGGACTTGGTACGTGCAATGGTGTGATTAATCATAACTAATCTGATCTTGTAAAACGATGTCCAGTGACTAACCTCTGCGGCGTGTTCTTACCGGCGTGCACGGTGGCCTCGCCGACCGCGCGTGGCCGCGACCGACTGAGCGAGCCGTGGCTGTCGCCGTCGCGGTCGTCCCGGTAAGTCGCTGCGGCGGCGGCGGCCGTGCGATCCAGTGTTGCAGAGAAATGCCGGCAAGGACCACGCAACCCGTAGTGCATTTTTAGCTGGCCCAACTGAAGCCCGTAGATGCATTTTGGGCTGGCCCAACGGAGATTAGGTTAGACAGAACTTGTTGCTTGCTGATATGTACCCTTTCGTTTTGGTGAAGCTGCAATCTGGTGGGATGGCACCTGGTGTTTGCATGCTTTTCTAAAACCTAGGTAATTCTGTCGTTTCTTAATTTAATGGAAACGGGAAAGGATCTGCATCTCTTTTTTTTTCAAGAAAAATGACTCGAGGATCAGTAAGAAAATTTTATTGGATGGTCCTATTTCACATTTCACAATTTCAAAACGCCAAAAACTTAATTTACATATACAAAATTTGCTCAAATACTCCACTAAAGCTAGCAATTTAGTTTAAAAATTACAAAAATATAATATAAATAATCTAACGAGTCATAAGCCTATAGAGTGGATATGCGTTGAATTTGGATAGAAGGGTTATAGCCGGGACCACCCTATAACCACAGGATAAAATTCTATCTACCACTTATTTTGGCGCCTTGAAATGAAATTATTCATGTAGAGGGTACAACTTACGGCCGATCATAATTGTGGTTTGGCAGATCCTAGTGAGCCGTTTCTAGCTTACTTTATTATACCCAGTAAACCGTAATTCTTTTACTCAGTTACTTATTTCTTCTAGCACACTCACGAATGAGGCCCCCGCATTATCTACGACACCACACGTTGATGTTTTCTGTCCAATCCGTTTAGTCGCAATTAGCTAGTCCAAGACAGCTTCGACGTTAATTACCATATGGTGTCGCTTTCATAACAACCTCCCTCGATCAAATCCCTTGCACCCTAGCTACCCTCAACGACCTATTCTAGGTGACTACGATAGGAGGGAAAAAGGGCATGTGATAGAGGAAGCTCATTTTTTTAAAAAAGAGAGGAAAAGGCTCATAAATAGAGGAAGCTCAAATTTATACATGGGACATAGAGAAGTTAAAATTAAAAGGCACGAATGTTATAAGAATTTACATGAACCAGTTCAACTCTCATAATTTTCACGTAAAATTTCTTCGTTAGAAGGATAACAAAGATACATTTTACGATTCTTAAGAAAATACCTTGAGATATCTAAATTTTATACTACAAATTTTGGTACTTTGAGTTATCTACTATCTGGAGATACCAATTTTTGCAATAAAAAATATGATACCTTCTAGTATCTTCTCAAAGATGGTAAAATCACTCGATAATAAAAGATACATGTGGACTCCTTTGTTTTCAAAGAAACGTCCGAAAAGGACATGAAGTTTCTGCTTTTCACTAAGAAGAAAAGAGTTGACCCAAATTATGAGGATATTTGTGGGTCCAAAACCATTCAACCGCACAATTACTTAATGAAAAACCAGCAAAACCCACACAGAAAGCAAAAACAAAAGCCCATGACATCACAACTACAAAGACTCGTCACTGGTTATCGTTGCCAAATTCATCGCAAACAATGAAGCAGCTCCGACTTCCAGTAACTGCCATTTATGAACTCCTTTTTAAAGGAGTATACACAATTAACAGTAGGATACTTTTGGAATAAGAATAACAGAGACAAAGTAACTCAAAAGGAAAGCGTATCAGAACGAGGCATCGACGTAGCCATTTGGATGGGGTTTCCTTTGACAGATCGTTGCACGGCCGCGAGGATGGGCGGATGCGCGTACGGACCGTGGAGCCAGCCGGCGGCGATCTGGGCGTAGGCCGCCTCCGTGAGGTGGATGCCGTCCCAGTTGATGGACGCAGCGGGGTCCGGGCACGCGCTAGCGCCGGGGAAGCCGCACGCCGCTGCCACGTCGTAGTTGTATGGCCCGCCGCCGCCGCCGCAGCACGCTCGGAGCTTCGACGAGTCGCTGAACCCTGCAGCGTTAGTTAATTCAGGGAACCATGTTGTTTATTAGCGATATGCATACAGCTAGGGCCGGAGCTTCGATCGATCAGTGACTCACCGAATTTGTTTGGGTTTTGCACGAACTTGATCACCGGCCGGTAGTAGTCGGCGCAGACGACGGCGACCGACGGGTACTTGACCCGGAGCAGCGACAGCGCCGCGAACAGCACCGCGTTGTGGTAGCGGGCGAGCTTGTTGAACCGCCACAGGCAGCCGGTGCCGGCGTCGTAGTCCGTCGCGTTCGGGCTCGCGTACAGCGTGAGGATGATCGGGAGGCAACCCGTCGGCAGCTGACCCGGCACCACCACGTACTTGGCTCCCTCCTCGATCACTGCCTGCATTTTGATTTAGTTAACCAGCTTGGATGTGATTGCAACTCAGCATCTGAGAGAAAGAAACATGTTCTACCTCGACGTCGGCAGAGATGGCTTGGACGACCTTTGGCACGTATGACATGGCCTCGTTGACGGTCTTGCCGGCGGCAAAGAGGAAGACGTAGTCGTTACCGCCGATCTCGCCCATGAAGAAGAGCGATCTCTCGAAGTAATCTTTGCACCCTGTAAAATCATGTGTTATATGTGTGATTAATAATTGGCTAAAATGATTATTGTTTAGACCAACATGGATCAAATTAAAAAGAATTTGTTTTTGAGAGATGTAAAATTACTCTTTCTTTTATCTTTGATGCGCATGAGAAGCTAGCTAGGAGGTAATCATGGTGAGTGTCAAGGGGCCGATCAAGACTACGATGGGGGTTTCCATGTCATAGTCGGTCAAGAGATGTTAATATATGGCCATGCTCTTGCTTGATCAGATGAAGATGAGAGACGTGAAACGGGACGTTCTACACAATCAGGTTTGTGCTGTTAATACATGATGGAGTTGGACCGGTAAGTGAACCAATGGTTTTGTTTGTAATGATTACGGGTTTGTGAGTTCATTTGGGTTAATTGAGATATATTGAATGAGTCTTGTGGTTATTGGGCTTTATCTATCTGTATTGTATATAAGGCAGAGAGATAAGATGAAAAATAGAAAATAATTTTTTTAGGGTTTTAGAATAGCGAGGTTATGAGAGATGGGGTGATTTCGTAGGCACTTTTGAAACATGATTTATGATTTGATCAATTAAGCTAAGCAAATTCACAATTCCATTTTTCAATTCCGATTTTACTCAAGATGAGTTTCGGTATGTTTTTCACTGATCTTATATTGCTCTAAAAATTTTTTTTAGATTCATAGTGAGGTTTAGTTTTTACCTAAAAAATTGATGCAATTCTATCGGTTAGTTTTATTTCATCTAGGTTTTAATACATGTCTGTCAGATTACTTTCAGTTAATGTTTTGTTTGATCCATCAATTTCATCCATTGTTTTTTGGGCTTGGTGAAAAATAAACCTAGACTATGTCTAAAGTTGCACATCAAATGAATTGGTGAAGTTCTAATGATTTTTGTTTTAAAGCGATTTGCTGTTTACTGTTAACGGGGTTTATTTCAACGCGAGTACTGTAGCTGAGGGACTGTGGCAGCAGTGCTTGCTACTACGGAAAATTCAAATGAAAAGTTGTCAAATACAAAATCATAGATCTCGTCGAGGAGAGCTACATTTTTTATAAATTTTGTTGCAATCAGAGTTCATATGAAAACGTTATATACATATATGAAACCAACATAGATATAGTCATGATTATCAGTGCTGAGTCATAAGAATACACGACACTGATGTGAGTAGCATCAGTGCCGAGTATTCTAAAGACCGACAAGACCCGGACACTAATGAGTTACTCATCAGTGTCAGTTAGTGACAAATAATTAGTGCCGGATAGTTATAAGACCCGATACTGATGTCTCCTCATCAATACCGGGTGAAGGATGTGCATAATGTGAGCTTGTTTTTTTGGAACGGGAAACCATCATCAGTGCCGGGTTTTCTTGAACCAGCACTGATGATGAGGGTATTGATGTGCTGTTCTGTGGTAGTGGTCGAATCTTTTTGAGTGATAACGTGATTGATTCATTGCTCTGATAATAAATATTAGAATAATTTTTATATCATTTGTTTTAATTTTCGCTGTGTGTTTATTTTCGTTATTTTTGAAAAAAAGTAACCGATGATCATTCACCATCCCATCGATGCCATCCTGCTCCTGCACTTCCTGAAGAGGTCAAAGACATAGGCCATATCGATCGATGAATGATGAATCGTCCTAGCTAGCTAGCTTTTGAATTCTTCTGCCAAACTGATCTGATGATCAACCAGTATTACATATACGTACATGCGCATACGTTATACGCGTGATTACCTTGGGTTGTCGAGCACAAGGTAGGCTTGAGCTTGTGGAACCATTCGACCTGCACGCTCAACGAGGTGTTGAAAGGGGGCACGCTGGTGATGTTGTTCTTCTGGAAGAAGGCAAGGTCAAGCGCCGTGGCGCCGACGACGGCGAAGTTGGCGCC
Organism: Oryza officinalis; assembly: GCA_008326285.1. NCBI lineage: Eukaryota > Viridiplantae > Streptophyta > Magnoliopsida > Poales > Poaceae > Oryza > Oryza officinalis. Next base: position 9,882,723 of record BDMV01000001.1, on the reverse strand, counting down.
ATGGGTGAAGTTCTGGGACTCGCCATGGTACGGGGGGACGAAGGGGATTCCAAAGTCCTCAGCTGCATGCAGAAGTTTGTTGAAATGGTCAGTATGGCCGTCGTCAGCCTCGATCGATCAAGTATAGCCATGCTAGCATTCATCGGAAAACGTGAAGCGGGTGTTTCTCTTTAATTAATCGGAAAATCGGGATGGATGGAGGTGCACCGATGAAGTCGACGTTGAGGCGGCCATTGGAGGCTCGGCCGGTGGGGTGGCCGAAGAAGGTCTCGCCGTAGGGGAGGTTGTTGAAAGGGATGACGGGAATCACCGGCGCCGCCAGCTTGACGAAGTTGCCGGTGTCGGAGTATGAGTTGCCGAAGTTGAAGATGGAGTCGATCTTGGGATTGTCTGAGCCCGCATGTCCGGAGTGTGTGCATCCAAGAAGGAGGAGGAGGAGGAGGAGGACGGTCATGTTGTTTGAAGGTGAGTGCTCCATGGCTTGGGCTTAATTTGGAGCAACTGCTAGCTAGCTTAAGTCTTCAGGAATTCAGGCTGACTGCTAATAAGATCCTTCGGGTTATATAGCCGACCACGTCTAGAAGACTTGAGAGTAACATACATCTTTCAATTTATCCATCTTTTGATTATCAAGAAAGAAGATAGATTTAGTTTGTTTGAAAAACATGTCTAATAAATTAAGTGTAAATGCATCGCCCGCCGTGTGTCACCGACGGGTGGGGCTCACCTGTCGGTGCCGGCTCTTCTGCTCGCTGACATTAGCGGCTTCTTTAATGCGCAATAATTCTATTTAGGGTTTTTCTGTTTATAGTAAAAACACAGAGAATCTTCTAAAATTCGTAACTAATTCATCCGAGCTTCGTTTAAATTCATTCAAATTCTAGTAAATTCATAAAAATGCCTAGAATCCATTAAGAATGGTTTTGTTTCCTGTTTCAGTAGACTTATAGCTTGTTTTGCACGTGTGCTTTGTATGTCATTTAGATTTCGGCGTTTCCGAAGCTCCACTTTACTTAGAAGTAGTTACAGAGGTTCTAGCAGCACCGGAGCAAGATAAGTCATGCATATTAATTGATCATATTGTACCTATTTCGCAAACGTCTCGCTTTCTATTAAATACTGCATCTATTTTATAATGTCATGTGGGATGGTTACCTATACTTGGCCATAACTTGTTTACTTTGTACCATTGATAACTTGGGGCATAACATGACTAGATGTTGGTTTAGGCGATGCTTAGCCGTGTTTAGATCAACTAGCTCACTTTGAGAAATCTCACTAATATCTTAGACCTTGATTAACAATGATGTTTACGGACATGTACCATCATGGTATTAATTCAACTAAAATATGTCTAATGGTGGGCTTTGGGCGCATGGTTTTGATAGACGCGCCCATGGCAAATAAGGACCGGTTCGTGGGAAACCGTTGAGGAATTAGCGTACTTACCACAAGCCAGCGTGGACAACGGCTGGGCTTGTAGTGTAGCTTTTCCCTCTCTGACGTACCAGGCAAGGGTGAGCGCGATGGAGTTTGGATGGGCCCTATGACGGTCTATGCGGCTTCCGGATTCACCTAGGCACAAAGGGGGGTTGCCTACCTTTGTTTTAAGGGTAGGGGTGAAACCTGAATTGTGGTGCGATTGGTTATGGAGGGTTATGCGAAGGGTCCTATCACAATTCCTTTCCTGTATGCCGTGGTGGCATGCCGGCACACGGAAACGTGTCGTGGGCTTGTGTCTTGTCGGTACAGTTGTACACCTCTGGCCAGAGTAAAACTATTCGAATAGCCGTGCCCGCGGTTATGGGCGATTAACCGAATTCACCGTGATTAGTCTCATCATTAATAATTTGACTTAATGGGACTAGTATAGTTCAGGTGGTTGGTTGGGCATGTCACAACGTGGTGTAGTGTTGGGCAGTGATGATTAATATTGGTTAATTACATTCTACAGTTTTTCTACTTTCAACTACTGCTTTTAAATACCTGCTTTATGCAAAAGAACCCTTAGCCTCCTTTGGAATTATTTGCATCATACCTTCTCTATTGGTATGACTTGCTAAGTACAGTGGGTAGTACTCAGTCTTACTCTATCTCCTCACACCAGAGCTGGATTACTTCTCGGATTGAGGTTACTCGGAGGAGTAGGCTTCGTCGCTACCGTCAAGGATGCCCGTGGAGTGGAGTCGCCACGCTGCGAACGTCAAGTCTATAGTTTTAAGCTCGCTTTTGCTTTCCACTGCATATGTAAGACTTTTAATATGTTTGTAAGACGTGGATCTGTGTATCAACTTTGTCGTTTGTGTACTGTGGCCGGTCCTAGACAGGGGTTTTTTAATGCACATTCAGCTTGGAATTCTTTTTCGGGAATTTCTGGGCGTGACAAGGAGGCAGCGGAACTGATATGGTTCAACAATGACGATGACGACGTTGACCTGGCAGAGGAGGATGAGGAGGCGGCTGTGGATTTGGCGACCTCAAACCGAAGAATGGGGAGTTTAAGGGAGATCAATTGTCCCGGTGGTGGTGAGTTCTGCAGTTGTGGTGCTGTAATGATCTGTGATGTTGATTTTGATTCTTTAGATGTTCATATGTGCATATCGATTTGTGCGTGTCCACATTAATCCGTTAGATGTTGATGTTGATTTGGACAGTTTCTGTGTATTGATTTAGACGTTTGGTATCGATCTGGGCATGAGCCAGTTCAAACCGAGCCAGCTCATTGCTTGTTTTTTGCAGCTCGTCACCCTCATTAATATTGCGTCCTAAACCGACACTTGGGAGGGAAGGGGGGTCATTAGCGCTAAAAGTTTTATGTCGAGTTCATTTCCAGCACTGATGCCATTTTCTGTCATAGTGTCAATCGTTGTTTTTACCCTTCCCAGCAAAGGTGAAGTTGAGATTGGAGTTTCTTTTTTAGTACCAAGCCGTTGCTTATGGATTGGGTCTAGCTGTGTTAAGTTTCACTTTTATTTCTCTGCTTGTCTGTTACATTCTCGAAGTTGTTCCAAAGGTGTGACCTCCTATAAGGTATAATATATCTAGAGTATATTTAGTTGCTATAATGCATCTCCATCAGTCGCAGATATGAGTAAATTTTCTTAGGACTTACATCAAAATCACGATTCTATGGGAGTCGGTTCACGCTGTCCTCCTACAGTGCACCTTCTCTTGTGAGACTGTAGTTGGTACCAGTGCACCTTCTCTGGCTCTATGTGAGACATATAGCATGGCATATGACACTGCACTGTACATACAGACATGCTTCAAGAGGGAACGTGTTCCTGGACTACCTTGTGAGGGTGTATAGCGCATGACACATATGGGCTCTATGTGATGCACATGGCATGACAATCTTATTAATTAATGGCTCACAAGGTATTGATGACCCTATACTAATAGCATGTGACTAGTCATATGCCTCTAGGATTTGATAACACCTATATCTGAATGGTAGTGTCGGCGCATGGATACGCTCTAAAAGAGGTGTGTTTTTGGACTACTCTTTTATACAAAACTAAGACGAAAGTGTAAGTGGGTCCGTCCATCGAATGGACTGGACTGCACGGTTCTAGATGACAGACTGTTATAGGGTGCGAGTGTGATGTGTTACAAGGTGTGAGTGTGATGTGACAAAGATAATATCAAAACATAAGTTCGGTATTTTGAACAAAACACACTCTCTCATAGAATGCTGTTAAGGATCTTATATTGGAATACAATAGCTTCTTACGAAATTTCAACCACTTCCTATTTTACAAAAGATGTTTCCCTACTCTTTCTCTCTCCTTATTCTAAACTGGGCCATGCCCTTGTACGCCGCTTCGGAGTGAGGTGGACGCCGTCCCACACTCCCACTGCACCGTCGCTGATGGGTCAGCGCACGGACATGGGCATGGTGAAAACAGTACGGAAATTTCCTAGATTTCCGACTGCCGTTTCCAGTTTGCACCGACAGATTCAATCGGTATTGGTAACCGTCGGTGTCGGAAATGGAAATGGTAATATCTTTCAAAAATGGTAGCGGAAATGGGATGGAGGTTTCTTCAACCGTTTTGTCGATAACCGTATTTTTACGGTAATTTCCGAAAAATTCCGAAAGTTCCCCAGCGGCTCAGCCAGCCCAACCCATCGAAAGCCCATGAATGAAAGAAACATAGCAGACTTGCAGCCCATTAAAAAGGGGGAAGTGACCAGACGAAAACGCTGTTAACCCTAGGACGACAAGGCGTGGCATGTGGACTTTGTTAAACTTTGGTCTCCTCAACTTATCGATGTTTAAGTATTGTTGAACTTTGTTTATATTGTTTGTCAAACTTATTATCATATCATTAATCATCATATAATAGTGTTATGTGAAGTGTGATTATACAAGAATGAAGTTATAAAATTATCTTCGTGCATAGTTAAATGTGTGCTATGCCACACTCTGCTGATTCCGACATAAATTTTTGATTTCCGACCAATATATCAGTAGATTCCGTTCCGACGGTTCTATTTCTGATATACCAATATTACCGATATCATTTACGTTTTCGGATCTATCGTTCCGATTTCGTTTTCGAGAAAAAAAATAAAAATAAAAATGGTATAGGTTTTTCCGACCGTTTTCATCCTATGGGCTCATCCCCGGCTGCCCGCACAGCCTCGTCAGGTTGACGTGGTATCTCCCACCACCCGCCTCGCAGCACGCCACTAGCGTCTCGCCGCCGTTGAACCCAGCACCATTAACAAACCACAAGTCCACAACGATCGAGCAAAATTTAACCAATCAAATCAATCAATAATCTGTTTTAATTCTGTGCTCACTGAAGTGGTCTGTGTTCTGCAGGAAGGCAACGACCGGCAGTGGTGGAGGAAAAAAAAAAGGAGGTATGGCCAATGTTAAAACTACAGTGTGCTTGTATATGTTGTACTGCCTCAAGTCCTGAAAGACAGAAAGTGAGATGATGCATACGGTTCGACGAGAAGAAAGCTTCTGTATATATTGCTGGTTTGTCTGCTTCTCACAGGATAACATGTCGGAGTATAATCTAAAGAACATGGCAAGAATGGGCCGGACATTCAAAAATGTTTAGCAAATGGATCGACACACTTCCTTTGCATCGCAAACCTGGGGGGAGACATCTTCCGCTAGGTGCATGGCGCTGCTCTGCCTCTGCTGCGCGCTAGTGCGCCGCCGTGTGCCCTGCGGTCCTGCCTGATGGAAGTCGTCGTCCCGTTCGCCGGGCGCCGGCTCACCGCACACCTGATGGGCATCGTCTCAGCCGCGGTCGCCACTCACCTGACGAGAAGGAAGAACGGGAGAGATCGAGATGGGGAATTGGGGACGTGCACAGTGAACACACCCATATTAACACAACTACAATCCCAATGGGTCTACGGTGGGGACGTGCGACCCAGCAGCGAACGACGCTTGCTTGCTTTCTCTCGTGTTCGCGTGTCTTCTCAAGTTCGCAGCGCCGCTGCCGTGCGCTCGTGCGTCGTGCTGCCGTGCCGGTGTAGGGGAAGAAAGGAGTTGTGCCAGGGGTAGGGGTACTCGTGGCCGACGCGGGGTATGGCTCACGCCAGATCTCTCCCCTACCGAGTCCTCCGCCACTGTCGACCGGCCGGTAGAAGCCGGCGGCAACGATCCACGCATACGTGTGGCTGCTCCGGATCGCATCGACGCGTCCGCGGAGGTGGGAGTTGTGCCGCTGCACCGGCACGTTGGAGCCCTCGTGGCAGCCATATGCGTCGTGGCCTCCACTGTCCGTGCTCACGAACAAGCATGGACGCCATGCAGCCGAGCGGCATCGGATCAGGATCCTACGTCGAAGTCACGTGACTATATCACTGACATGTATCGGCCTGATAAAGATTTAACTCATAATTTAGTAATAGAGATAAGGTGATTTTAAAGGTAAATGATCTCAATCCAACAGCGTCACATCAGGATTCTCTATCTATAGATGATCTCAATCCAACAGCGTCACATCAGGATTCTCTATCTATAGATGACCAAACGGGCCGCTCGGCCCGACACGATCGAGCTTGGGCCAAGATCAGTCGGGCCGACACGGCCCGACTTATACATCGGGCCAGGCCAGGCCCGCCCACATGCAGCACCGACGGCCCAGGCACGGCCCAATAAGACTCGGGCCGTGCCGGGTCTGCCCGAAGGCACAATTAGCCCATCGTGTTCGTCCTTAAAATAAGTTTATTTTGCCTTTCTCCTCCTTGGGCCGTGTCTTATATATGACTGAAATAAGTCTATTTGCATCCCCTTTTTGGGCTATGCCTTACATATGGCTAAAATAAGTCTATATTGCATCCCTCCTCTTTGGGCCGTGCTTTACATATGGCTAAATAAGTCTATTTTGTGTCCCTCATTTTTCGGACCGTGCCGGGCCAACCCACCGTGCCAAGGCAGCAGCCCAAGCACGACCCAACTGTCGGGCCAGGCCGGCACGGGCACGATACCAACCAGGCTGTGCCGTGCTTGGGTCGGGCCAAAATCGGGCCATATGGCCAACTATATCTCTATCTCTGAAGTACTTTGCCTCTGACACGTGGGCATATCGTTTATTGGGTTCCACGTGGCAGCCGCGCACGTCCGCCACCACGACGTGGCTGGCACCCTGCCAGATCAGCCTCTATCACAGACGACATAACAATTCAAGCAGCTAAATCAATCAGCTTGATTCGTGTGTGAATCACTCGATGGAGTGATTAAGTACCTCTACCTACGCCATTAGTAATCGTGTCGACGGTTTCAGGGACATAAGCGTTTGCTTGCTCCAGGGTGATGTTCGAGGGAGAGGATGCTGCGATAGTCGTTTGCCCCAAACTCACCCATGATGAACGGAGTTTTCCCGAAACGATCGCCGTCTCCTGCTTGCATTGCAATTTGCACATGCGAGTATGCGACGGAATCGGTTGATCCACACGCAGATTACTCCATGCAAATCACACAGTGTTTAATTGATTTATAACCCTGCGTGTTGTGGCACAGGGAATGCTTGGATTTCTCGAGCCAGCTCGGTTGATCGTTGAGCGACGCGTTGATGGGAACAAAGACAGTGATGCCCTGTCCCTGAAAAAAGAGGAAAATATATAGTGATAATCATATATAATAAAAACTTGAAAAACTATCGTTAAATAAAAATAAACATTTAATATTTGTTCACGTCATCTAGAGTAAATATTTTACTTCTAGTAAAAATAATTTTTTTTACTCTAAATGATGTGAACAAATCTTAAAATTTTTACTCTGGATAACATGGAAAAATCTCAAGCATATATTTTTTATCCAACGATATTTTTCAAGATTTGCACTAAATATAGGTATGTCAATTTCAAAGCAGCCCCCTCCCCTAGTTTGGGCTGATGCATAATTACGATATTGTTGTCGTTTTGTTGCTCGTTGTATTGATTGTATATACACGTCAGATTCAATGACTTTAATTCAGTTCTGAGCTAGCTCCTTACCATTTTCTATATCTGAAACTATTCGCTCTGCATCCTCATCTCATCCACTCACGCTTTGAATCCGTTTTAAAATTATGATTTAGGATGTGGCTATAATTTAATACCGAGTCTGGATCCGCTATGTTTTTAACCTAGTTAGAAAAATACAGTATCCTATCCTGGGCAGTATGCAGGGTCTGCTTCGTAGGATCGCCGAGGGCGTCGCGTGGCGCGAGAACCGCGCCGTCACCTTCGATATGCCCGGCGCCAGGCGGTCCACCGGTCGCGTCTCGCTCACCGGCTCCGTCCAGGTCAGGGACGTCGTGGCCGTCTACCGCTGGGTCGCCAACAATCTCAGGCCGCGCGGCGCGATTTTACCAAATAACGCTGGCATCGTTGTTTCCTTCTTGCTGAATCTGCATATGGAGAGGGATAATAAATTGGTAATCGGCCAAATGACTAGTTCATTAAAAACTGTATTGATCTAACCGAATATGCAATTGGCAATTAAACCTCTCAATGGACCTGTGGGAAAGTGGAAACACCTTGTTCGTTGCAGCAGAACTGAAGGATCAGGCTAATTTCTTCGTAGATTTGTCATCAAATATAGCATGTTATTATTTCACCGTTTTTGGTACAAATACAGAATTTCCTCTGTATTAGTCATATTAATTTGCTTCGAGGGACGACTCTGTGCAGATGCAAGAATCCACAGGAAATTTAAATGGCCAAATTACCCTCTGTCAGGGTAACCTGCTAGTGTCCTCAAAAGCAATGTCAACGGAGGACGGTAGCACGACGAGGCGGAGATGGCAAGACGGCAAGAGGAGCCCGCACAGATGAGGGTAACCGGGCCTCCATCGCCGTGCACCTCGCCGCGGGGGTCGAGCTGCTCGACGCCCGCAACGCCATCACCGTCCAACTCGACCGGCTCCGTCGCCGTCGCTCCTCTTTCGGTTCTTTCTCCACCTCCTCTCCTCGTCGTCCTTGTCTCTTTCATCGGTCCATCATGCGCACGCCGCGCTCGCCAGACGCCAGCCATGTCGAACACGCGCTCGAGCACGAGGAGACTCGCCGACCTCCACCTCCGCTTCCTCCTTCCGCGGACGGCCGGGTGAGCTCGAGCCACCGCCATCGGAGCTCTCCCTCGTCAGTCGCCACTACCGAAGGGGGAAGAGGAGGAGAGAGATGGGGGAAGGAGGAAGAAGGGTGGGAGAGTGAGGTTGACACGTGGGCTTCACAAAATATTTCCAACTTCATGGCTGACTCAACGTGGTTAACGTGTCACGTTAGTAATACCATCACTAATACTGTCTTAAGAATCATTTTGTAACAATTTTAATAGTTAAGGAAATCATTATATTCGGTTTTGTGGTCGAAGGAAATGATCCAATCCGACAAATATTTGAGGGAATTGAAGTGAACTTTTCTCAATCTGTGGTGACCAATAAACTCGGCCCGTTTGATTGCAACACGGACTCGCCGGACCACCGCATCACCCTGTCCCTGAAGGTATATCAGAGCAGGTCCCTCCTGCCACGTCGAAGTTCACGCCGGCGGCGATGTCCTGCCCCTTGGCCAGATAAGGTGGCACGAGAGGTAATTCCAGAGCATCCGCTGCGTCGACGTCAAGTGAAAGAGACACAACCTAACTGGCACATATGCTACCGATGAAGTCGAGCACAAGGCGAGAGGTTCGGGATGACGGTGTCGTCCAGCAAGTCGCCGAAGCTGACTATGGATGCGAACGGCCTCTGGCCCAGTGGGGCCGGAGCAGGCGCCGCCGTGGAGTTGCGCGAGTAGTGAGATTGAGACGATGAAGAACGCCACGGTGAGTTTTTCCATGGATATCATCAAACGTGACAATTAGAAACTTCTAACTCGATGTTTTTGTTAATGAAGTTTATCAGTGACTAACTGTTGTTCGATACGGCGTGCTACGTGTTAGAGTGCAGCCTAGCCCATCATCCGTGGACCATCCAGATCGCATTGGGTTTGCTCTACTACAGACACAGTCGAAGCCACAACTTCACAACTTTAGTTCCTGAGCTTACAGGATGTGACCCCCGAAGATTTGTTTACCGGGTCTCCCCCACCATGTGACTCATGGAAATTGTTCTGGTTTCAAACTTAGGCTCTGATACCACTTATTAGAGTGTGCAGCCCGATCAATTATTCGTGGGTCATCCAGGTCACATTGGGCCTACTCTACTATAGCCCCAATCGAAACCACAATTTTAGATCATGTGCCTACACAATCCAAAGTACTAGTACAATGTGTAAGTATTGCCTTCAGCTTTTAAGTTGTTCTCTCCCATCATCAATTATCGATGTGGGACTAAACTCAACAATCTTTCCCGTCACATATCGGATCCAATACTGCGCAGAGGTTGATTGATTATTTACTAATTCCTCAACAACATTAACATGCCATTAACATCGCATTTCCCATGTGGCATCGACATCAAACCTATAGATTTTGTGGCATATGATGTTTTTGTGTCAGAAGTCAAGGACACTACTACAGAAACGATTTTTCCTATACAAGGACCCCTATAGGTTGCAAGCGGATCATAATTAGTCACGTCTGCAAAAATCGACCATTATTTTCATATACGGCTCCTTAAGAGACCCGCAAGTAAAAATCTATTTTCGTAGACAGGCCTCTTAAAGGGCCACATGCAAAAATAAGCTTGTTTTTGCATGCGGTCCTCTTAAGGGGCTGCATGTGAAAATAGATTTTTGCATGCGGGCCTCTTAAGTGATCCGCATGCAAAAATACCCCTCTCCTCCACAGATTTTTTTTCCCCCTCTCTCTTTTTACTCTCAGCCACTTTAAATTTTTTCACCTTTTCTCCTCTCTCTCTATCTCTTCCTTTCCTCTCCTCTCCTGATATTTTCACCTCCTCCATTCTCTCTCTTTCTCTCCTCTCCTCTCCTCTCTCTCTTCCTCTCCTCTCCTCTCCTCTCCTCTCCTCCGAGCAGCCGGGATTAGGCGGTGGCGTGCAGCAGTCGGCTCGGCAACCTTGGGCGGCGCCGCCGTTGACGAGGAGGAGCCCGGGAGCCTACAGCGGGCGGCTCGATGACCTCGGGAGCGGCCATCGTCGTCCCAGCCTGGCATCGCCGACAACGACGAGGAAGTGCAGGCAGTCGGGAGCGGTTGCGGCGACCACAACGGCGGGATGCTCCTTGGCTCCTCCTCCATAGCCAGGCGGGAGCATGGCGAGCGGGAGGCTCCTCTACCTCTGCCGCCGGGCGGGAGGGTGGGAGACGGGAGGCGTGGCGCTAGCGGATCCAGTGTCCCTTCTCCCTCCCGTGCGGATCTGGCCGTTGCTCCGCGCGGATCCAGTTTGTTGAAGCTTTCCGCATAGCTCATGTGCTCAAAAGTACCATTGACATGAAGAAAGAGGAATTCAACCGACTCAAACAAGGGACAGGAAATGTCAATGAGTACTTGAGTCGCTTCAACAAGTTGGCTCGGTATGCTCCTGAGGAATTGAATACTGACAAGAAAATCCAAAAGTTTCTGAAGGGAATTGCAATGGGATTGATAATGCAGTTACTTACCCATGATTTCCCCACATTCCAGCACATGATCAACAAGGCCTCGCTCCTTGAGGATGCAAGAAAAGAGGCAAATGAGGAATACAAGAAGCGCAAGTCTACTCACCAAGCGAACCCTTCCCGTGGGGCACCTCACCCACGGTTTGGTCTGCCCATGCAGTACCATCATCCCGCTCCTCAGGCTAATTGCTAGGCAGGCTTTGCTCCTCACTCACCAATGCCATGCCCTGCTCCATTGCACAGCAGCGTGTTCAGAGTGGCAACACTGGAGGAAACAGTGTCACCTCCTTCAAGTCGCCCTCAGGGTTGGCAAATGTTTAGTGTTTTAGTTGCAACCAAATGGGGCACTATGCCAGGCAGTGTCCCCAGAATCAGGGAAACTCTAGTTCAGGATGATCCAATGCTAGCTCCGCTAGAATTCTAGCTCCTGCTTAGTCCCATCCCATCACTCAGGCAAATGGACAAGGCTCCCATGCTTCCAACAATCTTGGACGAGGCCGGGTGAACCACATTCAAGCTGAAACTACTCAGGATGCACCAGATGTGGTGATGTGTATGTTTTCTGTCAATTCAACTCCGTACCTGCACTTGTTCTATTTGATTTGGGGGCTTCTCATCCGTTCATATCAAAAGCTTTTGTGCAAAGAAATGGTTGGAAAACCCAAAATTTACAAGTACCTATGATAGTACGTTTCCGTGGAAAGGACATAAGGGCAGATAAATTATGCCCCGAGGTTAACCTGAAAATTGAAGGGGTTAGCTTCGCAGCCAAACCTATAGTCCTAGTTTCCCAAAGCTTGGACATCATCCTAGGGATGAATTGGTTGCCTAAGCATAAAGGAAAAATAGATTGTGCTCAAAGGACTATCACCCTACGAGGATCCGGAGGAAAGCAAGTGCATTTCACTCCTACCACCTCCTTTGCAAACCGATCAAACTCAACAGCTTGCAAGCTACTCCCTTGGAGATGGTACCTATAGTCGGTGAGTATCTCGATGTGTTCCCAGAAGAACTATTGGGCATGCCTCTATATCGAGAAATTGAGTTTTCCATAGACCATGCACCTGACACTGCTCCTATAGCCAAGAGACCCTACAGAATGGCCACCAACAAATTGGCAGAAGTTAAGAAACAAATCAAAAAACTATAAAACAAGGGTTATGTGTGTCCCAGCTTATCCCCTTGGGAAGCCCGTGTGCTCTTGGTAAAGAAGAAAGAGGCTCTGAAAGGATGGTGGTTGACTACGGAGCTCTGAACGAAGTGACCATAAAGAATAAGTATCCACTACCACGGATCGATGACTTGCTTGACCAACTAGAAGGAGCAAAAATTTTCTCGAAGATCGATTTGTGATCTGGGTGTCACCAACTAAAGATCAAGCCATAAGATATACCCAAAACTGCTTTCTCAATGCAGTACGGTCTGTACGAGTTCGCAGTGATGTCCTTCGGACTTACCAATGCTCCAGCTTTCTTCTTGAACTTGATGAACAAAGTCTTTGTGGACTACTTGGACAAGTTCATTGTGGTGTTCATCGATGATATCTTGATATACTCAAAGAGTGAACAAGAGTATGTTGATCATCTAAGGATAGTGATGAAAAAGTTGAGGAAACATTAGCTCTTTGCCAAATTCTTAAAGTGTGAATTTTGGCTGGACAGAGTAGCATTCCTTGGTCATGTCATCTCCACCAAAGGTGTCGAAGTGGATCCCAGTAAGGTTGAATCCGTCCTTGCTTGGAACTATGGCTTAGCTGGCTACTACCAAAGGTTCATTGAAGGATTCTCCAAACTAGTCAGACCAATGACTGAACTACTAAAGATGGAAAAGAAATCCGTGTGGTCAGAATCATGTGAGCACAGCTTCCAAGAACTAAAGAAAAGATTGACAACTGCCTCGGTTCTCACTCTGCCAGACATCCGAAAGGATTTCATGATCTTTTGTGATGCATCAAGGCAAGGTCTCGGGTGTGTCCTAATGCAACATCGAAAGGTGGTGGCCTATGCTTCGAGACAACTCAGGCCCCATGAAGTCAACTACCCCACGCACGATCTTGAATTGACAGCAGTGGTTCATGCTCTCAAGATATAGCGACACTATCTGATCGAAAATTGATGTGAAGTTTACACCGATCACAAGAGCCTCAAATACATCTTCACTCAGAATAAACTGAACATGAGACAAAGAAGATGGTTAGAACTAATCAAGGATTATGATCTTGGTATCCATTACCATCTCGAGAAAGCGAATGTGGTGGCCGATGCCTTAAGTTGCAAGACCTACTGCAATATCACCCTAGTTTGGCCGACCCAAGAGAGTTTGTGCCAAGAACTTGAGAAGTTGAAGTTGACCATGGTCTAGTCTCGAAACCTCACCGATCTTACAGTGCAACCCACTTTGGAATCTCAAATTCGAGAGGCACAGAAAGAATATGAAAGGATAAAGGAGTTAAAAGAGAAGATCCTCAAGAAAAGAGTCGAAGGTTTTATCATTGACGATCAAGGCACAATTTTGTTCGGACCCCGCATCTGTGTGCCGGCCAAAAAGGAGTTAAAAGACCTTATCCTAAGAGAAGCTCATGAGTCTGCTTACTCCATCCATCCTGGAAGTACCAAGATGTACCAAGACATCAAGCAATATTTCTGATGGGCCCGTATGAAGCGAGATGTTGAAGAATATATGGCTCTATGCGACATATGCCAAAGAGTAAAGTCAGAACATCAGAAACCAGCCAGCTTGTAGCAACCTCTTCGAGTTCCCGAGTGGAAATGGGAAGAGATCGGTATGGATTTCATAACCGGTTTACCAAGAACCCCTAGCGGGTATGACTCCATCTGGGTTATCATGGACCGCCTAACCAAGGCAGTCCATTTCATACGTGTGAAGACCACCTACACCACCTACGATGGAAAGAAGTTGGCGGATCTGTATATGACCCACGTGGTTTGCAGATATTCTTGTCCAAAGAAGATTGTGCCAAATCAAGGCACCCAGTTTACCTTAAGGTTCTGGCAGCAGTTGCACAAGGCTATGGGCACGAATCTAAATTTCAGCACCGCTTACCATCCTCAGATAGATGGTCAGATGGAACTAGTTAACCAAATCCTAGAGGACATGCATCACGCTTGTGCTCTAGATTTCAAAGACACATGGAATCATTGTCTGCCCTACGCTGAGTTCTTGTACAACAACAGCTATCAAGCCAGCATTCAAATGTCACTGAATGAAGCTCTGTTCAAACGAAAGTGCCACACCCTATTGTGTTGGACCGAGGTAGGCGAGCGCCAAGTGTTTGGTCCGGATGTGCTCAAGGTAGCAGAAGATCAAGTCAAGTTAATCCGTGAACGGCTGAAAACAGCTCATAACAGGCAAAAGAGTTATGCAGACAATCGAAGGCGTGATCTCGTGTTCGCTCCGAGAGATCACGTATACCTACGGGTATCTCTGCTTCGTGGTCTAAAGAGGTTTGGGATGTCAAGAAAGTTAGCACCCCACTACATCGGTTCTTACCCCATCACTGCCAGGCGTGGCAAAGTTGCGTATCAACTTGAGCTGCCGGAAGAACTCTCAGATGTGCACAATATGTTTCATGTGTCACAGTTGAAGAAATGTCTGTTTTATTGAAGAACAAGTCCCCTTGGAAGGCATCGAACTGTAGAAGAATCTGACCAACAAAGAAATGCCAATCAGAATTCTTGAAGAAGCAAAATGTCAGACTCGTAGAAAAACTGTCAAGTTCTACAAAGTTCGGTGGAGTAACCACTAAGAAGATGAGGCAACCTGGAAACGAGAAGATATCCTCCGTCGAGTTTCCGGAGCTACTCTCATAGGTGCTGAATCTCGAGGTCGAGATTCTTGTTGGAGGGGTTGGTTTGTAACGCCCGTTTCATCGTAGCATTAATGGAAAAACCTATTTAATAAAAACCCTATTTGCGAAAGCTTGCTTTTTGGTTCTGCTTTGTTATGTGTGCCAAGGTCTCAGTCTCTCTCTCATTATCCAACTCAAATCCCAGAGAAAATCCCAAATCCAAATTCAATTCCAACTCCAAATTCCCTCCGAATCAAATCTCTCAGCGAAAGTCTAATTTCCTCCCTTCGATCCTTGGGCCGCCTTTCCCTGCTGTCCCATCTCTCTCGCGCGTGCTCTACCCTCCTCCTGGGCCACGCCATCATCCTCTCGAGGCCAGCCCTCTGCACCGCAAGCTTCCAAGGCCGAGAGCCAGTGTGCGCGCCTTTGCCTCTCTCCCTCCCAAAGCAGCAAGGACATGCTCCTCCCTTTTTTCTCTATTTTTCTTTTTTCCTCTTCCGGCGCGGCACTCCTCTATCGCCGTTGGTGCCTAGCGCCAGAGACGGCCAGCTCACCATTCTCGCCTCCTTGACCGCACCAGCTACCCTCTTAGGTTCCCTTCATCTCAAAGCCAAGCCAACCGGTGCCTATAAAATCCCCTCCCCTCTCCCTCGATTTCAGCCTCCTCCTTCACTTCCGCCGCTGCAACCGCGCCCCTCCAAACCACGCGCCGTCGTCTGGGCAGCGTGCCGAAGAAGCTGGTGCTCTCAGGGACATGTGACGAGGAATTCAGCCGCCCGTGCGTGCGCTCGTTCGGCCGTGGGCCACCTCCATCCGAGCGCCGCCCCGCTTCACTTAGTCGCTCCTGCATCTAGTTTGGGCCGCGCTTCTCACACGGCCAAGAAGTCTAAAAAGTGTCCTTCGATTCTTTTTTTCCAGGGATTTCTTCCATTTTTCTTTAGACAAAAAATTAAAAAATCTTAGAAAATTCATATCTCCTCAACCGTTCGACTGATTGACTCCGTTCAACTTCCAAAAATCTTTGAAAGTCGAGATCTGTTCAATGGCACACTTAGTGGTCATAAATAGAATCTTTTCTTTTGTCGTCTTGATGAGTCGTCTTGTTCCACGTGTAGCTTCGAAGCTCGAGGAGTCTCAGTGCGCGGAGTACAAGGAAGAAGCTTAAGATCTTGTGAAAGTCAAATCACCTTTGATCAATTGAGCCCATAATGTCAAATTAAGTAATTCATTTCTCAAAATATGCATCTCTAGGTTACACTCGAAATGTTGGCCGTGGTTTGCAATATAGCCGGTAGGCCTTACCTATAATTGTTGCATTTAACTTCCTTGATATTTGAATTACTCATAACTACCTTGTCGCCTGTTATGTTAGGCCCCGGTAATTGTGCCCTCGGGCATGAGTACCGATGGCCCTTCTCAAATTTAAAATGATCAACTAGATAAAACTTGGGTTTATAAAATCCTTGAAAAACTCGACGCTTGGGTCATTGCCTTGAAAATAAAATGAGTTTCCAAAACTCGCGGTGCGAGAGACATACTGGTGGTACGGTTTTCCCGTTCTTGCCCTTAAGGACCGATTCCTTCCGAATTTCATCCAAACATAACAAGTGCGACCACACGGGTGAAGTGGGACACCCCTAGCTGAGTAAATAGCTAGGCCAAGAAAATCTTGATGCCAAGGGACAAGTGGATTTATCGGGGTGGTGACGGGGAGGACCCCTTGGCTTCCTGGCACAATATGATATGGGACCTAATCTGGTATTGGTCCGTGGGACCTCTCCCATTGGCATAAGGTGACCCTGAGTTGGCTTTCAAAATGCCTTGTCTTGAAAGCCTCAAGGTCACCAGATGTGGTTGTTCTGCACGGGCTGGGTGACCCAATTTAGTAACGTCGTGCGAGCAAAGTGTACTCCCTCTGCAGAGGTTAATAAACTGTTTGAACAGCCGTGCCCATGGTCATGGGTGGATGTGAGGTGATTCCTTAGTGTAGTTTTATTTGACTATTGCTTTGTGAACTGTTGTTGGTGTAAGCGAAATCTTTTTAAGTGCTTGTCTTGTGGTTGTTGGGAACAGCTAGACTTGGGAAGTCCATGTATCTGTTGGCAGGGAGCCATCAAGCAGATTCAATCAATGAATTCATTTCACTAGCTCCGGCCGAATGAGTCATACTCTCTCATTCGTGTCATTGAGAAGCACTCACTTAGTGGATTCCAAAAGTTTTAAACTAAAACTGAATGGGAAAATAACCAGCCTTTCTTTGAAACTTACATTAAACACTTAATCCTCATGGCTTGTTGAGTACTCTCGTACTCACCCTTACTCTATACAATTAACCCCTCCCCCCTAGTTCTCGGAGAAAAGGAGATGGATCCAGCTGATGAGGAGTTCTTCTAGGAGCAAGCAGGCTTCGAGTTGTAGTAGGTTTTTGGCTTAGTTCCCAAGTCATGCTTGTGGCTTTGGGTTAGTTCCACTTCCGTCTTTTTATAATGCAGTTGGGAACTCGGGGTCTGTCCACAGTTCCAACGATGGTTGTATTTCTACTCATAATAATAAGACCTCTGTCGCTGTGATATTTAATCTTCCTGTTCTACCAGCATTGTTTTTCTAGGACTGGTACAGTTTCACATGTTAATTTAGGTCGCCTTACTCTGGTTCCCATTTAGGGCTAGTTTGGGGCGTGACACGATGGCGGGAGCGACAGCGACCTCAGTGGTGGCGGGCGACGGTGGGAGCAGCGGCAGTGGTTGCGACAACCTCGGCGGCGACGGGTGACGGCGGACTCGGCCTCAGATGGCTGGTAGGCTAGGGTTTTTTCTTTTGGGGAATTTTAATTTTTTTTCACAAGTTTTTGTTTTCGCATGCGGCCGACTTAAGCGCCTGCATGCGAAAATCGGATTTTCGCATGCGGTTACGCTAGCTGCATGCAAAAATCCAATTTTCGCAAACCTTTGGACGCAGGTGGGCCGTCCATCCGCATGCAAAAAATCGATTTTGGTCGCATGAAAAAATCGAATCTGTAGTAGTGGGAATTAGGACATGACAACTGTAGATGTTCGAAATAAGTCCATTAGTCTAATGTGAGGGAAAAAAGAAAGCACTACTTGTTTGACTTTGTTTGCTTGTAGTTTTAGTAGCAATGTTGGATGATTTAAGCTCATGGATGCATAGTAGTTTTTCTAGTGACAACAAGCACTTTGCCACAACTACGATTAGGCAAGTAATGACAGCCACAAAAATATGATGGACAAATTGCTAGTCACAAAGTGTGACAAAGTTAGGAAGAAAATTGAGTCTATGATATGTGGGGCATGCTATTGAAAAAATATGACAAGCCACAACTATGACAGTGAACCAAACATATGCCTAACAAATTATGGCAACAAAAAATATGGTGTGACAAAGTGTGGCCATGAACAAAACATCCCCTATATAACTAGAAGACACCCCACGTTTTGTTGTAAGATATATAGATGAATACATGTTAAATGATGTAGAAATAGGGATAATTTTATGTTGAAATATAGTGAAAATGATATAAGAAAAGAAATAGATGATGTAGTATAGTCGCATTTCAAGTTGTACTATGTATTAATAATTCTCATGCTTACATGCTAAACTTTTCGTATTTAGTGGATTAATATAGCATGCTTTCATGTTAATTATTAGCATGGTGGCCCGTGTAGATTGTGTGGGTTATATTTTTCTTCACATAATAGCATATATATTTTCATATTTTATTATTAAAATAACAAAATAATTTTAAATTAACTTGATCAAACTGACCAATGTATAATGTCCATATTGTATTGTATATACATGATAGTTAATAATTATTTTTAAAATTTAAATTTTTATTATTTCTATATGGACTCTAAACCTTTCTTTAAATATTCTTTTTAATAATATATTCATTATTTTTAAATCCTGAAGTTTATTTATTTCTAAATTGTATTCCTATATGGACTCTAGACTTTTCTCCCAATATTCCTTATTTTTTAAAAAATTAAATTTTAGTTCTTTCTAAATTATATTTCTATATGGAATGTAAACTCTACTTTTTTTTAGTTTTTTAATTTTGACTTTCAATTAATTCTAAATTCCTATATGAGTTTTTAAATTTTGACTTTCAATTAATTCTAAATTCCTATATGGACTCTAGACTCTTTTTCCAATATTTCTTTTTTTTAATTCTGAATTTTTATTATTTCTACTCGTCTCGTGAACTAATAACTAACACATGAAAGAAAGGTTTGTGCAATTGTGCTGAGTACTATATAATTCAGTACT
The DNA here is from genome assembly GCA_008326285.1 of Oryza officinalis. NCBI lineage: Eukaryota > Viridiplantae > Streptophyta > Magnoliopsida > Poales > Poaceae > Oryza > Oryza officinalis. The sequence continues at coordinate 9,863,615 of BDMV01000001.1, read as the reverse complement.
TGCAAAGTCAAAAGTAGCACGGACACAGTAACGCCCAAAGCTGACACTCGACAGACATACTGTACTGTGCCTGGAGACTCAAGTAGCCCACAGTCAAAACCACCACTAACTCATCACTACATTACAGATCAGTTTACAGAGAGTGCAGCAGCAGCAGCAGCTAACACCAGCTCGAGAAAACGGATGGTCAGAGCAGCCTTGGGCTGGTGTAAGGGCCATTGAGGATGCTGTTGGCGATGGCGTGGTAGCCGGCCTCCGTCAGGTGGACGCCGTCCCAGTTGGCGTACGCCGACGGGTCCGTGCACACGCTGGAACCCCGCACGCCGCAGCTCGCCTTTGGGTTGAAGTTGTACGGCCCTCCGCCGCCGCAGCACGTCCTCAGCGCGCCGTGCCTGAACCCTGCAGGGACAGAGACAGACAGTGCAGCCACCACACAGCTCAGCTCCAGTTCATCAGTGAGCTAACCCAGGGGTTCACGGTTTCGGAACGGGAAAAAATTTCGGTGAACTCCGAATGGAAATTGTTAAAATTTGAATAGATTATGCTGAATTTGAACATATATTTTGCCAAATTCAGACACATCCGGAATTTATGGCGGGGCTCATCCTTTCAGGATGCATTGGTAGACCCCAAAAGTTTCAGAAATTTCATTCTGAAATTGTGAACCCTGAACTAGCCTAGGGAACATATTTACTGTTCACTAGCAGAAATTCCGGAGCTGCCAATGCTACTGCAATGATAATTCAGCTCTAAATTGGTGAGAACTAACCGGCCAACCGCAACCTGGTAGCAGCCAGATAAATAGACCCCCTAGTATATTGCTGGGAGTTGGTGAACATGGTGGAGTACTAAATATATGGAGTTAACAGTTAAGCTTAAGCATGCCACATGACTTGAAAAGTTGAAATCAATGCTTATTAATACACGTCAAACAAATGAAGTACATACTTCTAGAACCTGATCCAGCACTAACAAAGAAACTACTAGTCAGCAAATAGTTTTACACATAAGGCAGATCCTCAGAGGTTCAGTATTGTCCTGACTAACAGCAACGGATGATCAGTGCCTAGATTGTCTTTCCTGAGAATGATATAGCTCAAAATTCTAAAGCAAAACGACTAAAGAAGATCCAAGTATCACTTTCACTGACCAGTTAGTATTATCCTAGTTCAGATGAGATGACCAAGACACCGAGCTTTTCAGTGCAACAAAGAAGTAATCTTTTCCACAGAGAAGTGTGGCCAAAAGGAGGCCCAGATCCTCTATTCTTCTCTGAAAGAGCCCGACAATCTCCCACTGCATTTCACACGCTCCTACATCTATCTACACGCCCATATTGACGATGATTGATGAGAGACCGTGGCGGGCCGTCGTGATTGCTACTACCGTTCTAATCTCTATCGCTGTCATTCCAGCATCAGCGATGCAAATGCAGAACAGTTCAGTCAGTGCCTCTCTGTCCATTCATTCAACTGGACAGCTAAGGCTATCAGCTCTGCTGGCTAACTTAACTAGGACAGCGAAATGAGCGTGTGGAATTGGAGTGAGGTTTTTGTGTGTGTGCTCACCGAACTGCTTGGGGTTCTGGGCGAAGGACATGGCGGCGCCGTAGTAGTCGGCGTACATGATCCTGGCCTCCCGGTAGCTCCGGCGAAGCAGCCGCAGCTTGTCCTGGAGCACGGCGTTGTGGTGCTGGGCGAAATCGTTGTACGTCTTGAGGCAGCCGGTGGAGTCGTAGTCGCTCTTGTTGCTGCTCGGGTGCAGCGTCAGGTACGCCGACGAGCAGCCGATCGGCAGGTTCCCCGGCACCACCAGGTGCACCGCCCCGGCCTTGATCAGCCTCTGAAAAGTGGAAAGTCACATTGCAAGATGAAAAGGGAAAGATTTGAGTCTTCAACATTGTGTCATTGTTCAGCATTTGGTGTTGTGAAGAGATGCTCACTTCGGTGGCATCGGCGACGGCGCCGGCGACGGTGGGGACGTAGGATTTGGCGTCGTCCAAGCTCTTGCCCTTGAAGAAGGCGTAGTTGTAGTCGTTTCCCCCAATCTCCCCGACGAGGAAGAGTGACTTGCTGAAGAACTCCTTGCAATCTGCTCCGATTGAGCACAGAAATGATAAGAATCCAATCTCAGAATCAGCATTTCTCTAATGAATACGATTCGAACCAAATCGCAGGAATCAGAAATGTGCAGAGAGAAGAGACCTTTGGGTGAGCTGCAGAGTGAGGGCTTGAGCTGCTCGAACCAGCCGAGCTGGACGCTGAGCGACAGGTTGGTCCAGAGCTTGTCGGACGCGCCGATCTCCTCGAAGAAGGGCGGATCCATCGCCGTGGCGCCGCCGACGGCGAAGTTGACGCCCTGCCGGACGTCCTTGCCGCGCGACAGGTACGGCTGCAGCAGCGGCAGCCCGAACGCTTGCGCTGCGAGCCAACACGACAAGATAATGTCAAATGTGCAGAGGAAATGTGACGGCATTGGGGCGGCGGGCGGGCGGGGCGGGCGGGGAGGGCGGGGGCGCGTACCGAGGAAGTCGACGACGAGACGGCCGTCGGAGCAGCGGCCGGTGGGGCGGTGGAAGTAGGTCATGCCGTAGGGGTACTTGCCGACTATGCTGAAGGAGAGCGGGCTGGACACGACGAGGTTGCCGGTGTCTGTCAGCGAGTCGCCGAAGCTGAACATCGAGGTGTAGTTCTGCGCCCTCTGTCCTCCTCCGCCGCCGCCGCACCGGGACAGCCGCACAAGTGAGCAGCAGACCAAGGCGGCGACGAGCACGGAGAGCCGCCTGGAGGCCGCCATGGCGACGGGCACGTCGTGACGACACGCTGACACAGTGACACTAGCTTAGCTAGAGTAGGAAGGAGTAGCTCGACACAGTGATCTCCAAACACTACACACTCGAGCTGAGCTGAGCTAGGTAGGGGTTGGTTTCCGCATTGGGATGGGCTCGGCAATGGTGGCACTATAAAGAGGCATTAATCGGGCTCGCTTGAGATTGTAGGTGAGGGCGTAAATGCCAAGGGCAAATCTGGGGTAGGTGTGGCGAAGAGCGAGCTATTCGGCTGCTCCGGTAAATATCAGCACATACGAGGCTACGACGCCATGGACGCGGGCATGCAGCCGGAGGAGGCACCAGCTCCGGGCGTCATAATTGATGGCTCACGTGACGTGACATTCCGGGACCTGACGCCTCTCAATTATTCAGGCCGAGGACGACAATCAACGAGATGTTTATCTTTCATTTCTTCATCAACGTTGATGATGCCTCGAGATTTGTGTCAAATGCAGGGTTAGCTTTGTTTTCTGATGGTTTGGGTTTGTCTCACTACATGGAAGAACCGAGGAACTGAGGAAGTACCACCCCATGGAGTATTTTACGTGACTAGTTTCACTTTTTACGAGTGTTTTGAAACACTGAAGCGTGGGCACTGGATTCCTTTCCTAGCTAGGAGTTGATGCCTTGTGAAGCTTGTACGAGTACTTGTAGTAGTACATCTGTACGCTATATTTTTACACGTGGAGGGGAGTTGTATGATAAAAGAGCGGGTACCCCCAACACGCAGTTAGTACTAGTAATGAAAATGTAATCCATCTAAAGCACTCCAAGTAAAGCTGCGAACAATGTAGATGTAGCATCTGAATCTTTTTATACTCTATAGAAACTATGTTCCCTCACTTAATTACTGTTTTACTACTATTTGTGAACAGACTGGTCTTAATAACATTCTTTAATGGCGCTAGTTTTAGATTCTGGGATCACAGTGACAGTCATTAGCTACCCATTTATGTGCGCTTAGTGTGGAATGCGATAATTTGATAGCGATACTCCGATGCTACATCATGCAACTCAGTATTTACCTGACTGAGTTCTGCGTTTCTGCAGCTGCCGATGCCCGAGGTTTAACAAGATGCTAGTAATATAATCACAAGCATAAAATTACGAAGAGAGGTACTGTAAACACAAAATAAGGATCACTCGTGTCCTTTCTATGCCAGCCAAGCGACATGCAGCAGCTTTCGAGTATTTTTTTTTCCCTCTGTGGCTCCCATTTCCCATGCTAGTGAGGTCCCAGACATTTGGTCCTACTTGTGACGATGCACTGCATGGAGGACAACTTTGGTCGCTGCTTGTCAACACCCCGGTCGCCATACACTGGCGCACGGCACAGTGCAGAGGTCGATTATCAAAGGAATTGTGTGTGTTTACAGATTCTTTTAGAATTTTTTTTCTTTCTCAAAAGACGGTTTGGCACAAATAAACTGCACTATTCTAATAATTTGGAATGGGCCATTTTCTTCAATTTCATAGGAAATAAAATAAAACATAAACGCAAAATTCCTTCATTCTATTCTACCTAACTCTCCATTTCTCTACTCTGTCTTCTCCTGTGATACAAACACCTCATGATTCTTTTTTTTAACAAAAAAACATCAAACAATATGTTGTTTCATTGAATAGATGTCACGCCCCAAATTAGCCCCGAGCGAAAATTAGAATAAGACGATTCAAATTAAACTATGAAATTATACCAGTCCCAAAAAACAGTGTTAGTACAACAGCAAGATTGAATATCACAGCGACAGATGTCTCATTATTATGAGTAGAGATACAATCATAGTTAGAACTATGAACAGATCCCGAGTTCGCAACTGCATTACAAAAAGGCGAAAGCGAAAACTAGCCCAAAGCCACAAGCATAACTTGGGAACTAAGCCAAAACCTAATTACAGCTTGAAGCCTGCTTGCTCCTAGAAAAATTCCTCATCAGCTGAATCTATCTCCTCTTCTTCGAGAACTGGGGTTATTTATATAGAGCAAGGGTGAGTACGAGAGTATTCAGCAAGCCATGGGAATTAAGTGTTTAATGCAAGCTTCAACGGAAGGCTAGTTATTTTCTCATTCAGTTTTAATTTAAATCTTTTAGAATCAACTATGTGAGTGCTTCTTAACAGCACAGATGAGAGAGTGTGACTCATCCGGCCGGAGCTTTTCATTGATAGCATCTGCATGAATGGCTCCCTGCCAACAGACACATGGACTTTCCAAGTCCGGCTGTTCCCAACAGCCACAAGACAAGCACTTGAAAAGATTCCCCTTACACCAACAGCAGTTCACAAAGCAGTAGTCAAGAAAAACTACGCTAAGGAATCACCTCGCATCCACCCATGACCATGGACATGGTTGTTCAAACAGTTTGTTAACCTTTGCTGGTTGTTCAAACAGTTTGTTAACCTTTGCAGAGGGTGTACACTTTACCCACACGACGTTACTAACCCGGGTCACCCAACTCGTGCAAAACAACCATGTCTGGTGACCTTAAGGCTTTCATGACAAGACATTTCGAAAGCCAACTTAGGGTCACTTTATACCAACGGGACAGGTCCCATGGACCAATACCAGGTTAGGTCGCCAGGAAGCCCATGGGTCCTCTCCGACACCACCCCAGCGAATCCACTTGTTCCTTGGCATCAAGATTTCCCTGGCCTAGCTAATTACTCAACCAGGGGTATCCCACTTCACCCATGTGGTCGCACTTGTTATGTTTGGATGAAATTCCGAAGGAATCGGTTCTTAAGGGCAAGAACGAAAAAATCATACCACCAGTATGTCTCCCGCACCGCGATTTGGGAAGCTCATTTTATTTTCAAGGCACCAACCCAATTGTCAGATTTTTCAAGGATTTTGTAAACCCAAGTTTTACCTAGTTGATCATTTTAAATTTGAAGAGGGCCATTGGTACTCATGCCCGAGGGCACGATTACCGAGGCCTAACATAACAGGCGACAAGGGAGTTATGAGTAATTCAAATATCAAGGAAGTTAAATGCAGTAATTATAGGTAAGGCCTGCCGGCTATATTGCAAACCGTGGCCAACATTTCAAGTGTAACCTAGAGATGCATATTTTGAAAAATGAATTACTTAATTTGACAATATGCGCTGAATTGTTTAGAGGTGACTTAACTTGCTCGAGATCTTAAACTTCTTTCTCGTACTTCACTCACTAAGACTCCTTGAGCTCCGAAGCTACACGCGGAACGAGATGACTCAACAAAACAATTAGAAAAATGATCCTATTAATGACCACTAAGTGTGTCATTGGATAGATATTGATTTTTGAGGATTTTTGGAAGTTGAACGAAGTCAATTGGATGAAAGGTTGAGATATGAATAGACGACAGCTTGCGGTTTTGAGGGGCGCGGTTGCGGCGATGGAAATGAAGGAGGAGGCCAAAATAGAGGGAGAGTGAAGGGATTTTATAGGCGCCAGGTGGCTTGGCTTCGAGGAGAAGGGAACCCGAGGGGGTAGCTGGCGCGGTCAAGGAGGCGAGGATTCGTTTGGATGAAAGCCAGGAAGCTCATGTTTGGATGAAATTCTGAAGGAATCGGTCCTTAAGGACGAGAACGGGAAAGCTGTACCACCAGTACGTCTTCCGCACGTCGAGTTTTGGAAACTCATTTTATTTTCAAGGCACCGACCCAGGTGTTGAGTTTTTCAAGGATTTTGTAAATCCAAGTTTTACCCAGTTGATCATTTTAAATTTTAAGGAGGGCCATCGGTACTCAAGTCCGAGGGCATGATACCGATGTCTAACATAACAGGTGATAAGGGAGTTACTGTAATTCAAATATCAAGGGAGTTAAATGCAGCAATTATAGGTAAGGCCTGTCGGCTATATTGCAAACCGCGGGCAATATTTTGAGTGTAACCTAGAGATGCATATTTTAAGAAATGAATTACTTAATTATAAATTATGGGCACAATTGATCAAAGGTGACTTGCCTTGCTCAAGATCTTGAGCTTCTTCCTCGTACTCCGTGCACTAGGACTCCTCGAACTTCGAAGCTACACGCGAAACGAGACAACTCAACAAAACGACCTAAAAACCTATTAATAACCACTAAGTGTGCCATTGGATAGATCTCAATTTTCGAGAAATTTTGGAAGTTGAACGGAGTCAAACGGATGAACAGTTGAGGAGACATGAATTTTCTAAGGTTTATTGATTTTTTGTCTAAAGGAAAAAGGATTAAAGAAATTCCTAGAAAAGAAAAAGAATCGAGGGACGCATTTTAGAATTATCGGCCGAGCGCGAGACTGGCACGGCCGAGCGAAGTGGGCCGGTGCATGATCGATGACGACCCACTACCGAGCGGCGCATGCGAGGGCGAACGGGCCGGCGCGGAACACGGCCCATGCGGCCGAAGCGGTTGCAGGAAGGGAAGGCCAAACGGGCCGTTGCGGACATGGCCTAAGAGGCGCGTGTACAAGGCAGGCCGGTGAACGGCGGTCCACCACATAGGGTCCCAAGCGAGGCTGTAACGCCCGTTTTGTCGCGGCGTTAGCGGGAAAACTAATCTGCTAAAAACCCTAATTGCGAAAATTTTGCTCTTCGGTTGAGTCTTGTCGTGTGCCAAGGTCTCGTGTCTCCCCTCCCACTTCCATCCCGGAGAAAACCGCGAAATCGGATTTCGAATCCGAGCCCTAAACCTCCCAGAACCAAACCCTAAGAAAAAGTCTAAATTTCCTCCCTTGTCTCGGGCCGTTTTCCCTTCTCGGCCTGTTTCTTTTTCCTCTTTCCTTCCCTGGGCCGCCCCTGGCCCAGCCCCTCTCGGCCACCCTCTCTCTCCCCTTCTTTTCCTGGGCCGCCCCCGGCCCAGCTCCCTTTCTCTTTCTTGGGCCGCCTCGGCCCAGCCGCCTGCCCGGCCGCCTCCCTCCCGCTGGGCCGCGCCAGGCCGCTCGGCCCGCGCGCGCCCGAGCCGGTCCGCCGGCTCTCCCCCTCTCTCTCTCTTTCCCGTTTCTTCTCCCCAGCCCCCGCCGGCGCCGTTCCGTCCCGCCTCCGCCGCTGGCCCCCGCCTCGGCCCCGCCGCCTGCGCGCGTGCCGACAAGGCGCCGAGCGCGCCCCCTCGCCCCCTTCTCTCCTCCCCCGCGCGCGGCGCCCTTGCCCGAATCGGCAAGGGGGCAAGCCCCCTTTCCCCCCTCCTCTTTTCCTTTTCTTTTCTCTTCTCTCTCGGCAGCCGACCGCCGCCGACGTCACCCGCGGCCGCGCTTGGCCGCTAGCGCGGGGAGCGCCCGCGCGGTCCCCTCGCCGCGCTCCACCGCCTTTCCCCTCCGCCCCAAACCGACCTAACTTCCCCCTCTACAAATCCCCCCCCCTCTCTCGCCCCGGCCGCCATTGCCACCCCGAGCTCCCCACTCCGCCTCGCTGCCACCGCCGCCCTTGCCGACCACCGCCGCCGCAGCCGAGGGCTCCCGAAGGAGCCCCGGGCGCCGCCTTGCCCGCCCTCACCCTCGGCCGGACCCGCGCCGCCGCCCGCGTCGTCACCCCGTCCCCGGCAAGCACCGCCCGCCGCGGTAACCCCCTCTTCTCCCCCTCTCCCCTTTTTCCCTCGCGGTTAGGCCGCTAGGTAGCCGTGGTTCTCCCCCGGGCACCGCCGTCGTGCCGTCGCCCTTCCCCCTAGCTCCGTCCCCGTGCGCCCATGCCGCCGTCGCGTGGCGCCGTCGTCGGCCGCTACCGCCCCCCCTTTTTTTTCTCTTCAACCCGCGCCGGCAAGCCAACTCCGCCGCATCCCCTCACCCGCCGGTGCCCGCCGCCGCCCGCTCCGGCTCGCCGCCCCACCGAAGCCCGCGCCGTCGCCGCCCGCCGCGAGCCGCCCTCTCCGGGGCGAGCTCCCCCTTCTCCCCCTCTCGGTCCGACGTGGAGTCCACGTGGACGCCACGTCCGCCCGTCCGGCCCCACGGGAGACCGGTCAAGGTCTCCCGGTCCACCGCGCCCCCTCGCCGCTTGGGCCGCGCCCCGCTGACCAGCCCGTCCGGCCTTTTTCCCGCGCCACGTCGCCCGTGGGCTGTGCCCCGCTCGGCTCCAGGCCGCCTTCTCGCGCGCCGGCCCGTTTCACTCGGGCCGCGCAGCCAGTCACCCCTCGGCCACTCGGCCTGTTCGGCCACTCGGCCTTTTTGCTCGTGGGCCGCGCCCTCAAGCGTCGGCCTGCTCGGCCCACTCGGCCTGCTCGGCCATCGGCCTTCCTTGCTCGGCCCAGGCCGATCCCTTCGGGCCGCCGGCCCGATTAAATCGGCCGCGCCCGTTCTATTCTTTAGGGCTGCTCTAGGCCGCTCGAATTAAAAGTCTAGTTGGCATCCCTCCTTCATTTCTTTTTCCAGGGAATTATTAATTGATTATTAATTCCTTTTCTTTATTCCAGAAAATCCTTTAATCTTCGGAAATTCATATCTTTTCAACCGTTCGTCCGTTTAACTCCGTTCCACTTCCAAAATTCCTCAAAAATCGAGATCTACCTAATGGCACGCTTAGTGGTCTTTAATAGGGCTTCTTTTATCGTTTTGTTGAGTCGTCTCGTTTCGCGTGTAGTCTCGGAGCCCGAAGACCCGCAGTGCGCGGATTTCGAGGAAGAAGCTCAAGATCTCGAGCAAGGCAAGTCACCTTTGATCAATTGAACCCATAATTTAAATTAAGTATTTTGATTCCGCAAACTATGCATTAATTAGGTCACACACTTGACACTTGGCCTCGGTTTGCAATATAACCGTCAGGCCCTACCCAATTGCTGCATTCACCCTCCTTGATAATTGAATACCCTAACACCCTTGTCACCCCGCAGGTGATGCCTCGGTATCCGTACCTCGCGTACGAATATCGAGACTCCCCTCAAACTTAAAATTGATCACTTGGGTAAAACTTGAGTTTACAAAATGCTTGGAAAACCCGACACTTGGGTCGGTGTCTTGAAAAC
>BDMV01000001.1:9812474-9853769 GCA_008326285.1 Oryza officinalis | reverse complement strand
TCTAAAGTCTTAAACTAAAATCAATTGTGAAAAATAACTGGCTTTCCCTTGAAGCTTGCATTAAACACTTAATTCCCCTGACTTGCTGAGTACTCCCGTACTCACCCTTGCTCTATATAATTAAACCCCCCCCCAGTTCTCGAAGATGAAGAGGTGGACCCTGCTGACGAAGAGTTCTTCCAGGAGCAAGCAGACTTCGAGCAGTAGTAGGGTTTCGGCCTTCCCCAAGGCTTTGCTTGTGGCTTAGGGCCAGTCGCCGCTTTCCGCTTCCGCCTTTTTGTATTGCTGTTGCGAACTCGGGTTCTGTCCGCAGTTCCAACCCTGGTTGTAATCCTACTCTTAAATAAAGAGACCGCTGTTGTTGTGATATTCAATCTTCCTGTTGTACCAGCGCTATTTCCTGGGACTGGTACAGGCATACAGGTCAATCTGGACCGCTCTATCCTGGTCTCCGCCTGGGGCCAGTTTGGGGCGTGACAGAGGCCTACCCATCGGAGACATGGTCCACATTGACCGGACGTATGTGACGACGGCGCTAGGGTTTGGATGGACGTGGCTCAGCTTCGGTGCACCGGTGTGGATTTGTGTGCGGCAAGCCCATGCGCAGCCTCTCAGCACTCCGTGGACCACGCGCACGGGAGAAAGGGATCAGCGACGACATGGCGCTGATGTGGCGACCACGTCAGACTGCGGAAGAAGGAAGACGATTGAGGACGACGGACGGCGACAACGTTCTCCAGGATTGCACACGATGATTTCGGCAAAGGGAAGCACACTAGGACGATGGCCAGAATGAACGAAGAGGAGCCAACGGCTCGAATTCACCGGAGAACGGCTGAGAACTGCGAATTGCGGCGGCGGCAACCGTCGGTGGGTGAAAGGAGAAAACCTCACTAGAGCAGCGAGGGCTCGATTCACCGGAGCGGGAATGTCTACACAGGTCTATGAAGCCAATCCAAGCGACGAGAGAGACGGTGCAGCACCAAAGCATGAGGGCGACGACGAACAAGGCTCGGCATCGAGTGGTGGCCATGCGGCGAGCTTCGACGAGCGGCGATGAGGCTAACATGGCATTTACGCACATGGGACAACGGCGACGAGCTAACTAGCTACCTAAGAAAGAGAGGGATGGAGGGAAAACGGAGGGAGGTACCGCGATGGAGGCGAGCATCGTGAAGAATGGCCGACGGCGCGAAACATGATCGTTTCGGCCTCGGGTCGAGGAAGAGGGAGGAGACAGGCGAGCTGGAGTCCTCATCACACGTCCTCGAGAGCATCAGTTCCTTCGACGCGCTCCACGGACAGTGGTGTGGCAGCAAGGAGTGATTTGCATCAACGGGGAGGAGGCCGTAAACAAGAGAAAGGAGATGGGATTTTATAAGCGTTAGTGGCTTGTAGGGGAAGGGAGCACGGGCGTGGTTAAGGAGAGGACGGTGAGCTGGCGTGCGGCATCAGCGGCTGGCGGTCTCCAACGTTAGGAGCCAAACGGCGGCAAGGACAGGGTGCTCCGTTGGAAGAGGAAAAAGAAAAGGAGAGGGGGAAGAAAGAGTGGCGGTTCCTTGCCGCTTTGGGAGGAAAGAGGTAGAGAGGGAGAACGCGGCCTCTCGGCTTTGGAAGCTAGCGGTGTGGAGCGGCGGGGACCATGGTGGTGCCGTTGGTGATGGCAAAAGGAGGAGGTGACGGTGGTGGCCGGTTGGCGCTGAGCGGGGACAGGGAAGGACATCGGTGTAGGTGGTGGCCAGAGGGAGTGACGCCGGCATCCTTCCAGTCGACCATGGCGAGGGCGAGTGCGGGAAATAATGGGCGGCGACGGAAAATCAAATCCGGTGCCAGCGGGGAGGAGCGAAAGAGAGAGAGAGAGGGCGAGCATGCACGCGCGAGGGAGAGAGAGAGCGGCTCTCTCCGTGGCACATGCACCGCACATGCCTGGGAAGGGGCCGAGCATGAGCTGGGCCGAGATGGCGCAAAGAAGTTGGGCCGGCCAAGAGGAAGGCGGCCCAAGGAGCGAATGGAGGTAACTTAGACTTTTGCTGAGAAATTGCTTTAGAGGGAATTGGAGTTTGGAATTGAATTTGGATTTTGGGATTTTCTCCAGGATTTGAGTTGGGCACTGAGGGAGAGACTGAGACCTTGGCACACACAACAAAGCATAACCGAAGAGCAAGCTTTTGCAATTAGGGTTTTTATTAAATAGGATTTCCCACTAACGCCAAGATGAAACGGGCATTAGAATAGAGTAAAAAAAATTACAAGGCTACTGCCTTCGAAGGTAGTAGCCAAGAAAAAAAACTTCACTACCACACACCGACAGCACCTACACAAAATACAGGAGAAGGCAAGCATCAGACTAGTCGTCGCTATGCATGACCGACTGTCGCCAGACCAATAAAAAAGCTACAGACGAACCGTCCAAAACCAAACCCTAACAGCTGAGCACTGTACTCAACTCTATTCACGTCATTAGGATTGCAGGGGAAGAGGGTAAGAGAGAAGAATGAAACCGTTCTCTCCCACAAGGCCCGCCAACATGGCCAACAAACACCTCATGTTTCACCAATACTGTTTTTTTTTCACTTCATTCTCTTTACTCATGTTTTATTTTCATGTTTCTGTGTTTACTATTCCTTTTGTTTCAACAGGTTCGTAATGTGCTATTTCAGTCGAAAGGCATTCACAACGCTAACATAATAGTAATATAGACAATGTCCTGGTACTAACACGCTGTCGTCGAGCTGGTATGGAGGCACGAGGACCTTGTCACACAGAGAGGTTATAGAATGTCTCACAGAAGGAATGACAACGATCTAGGCATGGGAACAACAATAAAAATAGAGTACTCACGCTTTAGGTTGGTCTCCCACATAGGACTCGAAACAACAAGAATAAAACAAGTTATGAGCTTTTGGTTGATCTAAAAATACATCTTATAAAACCGATGGATCACATAAATGATACGTATTCAGGAGGCTAAATTCATCTGCCTCTGCTAAGATTGACCGCGCTTTTCTCCTTCGATAGAAAGGCCAGAGATGGAGGTTGAAGGAGGGGGCGTTGGGAAGGGGAGGCGGTGTTGACAATTTCACAATTGATAGAAGTAGCGGTAGTTTCATAGGGCCAATCCAGGTTCTAAGCTGTAGAAAACCAACCAACGAAAATGATTTAAAAGTATGAGTTTTATATTTTTACTCTAAGTTGTTAAGTGCCTGATCATTTGGTCCCAGTTGATAAACCATGAAACAGCATATAAGCAACCAAAATACATTTTCGATTAAAACTTTTATATTTATGTTATTTGTGGTTTAAAAGCTAGTGCTGAAAGATGAAAAAACTCTCAAAACCGACTTCAAAATTAAGCTTTCAAATTCAAAATTTGACAACCTTTTATAAACTAAAGAGCAAACGACCAGAGCTTAAATAATTATAAAGTTTAACATTCTAAATTTTTGTTGCGGTTTATAAACCAACGAGCAAGCATGATGGTAATTCTTCGCTTCCTTAATTCATATTACTATGGCGGAAATTTTACAGCAGACAATTGGTAGTAAAAAAGTACACAATATAATTTCCGTAGCAACGCGTGAATTCCAAACTGTAGATCTTAGTACCTGACAGTCTGACACATGCACAAATCCACGGTACCACCGTGCTCAGTGAATCCAGCACAAGAATCTTCAGTCAGCCATGGTACAGGAGTCACGGGTGCATCCATGAGGACCACGAGGCCTCGTTTGGATGGGCCTCATTTCCGGCCCATCCACGTTTATAGCCCATAGATATGGATGACCACAGCTACACATACATAAAAATTCTTACAGAACCGTACAAACAAAGCTGTCAACTTATTAATAACTGGGTTGATTTTATTATATGGGCGTTACTAAAAATTACGTTTGTAAGACCTGTGTAAGAGAATTTTGTACGTATAGCCTTTTCCAATTTGGATAGGCCGTAATTGAAGCCCAAGTGCCATGTACACGAGGCTCAAAGTGGGCCAAAAATTATATCAACATGTAAAGCGACGACGACCACGAGAAGGCCCACGCCGAAGAAGGAGAAGACCTCAACTGGCCGGAATTTTTTTTATTTTTAGATTTTTTTAAAAAATATTTACAGAAATATTATAGCGGCGAAAAAATCTGCAGAAAAAGACTCTACCGTCCTTCACTTGGGCGACAAGCCGACGTGACACACGCGCGTGGGACGGCCGTTAAGTGGAGCTAGAAATTTTGCGCGCGACCCCTTTGCCGCCCTGGCAGAGAGCGGCAAGGGGCCGCCTGCAAAATGGACGGGGGCTGCCATTTTGCAGGCGGCCCTTTGCTGCCCTCTGCTAGGGTCCCGTCCATTTTGCAGGCGGCCCCTTGCCGCCCTCTGCTAGGGCGGCAGGCCTTTTATAGACGATGGGGCCTGCCGCCCTGCACTTGTCTCCCATTCTTCCCCTCACCTTTCCACATTAAAAAAAAAGAGAAGGGGAGGAGAAGAAAAGAAGAGGCGAAGCCCTGCCGGTTTGAAACTTCGATTTCAGGTAATATTCGTAGATCATATACGTGACTAAATATATGATGTTAACTAAGGTTTTACTTGTATTTTTTGTAGAACTTTGGTTGGATAAATGCACTATATGAACTAGGATTTTAGCTGTGGTACTGTAGAACTTTGTATTGCTAGATATAGGTAACCTAGTAGATCTGTAGTATTTATAGTTATTAGGTTTGTAGTTTTAAATATTGTTGAGTAGCATTACAATATCATATATAAAAATTGAGGTACGTTGCAAAGAAGATATTACGCTGTAGTCGTTTATTAGGTAAATAATGACCTAGTAATTTACTTTACAGATATGTCCAATAAACTTATATTTCAACTATACCATGATCAAGGAAACGTCCGTTATGGGCCGACTGGGGTAGATCTGTTAGAATTTATTGTAACAGCAAGGGAATTGATAGACCAACTGAAAGGAGTGTACCTTCTATAAAAAGATGGTTGATGCGGGGCTTGGGAGTTGATCCATAGACAAGTGACATTACAATCTATGTTGTAGTAAGTCGGGCAACATAGGGTTTTTATTGGGAACTAATGCCAGTTCAAAACTCTGGGATGTGGAGATGGTATGTGGAAAATGTATTGCAACGCGGGTGGCCTCTAGCTATGCTTCCGTATGTTCATCCGAAGGATCCAAGTGTGCAGATGAACATGGATGATGGCGAGGGGCCAAGTGCAGACTGGAGTGGATCAGGTCAACGCACCAGAGGAAGATGGCGTAGTAGCTCCAGTAGGCATGCAACCTGGTGGAGTGGCTGACGAGGGGGAGACTGTCGGTGCCATTGTGGACGAAATGGAAAGAGAGGATTGTGACAACGAGCGTGTAGAGGAAGATGATTCGTCAGATGATGACGAGAACAATATTAATCCAGCCGAATGGGCTAATGATGATTTTTCTGGTCTAGTCGTCTCTGACGGGGAAAATGTGAGATGGGAGTACAAAGAGAATGAGGTTATTCAGGGAGTGAGGTATGGTAATGGAGAAGACATGAAGGAGGCGGTGAAGCATTATGCAGTGTCACTTCATAGAGTGTTTTGGGTTGCCAAGTCTAACCGGACACAATATGAAGTTAGGTGTGTTAAGGAAAAAGATGGGTGTTCGTGGAGAGTGCACGCCTATAAGGGGAAATGGAAGGATTACTGGACAGTGTCAGTCGTTACGAAGCACACTTGTTATCTACCTGGTGTTCAGAAATACCACATGAATATTACATGTGCATTTGTTGCATCTGAGATGTATGCGCACGTCGTGGACAATCTGGCATATGAACCAAAGTCAATAATCTGACATATCGAACAGAAATTCAAGTATACTATTAGCTATGCCAAGGCGTGGAGTGCCAAACAAAAAATAATAGAGATGAGATTTGGAACTTATAAAGCCTCATATGACAATTTGCCACGTCTGCTATCTGTTATCCAACAAAGAAACCCTGGGACCTCTTGTGCACTCAAGATATTCCCCTCAATTGAACATCCTGGCAACACTATGCTGCAAAGAGCGTTCTTAGCTCTACATGCATGCAAGATGGCATTCGTGCACTGTCGTCCAGTTCTTTGCATTGATGGGACATTCTTGACCAGGAAGTATCGGGGCCAGATACTAACAGCAATTGGGGTAGATGGGAATAATCAGGTATTGCCCTTGGCATTTGCTTTTGTTGAGAGTGAGAACACCGACAGCTGGTACTGGTTCCTCCATCTGATTAAAAAAAAAGTTGTTGGTATGAGGCCCAATGTGTGCCTAATACATGACAGGCACGCCGGTATGCTTCGAGCGATAGAAGAGTTAAAATTTGGGAGTATGAAAAGAGGATACCCTGGCGAGTGGGAAGATGTACAGAGTAGGTGGTGCATGCGTCATATGGGAGCTAATTTCTTCAAGCAATTCAATAACAAGGAGCTGATGAACATGTTCAAGAGGCTATGCAATCAGAACCAGGAGAAAAAATTCAATGAACTTTGGAAGAGGTTAGATGAGTTGATAGGAAAATGCAGTGATTAGCGTGCAGCGAGACCAGTGCCCGCCATTCCTGACCCTCCTCAAGCACTCGGAGCTCTCCCAACAGATAATGTAACATTGGTTAGAAGAACTAGGGAGCAAATTCGAAAATTTTCTCAGTGGATTGAGAATGAGCCAAAAAAGAAATGGGCGAAGACTTATGACACAGGTGGTGCTAGATATGGTATGATGACAACAAATTTGGTGAAAGTTTACAACTGGGTGATGCGCGGTGTCCGTGGACTCCCACTAGTTGGTATAGTGGAGTTCATTTTACATGGGACATGTAGGTATTTTAGGGAGCGGTTCCAAGCAGTTCTGCCCTCTATGCTGAACAACAACATTTTATTTGGAACTTTCATGGAGAAAAAGCTAGCGGAGTAGCGTACAAAGGCCATGAAACATCGAGCTTTAGTGCAAGGTACCCAACAGGACAGGTTTGAGGTACTCTGCCAAGATAAAGCAGGCAGGGGTATCTACCGCAAGAGAGTAAAGCAGTAGTGTGTTCTCAAAGCCGACGGCACATGTCATTGCTCCTGTAGAAAGCCGACGCTGCTCCACAAGCCATGCACCCATGTCATTGCTGCGGCATCGGAGTGTGGCATCCAAGATGGAGTATATGTGTCACAATACTTCTCTAAGCAAGCAATATGTCACACATGGAGTGGCGAGATTTTTGGCTTCGGTGTAGCTGGGGAGTTCACAAAGATTAACGATCCGATAATCTATACTCCTGACCCATCGAAACTCCGAGACAAGGCGGGAAGGAGGAAGACTCGTCGCATCCGCAACGATATGGATGAGTCAGAGACATGCAGGGTGAAGCGGTGCAGCAAATGCGATGCACGTGGCCACTCCTACAAGTATTGTCCTAAAGACAAGGAAAAACCAAGTGAGGCGGAGGCAGGACTATCAGGATCAGCAGCAGAAGGAGCTCGCCCTACGGGTGAAGGCACTACTTCAAGTTGACCCCGTCCTAGACGTCCTCGTGGAACGTCCGGCTACGTGATGTAGTTCGTGTGTTGTATGTTGGCAAAGGGCTTTGCTTGTAATTTCGTTCGAACATATCGACGTGTTCGCATTGTGTTGTGTTGCGAACCACTTGTTAGACTTCCGCATGTAATGTCTTTATGTTTCGTGGCTTGTAATTTTGTTGTATGTTTTTCATTCTCGTTATGTGCCTCTTTCTTATGAAAGCTATCTTATAAATAACCTACACTCTTTGATGTTTCTATAAGTATTCTTCCGTTTTAGATAACTTATTTTTATGATTATATTATTACCTTCTTACTTGCCCTAACATGTAACACATTTTTTTTAGAGATGGCGCATCAGCAGACACCTGAGTTTTTAGATCCGGCGATAGATCACCGCCACCGGTCTTACCTTACTACGGTGGAGGGGGCTCAGCTTGGGACGTTCCGGCCACGATCGTCACGCGTGTGACTTTTGGTTCACGACTCCTTCGTCGGGAGGTATGGATTTGCTGTGTTAATTTTGCACTGTGTTAATTTTTTAAATGACGTATTATTTTGCTTTTGCAGATTGCGTGAGGCTGGCCTCCTACCGTTGTCTCGGCTCGTGGAGGCCGCCACCGGCGACGCCGGCCCGACCAGACTTTGGGATGCGGACAGGTCCCTCCTAGCAGCGTTGGTCGACCGGTGGAGGCCGGAGACGCACACTTTTCACCTGCCGTGCGGTGAGGTAGCCCCTACCCTGCAGGACGTCTCGTACTTATTGGGGTTACCGCTCGCGGGAGACGCTGTCGGGCCAGTTGACAGGGGTGCGGACTAGAAGGACGATCTGACGGCACGTTTCGCACCCATACAGCGTGCACCAGCTCTACCACTCGAGCCATTGCAACAGCACCGCAACACCGGACCTACGAAGAGGTGGCCGCTTCAGTTCACTGTGTGTTTTTTCTACCTGAAATGACTAGCGTACTATGTATGTAACTTGTAAGGTGCCTAACATTTCATCCAACGCTTGTAGGTCGACCAGCTACAGGATGAGGCCGACGAGTACTCCTTCAGCCGTTGTTTGGAGGCATACTTGCTGTGACTTTTTGGGTGGGTGATGTTCTGTGGAAGTCACGGGCATGCGGTCGACAAGGGTCTCATGCACTACGCCAGGAGCATCGCCGACGCCGCGGTCAGCGAGGTGCCTCAGTGGAGCTGGGGTTCCGCGTTGCTGGCGGCTCAGTACCGTGGCCTCTGCGAGGCTTGCACCAGGACGGACCATGATGCGATCTTGGGTTGGTGCCCTCTCTTCAATTCTATTTGGGCGGCTGAGAGGATTGCGATCGACCGTCCCCTTGTGGAGCACTACCCGTACGAGCCGTCGCTGTACGAGAACAGACCGGTGGTCGACTACCCAACGATGGGTACTCTGTGGTGCCGGCGTCAGGTACATCGCAAGTACTCGTTGATATTATACTACTATTGTTAAGTTCATCCTACATCACATCGACCTTATTGTATTGCAGCGCCAATGGGCTCACGTCTAGGTTAGGCGGTCGTACGCGGAGTTTGTTATGGAGTTCGACCGCCTTCTGCCGACCGACGTAGTGTGGAAGCCCTACAGTGCCGCAGATACCCACGGTCGTGCGCCGTTAGGCCTGTCCACACTCTGCACGAGGGACCAGGCGTACTGGTTGACTACGGTTCCGATGGTGTTCGACATCTGCGTCGAGCCTCACGCACCATAACAGGTGATGCGGCAGTTCGGCTTCCGTCAGTCCTTTCCAGTACCGTTTCCGACGAGCATCATAGCTGCCGTTCACCGGTAAGTGATTTTACTACGCTTTTATATGTTGCATTAACATCCACCTGTCCACAATAATTTGCTTTATCTGTCCTTCGCACTAATATGGTACATTAATTTGCAGGTACTCGCGCAAGGGTCAGCAGTCAGCTGGTCACTGGCCCGCCAAGTTGGGGCCTTTTGTCGATGACTGGTTGCTCGCAACCGAGGAGGTCGTGGACCACGCGGGAGAGCCACACACGGAGGAGGGGTACCAGGCGTACCTACGTTGGTACCAGCCACGCACCAGTACTAGGGTCACCTTCGCTCCGATGCAGCAACAGGCCCACGCCACGAGCGCTAGAGACCTCTACGCCAGGCACCGTGACCAGGACTTCACTCGTGCGATGAGTACCCTGCATCGCACCATCGCCTCATAACCCTTTCTGTTGGTCAAATGTTACGAATATTTACGTTCAAATTAACCATGCAGGTCGTTGAGTGCAACAGGGTCGTCGTTGATGCTTCAACGGCGATGCAACGGTTAGGTGCGGGGATTGAGGTGGGGGCAGACGAGCACCTGTCGACGTACACGCGGATACGGGACTCAATGCGCTCGATTCTCCGTGCGCTCACCTGTCGTGCTGCCGACGTTGCTCAGGCAGACGCAGCACCACAGGTGCGACCCCGACCGACTGCTTCTCGTCCAGCTGCGCACGTTCCTAGGCTGACACCCCCTCCCTTCGGAGGTACGTATATTCAAGATTTATTTGTACATCGACAGTCAATTGATATGCAATTTATGTGTTAGCTTACAAGGGTCTCATCGTCGATGTACAGGCTTCGCTCAGTTTGGGACGACGCCGGCCGCCCACTCCTGGCAGGCTGGGGGGTCATCGTCGCAGGTAGGTGCGTTGGCCTCGCTGTCTACGTAGTTCTGGCAGGACGTCGGGACTTCGTCACAGGCGGGCGGCACGTCAGGTGCGTCGGCCTCGCTGTCTACGCAGTTCTGGCAAGACGCCGGGACTTCGTCACAGGCGGGCGGCACGTCAGGTGCGTCGGCCTCGCTGTCTACGCAGTTCTGGCAGGATGTCGGGTCTTCGTCACAGGCGGGCGGCACGTCTTGGCAGGGTCCTGCCGAGACATCGTCGGAGCACGGGTGGGCTTCCGCCACGCACTTCGACCTCAGTGACTTCGACTTCCCGGAGTCGACAGAGGACGTCCTCGGTCCCTCACAGCTGGGAGGCGCACCACCGGTGCATACGCAGGAGCAGTCGCCCTCCACTCCGCTCCCAGACCCTCGTGCTACCTGTGCTATCCCACCGGATCGCTTCACGTACTCCCAGGACCACGTGCGAGCACAGACCCGGAGGATCAAGCGGGGTCGCGGCGCGGGTCAGGGCCAGTAGAGCAGACTTCTCTTTTTTTTTCTTGACATGCTTGTACTATATGGTTGTAGACTGAATATGTTGTTGATATTCGGGACTGGCATTCTTACACTTCGCTGTTACTTTTTACAAAAGCACAATCCCTTTCGGTGCATGCACGAGTACTTTCAGTTGCACCGATGCAGCCTCTTTTATTCGCGTGCGATACGACCATGGAATGGCTTCTCACGTCCTTACATGTCACATCGGCATATGTCCAATCTTATTTTCGGCTCCATCCCGCCCTCTAAAAGGACGGAAGGCCTTATTCCGCCCATATATAGAGCGGCAGGGTATACATCCGCATAGGTCCACTCTTACTTTTGGCGGCAATCAGGCCGACCCATCGTGCCCCATGATGTAGACATGTAAAGGTTATCACTGCGATTTTGGTGCCTACATAAGTCCCCATAACGAGCGATGCAGCACAAAAATTTCTTCATCTGTGTACTCAACAAGCGCTAGCACAACCCTTCATCGCACTAGCTTTCGGTAATGGCTAGACGCCGGGGCGTTGAGGATCCCAACTGGCGTAGCAATCCTTGTGCATACCTATTCCCACCTTGGTGCCAGCGGCCTCTCTACCTTTGCGGTGACCGATGCCAACTAATGGCTTCGATAAATCCAGACATTCGAGGAAGGCATTTTTTTAGGTGCCCTAACTATAATCGTGAGGTATTTCATTCTCTGCATATGCTTATTCAGTTTGCATGAGTGATTGTTTATTCTTCTTCCAGATCTATTCGTCAGGCGCGCGCTACGGCTTGTGGATACAGTGAGTGGGTCGATACAGAAAATCCCGTTCTCGACCTAACCACTTGTTTACAAGAAGGACGCTGGTGTTTCTCATCAGAAAGTACTGAGCAATACTTGCAGAGAAAAGCAGCTTACGAACAACAACGTCGTGAACAACAGTGCGATTGGCGGGTGCTAACGGGTGCACTCCCTCCGTGGGAAGCCCGTCCAAAATGCAGATGCGGTGATCGTTGTCAGGTTCTCTGTTCCATAAAGCCAAGTACTTTGGGTCAGAGGTTTTTTGTTTGCCCAAATATTCTAGACGACGATTTCATGGTGAAAATATTTTGATTATCATGAATCCTTATTTTATCACAACATTCACTAACTTTATTCGTTTCACGTCTATTCGTTT
Organism: Oryza officinalis; assembly: GCA_008326285.1. Classification (NCBI taxonomy): domain Eukaryota; kingdom Viridiplantae; phylum Streptophyta; class Magnoliopsida; order Poales; family Poaceae; genus Oryza; species Oryza officinalis. Next base: position 9,841,906 of record BDMV01000001.1, on the reverse strand, counting down.
CTCCCAGGAATCGCTAAGAAGATATCAATACAAACAATGGATAGACACCGAAAAGGTTCTAAGTGATCCAACTTTTCGTGTGGTGCAGCTTGAATTGCCAGAGCAATACAGGTTTACTAAAGCGCAGTTTGAGAGGGGAGAGGGATCCTCACATAGGGGTTAGCTATTATCGGACAACTTAACTTAGTCAAATATGTAATGTCATGTTTCGTTGTCCCATTACTATATTGTCGTCGTGTTCAACTCTTGCACTATCTTCCTTCTAGTTCGAATCTAATCTTATCTATGTAACCGCAATGGAACCAGATGTATCATGTTCAAATTGTACTACTACTTCTCCTTGTTTCAGTGCATATAATATTTCTGCGACCGAGACTACGATAGGACAATATCAATTTCGTATACTAATACCACAAATAAGTTACAAGATCAACTCTTACTTAAAATATAAAATTGCAAAACTACCGACTTCAATAGAATTTTCAAAATATTATCAACAAAAAATTTTTAAGTGTACTTTACCGGTGAAATCTATGATCAATCTTCCATCGGAGAGGCGGCCGGTGGGATGGCCGAAGAAGGTCATTCCATACGGTGGTTTGGTCATCACGAGGTCGGTTCTCCCCGGCCCGTAGATGAGGACGACGTTGCCGGTGTCGGAGAAGGAATCTCCGAAGCTAAAAATGGAGGCGTAATCCAGCTCAATCGAGTAGGAGAAGCTCGACAGCAACACAAAGATCTGTATCCACAAATCTTTCCGCATCATGGCTTCTCCTGATTTCTGAAGAACAAAACAGCAAGATTAACTATAGGCGAATTAATCCCTTTTCCTTGCGCATGAAGTTTGAATTATGTAGTGGACGGCCCAACAGTTATCAATCAATATATTGAGTGCCCCTGATTTAAGAGAATGGAATTGGCACGGGTGGTGATCAATCAACGTCAACTGTTCTGAACAACTGCAGATGGCAAGTATAGTGCGCTGTGATGGTGACAATGTGTGGACATGTGCTAGGCCACGTACTCTCATCCAAAAATGAATATGGCTAAGTTATCGATAACATTATCTTTGGATTATAGTTATGGCTGACATCGGATCTAAATCTGGTTAGTTGTTCCCATATATTCGTTTCCTGCGGTCCAGCTGCCCGGAAAATGGTAAAGACTGCAGAGAATTGCTTGCTAATGCCCAGTGACCTACCTCTCCGTCTAAAAAGAATAAATTCTAAAAAAATAATTTCTTTTGAAATGGAGGGAGTAGGAGAGTGCAAAGTGTAGTGCGCTTTTGGTATGAATTTTTTGAGGCTTTTCGACAATCCGGAAATCCGAAAAGAAACGCAACGATGTGGCAATTCTAGCTTGGGAATGTTGCATATAGCTAACGCTTTTTTTGCATTTTTAATTTTATTTATTTAAAGATTTACAAAAATAATTTTTCGTTTCGAAATATTGTAAAAGTAATCTCCTCTCGTCCTCTGGGAAGGCAAGTTTTAAAAATCGCCTTCCCAGAGGACGATTTTTCCGACGGGGCAGACGGCCGTTGGACGCCGTAAGCCACGTCGCGGTATTTTTGTGTTTTAGTCCCTTGCCGCCCTCGGCAAGGGCGTTTTTATACTGTTCATCAGGGGGGCCGCCTGCAAAAGGGCGGTCGCCCTCGCAATTTTGCAGGCGGCCCCCTTGCCACCCTTACAGAGGGCGATTTTTGTCCCTCCCCTATAAAATCCCATTCCAACTCCGCGGCCGTCATTTGCAGCCGTCGAGACTCGAGGAAAAAAATAGAGGAAGGGGTGAGGAAGAAGAAGGAGAGTGGCGAAGCCCTGTCGGTGTGCGTACTCGATCGCAGGTTAGTACAATATCCCGATGTATATACGTTTGTGTTATTTATTTTGTCTAGAATATATAAGAAAAGAATTTTTTTTGAATATTTAAATAGTTGTTTAGTAAGATATTGATTTATAAATTAGGGCACGATTTAATTTAGGGAGTTTAACCTAGGACGAACCGATTTAGATGAACCTACGTAGAATACATTCTGATCTATGTCTATGTTATTTAAATAGTTGTGTAGCACTATAATATGGACTTAAAAATTAGGGCATGATTTATTTTAGTCAATTTGACCTAGGACAAACCGATTTAGATGAACATATGTAGGATATGTCCTTATGTATGTATACATTTCTTTGCGTAGAATTTTGTTTAATATAGAATTTAACTTACGCACAGATTGATCTAGGCAGCATATTCGTAGTATGAAATAAACTAAGTTTGAATCTGTTTATCAGACACAATGGCAAGTAAGGTCATATTTCAGATAATTCACGGTGAAGGCAACGTTAGATATGGTCGAGATGGTGTTGATCTGTCAGAATTTAGTATGAAATCGAAGGGCATCGATAGGCCAGCCGAAAAAACATTTGAGTCAGTCTATAGTTGGTTACTACGTGGATTTAAAGTGGATGTAAGAGTGAACACAATGTCTCTATTCGTTGTAGTCAATCGTGCAACAGAAGGATATTATTGGGAACTAATGCCTGTAGATAACACCGAGTCCTGGAGACGTTATGTGGAGATGGCCTTTGAAAGGTCCTGGCCCCTTGTTATTTTTGTGGCATTGCATGAAATCGATAGCAGTGTTACAGTGCAAATAGAGGATGGTGAAGGTCCTAGCAATGCTGTGGAGAATGTTGGACCATCGATGCGAACTGGGGGTAACGAAGCAAGGTTGGAGGAGGCAATAGACGTGGCGGATGAGGGGGAGAGAATCGAAGCAATTGTTGAGGAAATGGAGAGGGAAGATTCTGAAAATGAGCTGGCGGAGGGCGATGAATCATCGGACGAGGAGGAAGATGTAATTAATGCCCGTTGATTGGACAAAAGCTGATTTCTCTCAATTTGTTATCTCAGAGGGGCAGCAAGCACCCTTTGAATACAAGGATAACGAGGTAATCCAAGGTGCCAGGTATGCTCATAAGGAAGACATGAAAGAGGCGGTGAAGCATTGGGCGGTCTCCTTGCATAGAGAGTTTAGGGTGGTGAAGTCTACCAACTATGTGTATGACGTGAAGTGCACGAAGGATGATTGTCCGTGGCGCGTTCATGCATATAAGGAAAAATGGAATGACTATTGGAAAGTGAGCACTGTTGGTGAGCACACATGTTGGTTGCCAGGGGTTGATAAGTATCACCGCAACATCACCTCAGCTTTTGTTGCCGGTGAGATGTACAGCGATGTGGTTTGTAACACGGACTTTGAACCGGGCTCCATTATTAGGCACATTGAAAACAAATTCAAGTATACTATAAGCTACTACAAGGCTTGGAGGGCGAAACAAAAGATTTTGGAGATGAGGTATGGCATATTTGAAGTATCCTATGATAATTTGCCTCGTCTGGTAGGCACCATTGCTCAGAGAAACCCCAATACCTATTATGACATTCAGACTTTTCCGTCGTCTATTGACCCGAGCAAGAGAGTGCTGCAAAGAGCCTTTTTCTCGCTGGGTGCTTGCATCAACGCATTTATGCACTGTCGCCCTGTGTTGTGCATAGATGGAACCTTTTTGACAGACAAATACAGAGGTCAGATACTGACGGTGATTGGAGCCGATGGGAACAACCAGGTGTTACCTATGACGTTTGCATTTGTCGAGAGTGAGAACACCGAAAGCTGGTATTGGTTCTTGGAGAGAGTTCGCTACCAAGTCGTGCGTATGAGGCCCAATGTTTGCCTCATTCATAATCGTCATGCGGGCATGTTGAAGGCAATTGACTACCTGCAGAATGGTTGGCCGGAGAGGGGACTTCCAGCTAGGTGGCATGATGTTCGGAGTAGGTGGTGCATGCGTCATATGGGAGCCAATTTCTACAAGCAATTCAAGAACAAGCACCTGATGGATCTATTTAAGAGGCTATGTGGTCAGAATCAAGAGAAAAAATTCAATGAGTTGTGGAGGAGGTTGGATGAGCTGACAACAAAGCAAACCGACGAGCAATCTCATCGGCCACAGGATCACGATCCTCCAGTACCTCTTGATCCACTACATGATGACCCGCCAACAATGAGAAGAAGGTCCGCATCATCAATACATAATTTCTCGCAGTGGATAGAGAATGAACCGAAAGAAAAGTGGTCTCTGTTGTATGACACTGACGGGTCTCGATATGGTATAATGACAACCAACCTGGCCGAGGTGTTCAACTGGGTGATGCGAGGAGTGCGAGGACTCCCACTGGTCGGTATTGTGAAATTTATCCTTCATGGCACTCAGGCATACTTCAGGGACAGATACAAGAAAATTGCCCCTTCGATGCCTGATAACAACATTGTATTTGGGAGTGTGGTGACAAAGTATATGCAAGATAAAATAGCAAAGGCTATGAAGCACAGAGTTATTTCCCAAGGTACCCAAGTTCATAGGTACGAGATCATATGTGTGGACAGGCGAAGGCGCGGCATCAACCGCGTTCAAGCTGTGCAGGAATGTGTGCTTCATGCGAAGGGCGGTTGCAGTTGTAGCTGCATGAAGCCCAAGCTTAGACATCTGCCTTGCTCACACGTACTTGCAGTAGCTGGGGATTGCGGCATAATTTCCGATATCTATGTGTCACCCTACTACAGGAAAGAAGCAATATTTCATACATGGAAGAAGGAGATATATGGGTTCGAAATATCTGGATCTTACACAACTCTGAGGCCACAGGTGTTCTACATTACAGATCCGTCGAAGTTAAGGCTGAAAAAGGACGGCGTCAATCGAGACGCATCAGAAACGACATGGACGAGTCGGAGGCAGGGGGAGGACTCTACGGTGCAGCAAATGCGATGAGCGTAGGCATACTTACAAGAAATGCCTGAAGAATTCGCAATCTCCAACCGTCCCAGGTTCTGGTCTATCTGGATAGGCAACCGATGGCTGCCGTCCATCGGGAGAAGGAACAACAATGAGACGACCATGTCCTAGGCGTTCTCGTGCGGCGACTACGTCATCCGCTGGCGATGCAATGACTTTATTATTCCTGTTAGCCTTTTAGTCTAGCAGTGATCCAATTGATGTAGTATTTATAATGTTGTTGTCATTTGTCATGTGTGTAATATTTATCCTTGTGAGACATGAACTATTGTAATGTTGTTATCATTTGTGTAGTGTACCTTTAGCGTTACGAATTACCATTGTAATGAACAATTTGTGTAATGTTTTTTTCGTTATCAATTGCCCTGGGCAGCTGAGTGGTTCGCGATCGGCCAACCGATCATCAACACCGCTGCGTACGCTTCAGGACCGGCAGCCGACCACCCAGCCGACGGGCCGACGATGGGCACGTACTGGTGCCGCCGCAACGTAAGTACAAATTGTTTTCATTTCAAATTTCAAATTATGCGCGACTGATGTTCTGACGAGTTGGTTCTCCGTGTGTCGCAGCGCTGTTACGCCCACGTCCAGGTCAGACGGAGCTACCCAGAGTTTGTCTTCAAGTTCGACCGTCTACAGCCTTCGGACGTCGTCTGGGAGCCCTACACGCAGCATGTGGTCGCCGGGAGAGCACCTTTAGGTCTGTCTGCCTTGTGCACGCGTGACGTGGCGTACTGGTTGATGGTGGTGCCGTTGGTTTTCGACATCTTCGTCGAGCCTCACTGCCCTTACCGTGTTATGAGGCAGTTCGGACTGAGGCAGGGCTTTCCAGTGAACGTACCGATACCCGTCGCCCCCCAGGACCACCAGTGAGTATTTCTCTTTCACCTTTACTATTATTATGTCGACTACGCGCGGAACATTCGATGACCATTATGTTCTTTGCAGGTTGACTCGACGGGGACAACACGCAGGGACACTGTGGGCACCTCAGATCTTACCGTACGTCGAGGACTGGTTGGTAGCCACCGAGGAGGTGATTGCCGAGATCCACCCACACTCGGAGGAGAACTACACTGCCTACCTTCGGTGGTACTTGCCGCGCACACGTGCTCGCGTCACCTTCACCCCGGCCGCTCCACAGCTACACTAGGCAGGCGTCAGGGACACCTACCCCGTGCACCGTGACCAGGAGTACTTCCTGGGGGTACGTCCATGTTTCTCAGACTTCTTGCTTTCATACTACGCGGTTGGTACATATGAGACTGAAAAACCTAATTAATAATGATTCCCGCAGGCCGACGCTGCACGCGCCATGAACGCCGACATCAACGCGGTGATGCTGAGGTTGGACGCTGGACTGCACCTGAACGACGTTGAGCAGAGGTTGACGTTCGAGCGGATGCAGACGAAGATGCGTTCAATCTTGCGCGTCTTCTCTTGTCGTTCGGCCATGGACGCGGTACCTCCACCGGCAGCTGCTGTTCCACGTCCACGCGGCCCGACACCAGGATCGACATCGCACGGTGCTGGTGCGTCCACAGGTTAGTTCTGTACCTTCTCACTATGCAAAACCTTCGCCATGTTATTACAAACTGAATGTCTACTAGGTCCGACGCTGCCGACAGGACACTCTGCTGGAGCGAGTAGATCGTCGATCCCTCGGCCGTTCACGACTCCGCCCAGCACGTCGGCCTTTGTTCGAGCGGGCGGTTCGTCCGTCCCTCCTCCCTTCAGTCAGCCGCCAGGTGAGCAAGCATCTTCCGATGAGTACTACAAACGTACTATTTGGGCTGAATGTTGCTTAACTTTTGACATCTGCAGGAGGATACTACCCGGTGGGGATTTTTTGTTTGGGCGCGTCTTCGTCACAGGCGGGCGGGTCCGATGCGGGCGGGTCTGGTGAGGGCGACGACTTCGACGACCTGGAGGACCCAGAGCAGGACGTTCTCGGCGTCTCTCAGCTTGGTGGGGCACCACCACCACAGAACCAGGAGCAGCCACAGCACATGCCCGCACCAGATGTCCGCGCTGGTCATGCCGTGCCCGCTGAGAGGCTGACGTACTCTCAGGGGCACATTAGGGCGCAGGCTAGGAGGGGTAGGGGTAAGAGGCCTCGTCAGTAGGCTACAAGTGCTACATGTTTGTAATATTTACAGTTAGTAACTTTGTGTTACCTCTTTGTATATAACTCTATTCGGTCGCCGCACTCATATGTCACGAAAACATTTCATGTCATTCGCTACATCTACTCAACGAAACAACGAAAAACATTCGGCGCGTAACAGAGCGCTATGATTGGTCGCTATTAGTTTTTGGCCCATGACAGACGTTTACGATACGGAGATCCCATGAAGGAGGTGCGGATTCAGTATGTGGATCGACAATGTCATTCCCCAATATAACGGCTTCAAAGTAACTGAATGCGAAACACAAATGGAGTACAACGGCGAGAAGGAAAGGGAAAATGGAAGACATGCTTAACGTCGTAGAAGGGTTCCGTAGGAAAGCCAAGGATCGACTCGTCGAGTCCGATTGTAATGTACGCAACATTATTCATCGATACACCATACAACTACCAACTCGTGCATACTACTGAGTGCAACGAGGCCACTTTCCCTTCCTCTGCGCATCGGGATTCTCCTCCATTGCTGCTTTCGCTCGCCGCGCACGCTCAAGCTTCCGCTCCCGCTCCTCCCTATACGCAGCAACACGCCTCCTTTCCGCCTCAGCCTTGTGCTCTTTTTCTGCGGCCTCCTCCTTGCGTCTCTGCTCTATCTTCTCCTTGTGCTCTGCATCCCATCGCCGTATGTACTCCAACCGCTCCTTGTTTTGCGGCTTGATCTCGGTGTCGATCCACTGCTCAAAATCACATAGCAGTGGAGGGGTCTACAACAAATGCAATGTTTACTAACCAAATAAGTTGTTCAAGACTACTTAATACACCAAATAATTATTACAAAACATCGGTTCCTCACCATTAAGTTAATGCGGCGTATCTCAGGTGTTGGCTCAAACTCAAAATTGGCACACATCCAGTATCTCTACATGTACGTCTCCTCTTCATCGAACTTGGCTACCTTGCAAGGATCACCGCATCAGCACATGGGCACTAGAACACCGCTAGGCAAAGGCAATGGGTTGAAGGCATTTCCAGTCTTCGGGCGATAACTACAAGTCAACAATAAATGAAACACCCTAACCCGTTAATCTAGGATTCCTCATTTCATGCACAACGAATAACACATAATATCACATAAACGATTTATGTTACCTTGAGTTGGTAGTTTTTCCACGCCTTGGCATCCTACAGTTTAAAAAAACAACTATCAAATATTGTAAACACCCTTAATACTTCTCATTGTACGGTCAAATATAGTACTACTACAAACCAAACGTGTGCACAACAAATCTAGCCTAAAATTATTCACACTTCTAAGTGCTACAGATCTACTCATAAATTTCAACATATCTACTCACAGTGCTACAGATCTACTCGCAAAAAATCTAGGGTCCGCATCTAAGTGCTACAGATCTACTCACAAATTTCAAATACATGGTAATTACACTAGTATGCGACACAAAATATAACCATACGTCGGGATATTGTACTAACCTGCGATCGAATAAGCACAGCAACAACGCTTCGCGGCTCTTCTCCTTCTTCCTCACCTCTCTCTTTTTTTTCCTTCATGACCGGTTGAAATGAGCACTTCCTCGGGCCATTCGGGCTTTATGGGATGCCGACCAAAAATTGCCCTTGCAGAGGGCGAGATTAGGCCAAAAATCGCCCTCTGCAAGGGCGGCAAGGGGGCTGCCTGCAAATTTGCTGCACTCCTCTATAGTTGTAGTTACACTTTTTTCATATTTTCCTCGAGAACACACAACTAATCAGCTTTGATGTGTTTCAATAGCAAATTACAAGGAAATTTGTTTTCTTACAAAAAAGACTACAATTTATCTGTTGCATGTTTCATATTACAAGTCGTTTTGATTTTTTCAATCAATCTTTTTAAAAGTTTAATCAAGTTTATAAAAAATTATAGCATAATCAAGTTTATAAAAAATATAGCAACATTTATATTATCAACTTAGTTTTATTATATTTAACGTTACATATATTTTGATAGTTTTTTATGTTACAAATATTGTTATATTTGTATAACCTTACTTAAATAAAGTTAAAATAGTTTAACATGGAAAAAATTCAAAAATCATCCTTTTTGCAGGAGGCCCCCTGCAGCACAGGCAAAAATCGCCCTCTGTAAGGGCGGCAAGGGGGCCGCCTGCAAATTTGCCAGGGCGGCCGCCCTTTGGAAGGCGGCCCTCGTACAGGGAAAAATCGTCCTTGCCGAGGGCGGCGAGGGACTTTTTTGCATAAATGCCGCGACGCGGGCAGACGGCGCCCAACGGCCGTCTGCCACGTCATGAAAATCGCCCTCTGGGAGGGCGATTTTTAAATCTCACCCTCCCAGGGGGCGATTGGAGATTAGTTCTGCAATATTTCGAAACGAAAAATTATTTTTGCAAATCCTTAAATAAATAAAATTAAAAATGCTAAAAATTCTATAGCTAACGAAGACACGCACAGCACAAATCGGCCCGAAATGCATCCACCTTGAGATAAAAGCCCAGTTATTTGCTCGCTCTGCAGAAATAATAGGAATAAGTGTAATTTGAGTCCTCCAACTATAGGTCGAAATTCAGACCACTCAATCGTAAAACCAGTTATAACGATTCCTTCAATTATTAAAGCCGTGCAAACTAACTCTCTCGGAATATGGTGGTTTTCATTGACGTGACATGTTAACCCTAGTCAAACAAGCCGAGTCTACGATTAGTAGCAGTTAGGTGTCATTGAAAAACAAAAATTAAAAAAAATACAATGGACCCATAGATAGTACCATTACTTTTTTTCATCTCTACTGGCGTTCTTTCTCAAGACGAGCAGCGAGCCAAGCCAAGGGTGGCTGTGGACAGAGGGCGATGATGGAGAGGCGACAGGAAGAAGGCACCTAGGGCAACAGAGTCAAGGTGGTGGGAAGAGAGAATTCGGCCATGAGAGATAGGGAGGGCTAGGGCGTGCTGGTGATAGAGCTCCACCACATCTCGCCAACTATATCTGCAATGCGGTCGAGCTCACCAAGGAGGAGCTCGTCGGATTTACACCCGCGCCACCAGCCTATCCCGAGCTTCTCCACGTCACGACGCATCGTGCTACTTTTCTCTCCCCCACCGATGGTCGCCGCGTCATGTTGCTCCTCGCTCATTGGCTAGAAGCATATGGCCAATACACATAGGCCAAAAGTACTTTAAAGCATATCTGGTATGTCTATCTATTTATATATGTATTTATACAAACAACAAATAGTTAAATGAATTTGAAAAGTCAATTGCCTCGTATAATAAAAAAGGGCTAGTATTATTATGATAGGATGGTCCATTCAAAACCCCTCAACCTTCGTAGAAATTCAACGATGATATACCAAATTTAAGCTAGAAAGGAGGATTCCAGCATAATTTATCTAGGATTCATTTATGTTGTTTAGCCAGCCATCCGCAATGAAGTGGTAGGCTGCCTCTGTCATGTGGCCATCCCAGAACAAATGGGTGGATGGATCCTTGCACACCGTCGCGTCTGGCATGCCACATCCAGAACTTATGTTGAAGTTGTACTTTGACTTTCCACCTCCACCACAGCAACATCTCAGAATATCACTGGTAAACCCTACAATTAATAATTATTAATCTTATCTATTGTAAAAAAAATCCCTACGTCATTGTATTAACTCTACAAGTTTTGTGTGCAACTAATATTTACACCCTCCAATCCCAAAAAGAAAATAAATTTTAGCTATGAATCTAGATTTCAGATTCATAGCTAGAATTTTTTTTTTGAGGGGAGAGTATTTCACGATGAAATAAAAGGATGAGCTAATTTTAAACCATGTACTGTATGTACTACACTAACCAAACGTGCTAGGAGACTCGATGATTCGAATGACTGGTGTGAAGAAATCTGCGTAGACAACTCGGACATCTGGGTGCTTTTCCTGGGCGTTCTGGAGGGCACCCTGCAGCAGCGTGTTGTGATAAACGGCGATCTCGTTCAATTGCCTCAAGCACCCGGTTGTTGGCTCGTAGGCTGCTGGATCGGTGCTCGGAAACATCGCTAAGATGGGCGGAACGCATCCGAATGGCGGGAGCCCTGGCACGACCAGAGCCTGCGCACCAGCCTTCTTGATTAGCCTCTGTGGATGGGGAAAAAAAGGTCGTTTGTTAAATACATCCATCTAACAAAATTTGGTGTGGATGAGTTTGATTAATGGTAGTTGTGCTAATGATTCTTTTATACATGTCACTTCAAATTAAATATGTGCATGGGGTCGAATTAAGAACGAAATTAATGTATGAAAATGGTACCGATTGAGTTGTCATTGACTTTTTAAAAAAATATAAAAAGAAGTCCATTTTAATCTCCCCAAACTATTTCAATGAAGCACTTAACCTCCTTTTTTTTTCTCATTTTATACCGTGAACTATTGAAAACGCTTCATTTACTCTCCTAATATTATTATTTTTCTCTATATAAGTCATATTTTGCATTGAAAATTTGGTGAGATGATACATGCATTACCTACATCTCAATATTTTTAAAGAAGTTTTTTTACTATTTACGTAGGTTAAAAGCATTTAAGACTAATTTAAACATTAAAATTTTAAATTTCAAGCAAACAACCATGAAAAAGTTGAAAATATTTCTGAACTTTGATAATGATGTCGTCTGTGGCTATAGCAAATTTCAGCTTCAAATATCTGAACTTTGATAATGATGTCGTCTATCGCTATAGCAAATTTCAGCTTCAAATACAACTTGTGTAAAGAGTAAAAAAAGGAAAAATGTTATTAAGGAGTAAACGGAACAATTTTCAATAGTTTAGATGGTAAAATGAAAGAAAAAATTTATGGGGTTAAATGATTCATTGCATTAATTTGTGAGGAGTAAAATGGACTTTTTATTTTCTAAAATATATGATGTTGTTGATTTTTGGACACAACATTTGCCAATTTGTTTTGTTCCAAACATAATATAAGTATCATTTATTTTGTTGTATGGCATGTTTTATCATTAAATACACTAAAAGCATGATTTACATTTTGTATGTTTAACACTAATAAATTTTTGAAAAGAAAGACTAATAATGGTCAAAAGTCGTATTCAAAACTCAAAAACGTTATAGATTTGAAAACAGAAGGATTACATAGGTGGTTAGATAAACGGACTATACATCCATATCGACCGTTTTGTTTTCCGAAGGACAAGAGAAAAACATGGAAGGGTTACCTCAATGGCCGAGGAGATGGCTTTCACCACGTCTGGAACCATCGATCTCGTTTCGTTGACGCCGAACAGAGAGTTACGGAAGAAGCCCTTGCGCTCTGCGGGCACACGACACGGTGTAAGGCCCGATCATGCATAGCATGTTATACGTTTTGGATTTTGAATAGATTTATATATAAAATAAAATCATATATATGTTTTGTAGAGATGTTTAAATTCATATAGATGTTAATAAATTTAGATAAAAAATAAAAATGTCAAAACATCTTATAGTGTAAAATGGAGAGAGTAATAGTAACTGAGATTTACCTCGGCTGCACAGCAACGGCTTGAACGAGTCGAACCAACGCAGCTGCACAACGGAGCAGAGGATGTCGCTGAAGAAGCTGGCGGCGGCGTTCAGAGCGGTCGCGACGGCGAAGTTGACGCCTTGGCGCCGGAAGCTGCCGTTTTCGTCGACGACGATGCTGCTGGCGAGCAGCACGGCGTTGTAATCGTTCCACCAGGGCGTTCGAGAAGTTGCATCCTCCGGGCGTGCCGGCGCTGCAGAGCGACGGCCTCATGTCGTCGAACCACCCGAGCTGGTCGCTGAGCGAGATGTTGAGCGACGACATGATCAACAGGAAGTTGTTGGCCACGAAGAACGCACGGTCCAGCGCCGTGGCGCCGGTCGTCGCGAAGTTAGCGCCTCTCTCGAAGTTTCGGTTCAACGCGAACGATGGCGGAAGCGAAGGGAGTCCCAGCGCCTCGGCTACAGTTGTAATAAGACGCCATAAACAAGAGAGAAATTTTGGCGACGTACTCGATCGAATTGTATGCCTAAGATTTGGGCGAAACCCGATTGGAAAGATAAAAAGTTCACCTATGAAATCCAAGATCACTCTTCCACAGGGTTACTAAAACCGCCGGTAACCGCGCGGTTACCACGGTTACCGCCCGTACCGCGGGGGTACGGTTACCCGTACCGCGCGGTACGGTTTAATAAAATTCGTCCAAATTCAAAAATTTAAAAAAAAAAGAAAAAAATCAAAAAAAATGGTGAAGGTAGTGCTTGATTTATAGTGTTTTATGGTGAAGAAATTTCTCAAAAAAGAGTAATATTTATTCAAATTTGAGAGCAAAACGGAGAATAAATTTGAAAATTGGAAAAAGAAAAAAAATGGGCCGGCCCGTTACTGTGCGACCCATTACACATCGCGCGGTAACCGCGCCAAACCGCGCGGTTTGCCCGAATTTTTGAATTCAAATTTCGATTTGTAAATTTGTCGCGGTTTTGCGCGGTTACCGCGGTTACCGCCGGTAACCGCCGTACCGTCGGGTGGCGGTAACCGAGCTCCCGGCGGTTTTTGAAACCCTGCTCTTCCATCGGAGAAGTGGCCGGTGGGATGTCCAAAGAAGGTCATTCCATACGGCGGTTTGGTCGTCATGGGTTCGTCTCCCTCCAGGCCGAAGATGTAGAGGTTGTTGCCGGTGTCGGAGAAGGAGTCTCCGAAACTAAAAATGGAGGTGTAATCGAGCTCAATCGAGTAGGAGAGGCTCGACAGCAACAGAAGAATTTGTATCCACAAACATTTCTGCTGCCTCATGGCTTCTCTTGATTTCTGAAGAAGAAAGTAGCTAGTAGGAAGCAAGCACTTAATCCTTACGCCTCACGCGTGTAGGAACAATGAACTATGAACTTACAAAGAAGAAAGTAGTAGCTGAAGATTAATGGTAAGAAACTAAACACTTTATCCATGTGCCTCATGCATGTATGAACAATGAATTACAATTATCAACTTAATCATGAAGTCGACGTCGACAAAAACATGATATATAATTATATAGTTATATCACTGTCTTTAATTAATTTGAGCCCTACTGTCTTTAATTAATTTGAGCCCTACTATGATGCTCTTTACCAGTAGTAAAAAACAATCTGAACTGTTATCTCATTTGATCAAAGGGTTCAGATCTATTTATATTATTATCCTAGTTAACGGTAGTACAAACGTGAAGGTGTATTAGTGTAAAAAAAAAGGTACGGAGGGATATAATCATCATTTAGCAGTGACTAAATTTTTTTCTTTTTTGGTTTTTTTATGAAATATGAGTGATACGAGCGCAATGAATAACCACATATCAATTTAGCTCGAAAAAAATATAAATAACAAAGTTATCTCTAATCACTGTATTAGTAAATTACTGATTTATCTTTAATAACAAATGGTTCGGATAAATTATTACTGACAGTATAATACTGTCACTAAATAAACACCGGAGACTCAATTTAAGATAGGGGGCTAGCTCAGGACAAGACGCCACAGACTTCTTGGAGACTATCAGCCCTACGCGTAGTGATGATGAGTTGGTGACACGTACGCCAATCAAAATAAATGCGAGGAAGTTATTGTTAGTAAACCAGCCGAAATAGACATCGGTAGAGAGAGGCTAGGAGAGAGCTGGACTCTAATTCTATTATATATCTACTACTCTTTCCGTTTTATGATAAATCGTTTTGATTTTTTTTAATCAAAATTTTTAAGTTTAATTAAATTTATAGAAAAATATAGCAATATTTGTAACACAAAATAAATATTTAATGTTATATTTAATAAGACTAATTTAACGTTACAGATGTCGCTAATTTTTTCAATAATTTTAGTCAAACCTACAAAAGTTTGAATAAAAAAGATCAAAATGACTTATAATATAAAACGGAGCATGTATAATTTGAGTCATATTTTATAATTGATTTTATACACATACTCAACACAAAATCTAACAAATTTCATCTTAGCAAATATATATGCCACGCCAACCTTTATGTATTCAGACTTAAGTTGATTCGTTTTCAGCGCTCACACCAAGCTATCCGATAGGACTAGACTAGGCTGATCGTCATCAATAGATTTTGCTATGCTCGTAGCCTTTTCTTCTTGACTCTAGCTACCTGCAACATTGCTTCAGTTTTTGCTCTATCATCTTAGTCTTTTTGTCAAGTGAAATTAAATTTCTCTTTAACTGACATATATAATAAGTAGGGGTGAGTGTTTAGTTTTTTTGGCTTCATCGGTTCGGTTTCTTCGGTTTTTTATAAGCTCGGTTTTCATAAAATAGAAACCAAAGAAACTCAAGAAAAAACAAAAGCCGAAATAAAAACACCGAAAAAATCGGTTTGGTTTTCTCGGTGTTTGGTTTTTCCCGAACAAACCCAACGCACCTCCTCAACCGTTGCCTTGTCGATCTTGTGCGCAGCAGCGTGGGGCCCATGTGTAGAACAGGAGCAGTGCATGCTTGCCGAGATTCCAGGAACACCGTGTGGGGCCCATGCATTGAAGCCGAGCGTGTTCCCAACACATGTGTGAGTCACAAGGAGGCAGCAATCTGCTCAATGCACGAATTCTCGGTTGGTTCGGTGTCCTTGGTTCATAGAGAATAAAAACCAACTAAAAAACCGAACACCGAACTTGATCAAAATAAAAACCGAGTGGCCAACAAAAACTGAAAATACTGACACTTCGGTTCGGTTCAGTGCGGTTCAGTTCGGCTTTCGGTGTGTGGTTTATTTTTGCCCACTCCTATATATAAGGCTTCTCGAAGAATATGTTCACCTCCATCTTTCATCTTAACTTTGATTTTATCTATTCCACGGCCAGATAACACGTGTCATCATCAAACAAACAAATCAAACTCACCAGATTATACGAAGAGAACCCTTTCTTCATGTCACACCCCGATCCGGCACTACCGTACAACGGCACTTGACAGGGACATGTCATAGGGGAACGACGCAAACCGTTTTCTGCGAGACCGCAAAATCGATACCAGTCTTAGGAAATAGCGTTGGTACCCATGATTTTTTATTTTTTATACGATATTGGAACTAACCAACATCATTATATAAAGAAAAGAGGGGCTACTTACTGCGCACTACCTTCATTTTTTAATATATAACGTACTTAACTTTTATCGACAGGCTATACCCAACAAATGGTATTTTAGATGTATGGGGGACATTGATACCAGGGTATACGCGAGATTGCGGTAAAGAGATAGGAGACAGGGATTTTTATACAGTTTCTAGCCCTCTATTGATTGGTAATAGCCCTACTTCTATTGACTGAAACCAGTGTTACCATTATATATCAATCTCTCATGAGTATAATAGAGAGGAGAACCTAATCTAATTTACCAATAATATTGCGGTGTAAAGCTTGAACAACTGGTCGACGACTAGCTATTGTCGGTTTCCTCGAATAATCTACCAATGATATAGCTATTATCACTCCTCCTTGGGGATTGTACTTGTACCCTCAAGTGCACCTCTTGTCAAGTAGAACTGGGAAGACAAATATGAATAGAATTTGAGTAGTCCATGGCGGGCCAGAATAGGACTATGTTTCTCTTTTTTTATCCGGGACTTTTGCCATGTGCATGAGGTTTGATTCATATAGGACTTGGTATATTATTGGTATCACTGAGCCTAGTACATAAGTATAATTAAGACTATAAGGTATCTCATATTTAGGACATTACAAATTTTTTCAAAAATTTTAAATAACAATAGTTACTCAACTATACTTAATTAGTTAAATGAAAAGAGTACCACTAAGCATATGGCCAAAAGTACTTTAAATATATCTTTTATGTCTATCTATTTATACATATATTTCTACAGAAGACAAATAGTCAAATGAATTTGAAAAGTCAATTGCCTCATATAATACAAAGGCCTAGTATTATTATGATAGGATGGTCGTCCATTCAAAACCCCTCAACCTCCATAGAAATTCAACGATGATATACCAAATTTAAGCTAGAAAGGAGGACAGATTCCAGCATAATTTATCTAGGATTCATTTATGTTGTTTAGCCAGCCATCAGCAATGATGTGGTAGGCTGCCTCTGTCATGTGGCCATCCCAGAACAAATGGGTGGATGGATCCTCGCACACCGTCGCTCCTGGCATGCCACATCCAGCACTCATGTTGAAGTTGTACTTCCCACCTCCACCGCAACAACATCTCAAAACATCGCTGGTAAACCCTACATGATTAATAGTCATCAATCTCATCTTCTGTGAAAAAAAAAGGACTCATATCGTCATCTGAACACTACAAGTCTGCAACTAACATATTGGATATAGGATGAGATTAATGGGCAGATTAATTTAGGCCTTGTAATAATGTTATACTAACCAAATGTGCCAGGAGACTCGACCATTCGAATGACCGGGGTGAAGAAATCTGCATAGATAACTCGAACATCTGGGTTGTTTTTCTCGACATTCTTGAGGGCATCCTGTAGCAGCGTATTGTGATACACCGCGATCTCGTTGAATTGCCTCAGGCATCCGGTGCCAGGCTCGTAGCCTGCTGGATCGGTGCTGGGAAACATCGCTACGTTGGGCGGCATGCATCCCAATGGTGGTATCCCTGGCACGATCACTGCCTTTGCCCCATCCTGCTTGATTAGCCTCTGTTAAGATCGATAAAAAAAGGGGGTTGCTTGTTAAATACTGCCGCAAAAATTGTCGTGGTTAATTGGATGGTTAATAGCTACTGATGCTTCATCCATTTTGTATTTAAATAAAGACTATCTATATTTTTGACATTCCTTTATAGGAATCGCTAGATTTATTGTGACGGATTTTTTTAAGAAAACTTTAAATTTTTGGACTGTAAGATCAATTATGAGATTCGTTCTTGCGACATATATTTTTTAATAAAACTTTCGATTTTCTGACTGTTAGATCTACTCTGAATCGGATTTTTTTAAGAAAACTTTAAATTTTTGGACTGTAAGACTGCAAGCCAACTGGGCACCAATACTTATTTGTTAGTGCTTCTTAGTATATACAAGTTACATTGTAATTATAATTTTAGTGTAGTTATAATGTAGTATCATCCTAAGGTATATCTTAAAGTTTTTTTTTTAAAAAAAATGCTACGGATTTTTAATACTTCCATTAATATATAGCAGTAGTTAGGAAAAACAATTATACACTGCAGATGGTGTTCTTTTCCGAACGACGAGTAAAGAGACATGGATGGGTTACCTCAGGAGAGTGGATTTTAAACTTTTTAAGGGGATGTTCTCTCATTGTTTGCATGTCATTCAAACTATTTAGTTGGCCCGTGTAATTGCGTGGCTAACACCCATATAAAATTATTTTTTTTACATATGATTTCACTTAAAATTTGTTAAATAACTATCTCATTGTCTTAGAACTTTTAAAGAACAAACTTTATCATTCCCGAGTTTTTAATTGTATAGTTTTTAAAAGTCACACCAGTCGTTACCCTTTACTTCTTTGTCACTCCTTTTATTTGTCTATTTGATCAACCACGGCTTCTATTCATCCTTCTTGGAATCTTTAAAAATTGGACCTTATAGTTTTTAGAGTTCATTATCGCGTCGGGTTTTGTTTGTATAATTTTTAGAAGTCCCGTCAAACGCTGCCACTGTACTCCTCTACGGCCCGCCCACTGCCTCCTATCTTTATCATTGGGGATTTAAAAATCAAACATAATTATCGTTGGGGTTTATTTTTTAATTTCTAGAAGTCTCGCAAACTGTCGGCGGCTCCATCACTGTATTCCTCTATGACCTGCTCGTTGCCTTCTCTCTTTATTGTTATTGAGATTTTCAAAATCAAACATGATTATTATTAGGGTTTATTTTTTACTTTCTAGAAGTCCCGCCAACCGCTATTATCATTCTGCTTAACAGTCTGCTCGTCTTTCCTCCTTTCAATCGTCATTGGGATTCTATTTGAAGTTTTGTTTATAGTTTTAAGATGTTCCATCAACTGTCACCATCCTAGTCCTTTACGGGCATGTTGCTTCTTCTCTCTTTACTGTTATTTGTCATCGTTGTGTTTTAGATGGACTATTTTAAAAAAACATCATATTTTATATTCTGATATTTTGTTGTTTATAAATTGTATTCCTACTTGAACTCTTATAATTGTTTTTTTTATTTTTAAATTTTATTTTATTTTTTTATTTTGAATTTTAATTAATCACGTGTTGTGTTCTAGATGATCTCTTCTTACAATAGTCTTTATTTCTTATTCTCAATTTTGGTTATCTATAACTTGTATTCCTACTTGAACTCTTATTTTTATTTTTCTAATTTCAGAATTAATTTTAGTTTTATTTTGAATTTTAATTAATTTTTATGGACTATTCTTTCAATATTACTTTTTTTATTCTCAAATTTAGTTGTTTGTAAATTTTATTCCCAATAATGAAAATTAGTGGTTTCTTTTAGGGCCCATATATCAATCGCAACAACACGTTTGTGTTCTTAATATATTTTTATTCCGTATTTTAGTTTTTTCCTAATTGTATTTCTACTTTATTCTAATTTTTCGTGTTTTTTAAGGTTTTTTGAAATTAGTATTGAAATCCTATTTTCAATTTTTTATTTTTATTCAGCATTCTAATTACTCTTACCTGTGGATATTTACATACATTATTTCGCTGTGGACTCTTCTTCTTAGTACGTAGTCTTACTTATTAAATTTTTGTTCTATTTTTTTGAATTTTAATTATATTTTTAAGTTATTTTTGGAATTTGTATTGAAATTGAATTTTGGAACTTATTCTATTTTTTATGAAATTTAATTAATCTTACTTTTAGATATTTGTAGATTGTATTTTGTTATAGACTCTTCTTGGTATGTAGTATTTACTTATTTATTTTTTTATTATATTTTTGTTTCGAATTTTTATGATCTTTTGAAGTCTATTTGGAATTCAAATTGAAATCCATTTTCAGCATTTATTTTACATTTTATTTTAAATTTTAATTAATCTAGTGTTGTGTTTTTGATGGACTCTTCTTTTAATATTCTTTTATTCTGAATATTTGTTGCCGGTATTCTAATTAACTGTTCTGTTGCGTTGTTTGCTATTTATTGAGAAGTATTATTGTTGCTTTATGTGAAACCTTGTCTCACACATTATCCTATCCAGTTATGTTTCTAGTGCCGATCTGAAACCGAGTCTGACATATTACTGTATTATTTGTCAGATTGAGGTGGTAATTTTTAGCTTTCACAACGAATGTGGTCTTCTCCTTTAAAGTTGTCTTAACAATATAATAGATAAATTGTTATAAAAAATTTTTTAAAAAATAAGAATATGTGTTAATATGCAAGTTAAAATTCAACTTTTATAAATTACAATAAAAAAAATTAAAGTACGACTAGTTAACGTATATTCATAGTCAAATTTATTTTTTTCGTTGATATATAAAAGTTAAATTTGACCATGTATTTTTATGGGTGATCTGTCACATATTACTCTATCTTATTAAATGTTTTAATTTTTTCATAATCATTTAAGCGAGATGCAAACAACAAAATGACAGTTCCTCTAGTGTTTTCCCGTTACCTCAGTGGCCGACGAGATGGTTTTCACCACGTCTGGAACGGTCGATCTCACTTCCGGCAGGGTCTTCCCGAAGACGGAGAAGCTGTAGTCGTTGACGCCAAATTCTCCCATGAAGAAGAGAGACTTATGGAAGAAGCCCTTGCACCCTGCACGCACACAACATGATGTAATAAGCCGATCCGTTGGCGCCTCTCACACTCATGACCTCATGCAAGCTTCAGCCATGCATGGCCATGCCCATGCATGCTAGTAACTGAAGTTTACCTTGGGCAGCGCTGCTCAGCGACGGCTTCAACGAGTCGAACCATCGTAGCTGCACGCTGGAGCTGGTGTTGAGAACGAACTTGCCGACGCCGGGGATGTCGCTGAAGAAGCTGGAGTCGAGTGTCGTGGCGCCGGCGACTGCGAAGTTGGCGCCTCGCCGGAAGCTGCCGTTGTGCGCCAGGAACGGCGGGACGAACGGCAGCCCGAGCTTCTCCGCTGCACTCCGGCAGCCGGACCAGCACGTTGAAATCGAGTGCGTTCTTTGCTTGCCAAAAGGAAGAGAATTGCTGGCACAAAATTAGCCATAGAAACGGGCACTCACCGATGAAGTCGAGGATGAGGCGGCCGTTGGAGTTGCGCCCGGTGGGGTGGCAGAAGAAGGTCACGCCATAGGGAGGACGTGTCGCCGGGCTGAAGAGCGAGTGCTCGGCGAAGACGACGGCGCCGTTGCCGGTGTCGGCGAAGGAGTCGCCGAAGCTAAAGATGGAGTCGTAGTCGTAGCGCCGCCAGGGGAGGCAGGAGGAAACGGCGGGCAGGAGGAGAACCAAGACGATGCGTAGCAGCTTCATCGTCGCGGACTCGTGGTACAGTATGGAGCTTGACGATGGATGGACACAGCGCGGGAGGAAAAAATGTATCTCGCGCGTAGACTTTCTTCTCAAAATATGACCTACAAATTAAAGCCGCGCGCCGTCGCTGTCGCCACAAGAGCTGACGACTTGGCGTGTCATAAATTTTTGCATATTGAGGTTGAGCACGAATGACGAGTGAAGCGATGAAAGTCGTCGCAGAAACCGCCGTTGCTTCCAGTTCCAGCTCGAAAAGTCGCAAACAAGTGTAGGGAACTGCCAAGTGCCCAGTGATCTAGCTAAAGTCAACCCCATCTGGTGAAAAATAAAAGTCGGCCAGTCCTTATTAAGATCAAGAGAAGAGTCCTACAGGTTACAACAACATAATCCCCTTGTTTTATTTGTTTGACGTTGTTTGTTCATTTTTTTTAACAAACCAATGTCGTATAGAAAAGGAAGGAGGGAGTATATAATTGTTGGAACCAAAGCGGACAAAGATTTTCTACATCTATATTACATGACACCTATATTTGCATGCAACTTAAATAATTATAAAAAATTTTAAAAAAATTAAAAACATCATTTGGGATAACATAGGTATATAGAAAAAAGTACAAAACTAAATTTGATTTGATTTATGACAAGAGAAACAAAAATAATAAAATCAAGTAGTGAATAGTATCGATACATAACAGATAAAATTTATTGTTTTTGTTTCTATACGTGTAGATCGAATTTAGACTTAGTCTGTTGTGTAGTGTTTTATATTATCATAATTTATCTTATCAAGTTTTATGAAATTTTATGGCTTTTTTATATAATTATTTAAACCGCATGCATATAGCTAGATGCCATCGCACTGGACGTAGAAAATACTTTCCCCAACCAAAGCCCTTCATGGCATAATTGGACACCAGCCAGTGACGGATCGACTTTTATCCATGCCTCCATGAGTAGCCGTGCAAAAAAAGATCCAGCGATGTGGCAATTCTTCAACGTTGGAAGGAATAAGTCTATTTGCCTCCTTCATTTTTTACCCTTGATCGAATCGTCTTCCTTTACCTCAAAATCGGATATAACACATCCCCAATCTTTAAAAAAAGTGCAAATAGACTTCTTCGATGGGTTGGGAAACGGTTTTAATAGGTGGAGCCCATATGTCAGTGAGATATGACAAAAATATGAGGTGGGCTCTACATGTCAGGACATTTTCTCGTTCCCCCACCTCTCCCTCCTTCTGGCTCTCTCTCTTCGCAGGCAGCAGCGGAAGCTCGAGAGCCGAATTCCCAAAAGCGAGCACGAGGGGAGAAGCCGGTCGCGTCGTCCCTCCCCACCATCGCATCCGTCCCCAATGCCCTCACCCACGCCACGGCTGCATTGTCCTTCTCCTCCCCCGAACCTCGAGGAGTTGCTAGATTGGGAGTGCGACACGCTGTTGCTGCCAAAGGAGTCGCCCCACATGTTAGGCATTCGCATTGCCTTGAAACTGTGGTGTGGTCATGGCCATCCGACCCGGACAACAGCCGCAGCGGGTACCGCTCCACACTCCGGCGAGGGCCGGCACTAATGAACAAGATGTCGGACGACTCAGGCAACGAGTAATCCGGGAATGCCTTCCTCGCCAACGTGTTCATCCCCCTCGCAAACAGCGACCTGTCCACACATACAAATACCAGAAGCTTAGCTTGTTGTTTCTGATCCATTCTTCTTCTTCTTCCATATATAGCTCTCTACTTAAACATGATGAAATTGTCTTGCAGCTATGCTGTCCCGGCAGTGTCAGGTTTGCGTGGGCACGTGGTCGGGCTAGCTTAGGGCCCTGGATCATTGCGCGGAGCAGTGAGACGGCTGGCACATAGCGGATGACCTGCCGCACCGACATCACCTTGCCACCTTTGGAGACGACGTACACGGTGCTGAAGTCCAGCGCCATCTTGGAGATGCGCGCTGTGCGAGATCTCCGCCTTGAATCTTCGAATGCCACAACCGAATTTTCCCAGGGCATCGAGGACGGAGGCGGCGGCAGCGGCGGGGAGGGACAACGTGGCTGGCTTCTCCCCTCGTGGTCGGGAATCCAGCGCTCGGGCCTCCGCTGCTGCCTGTGAAGAAAGAGAGATATGGGGAGAGGCGGAAGGAGAAAAGTGCATACATGTGGTGCCCACCATATAATTTTGTCATATCCCACTAACATCTAGGCCCCACCTGCAAAAACTACTTACCAAACCACTAAAGAAGTAGATTTGCACCGGTTTTCGAAGATGGAAGAGGTATTTATACCAGGTTTTGTGGTTAAGGGAAGTGATTCGATCGAGGGTAAGAGGTGAGGGAGGAATGATAAACTTATTCCGCGTGAGATTGCATCGACGCATCCAAAAACGGCCTGAGATGCGTCGTCTACCTTGGGCCAAATGCAGAGTTAGTGAGTTAGTCCTGTAGACTCTAGCAGACATGACCTTGGCCCACCAATGGAGTTTCATCGGCCTGTATTGTTTTTGTTCGTGGAATAAGTTTATTTTAGGTTTCTTAATTTGTCACCGAGTCTGAAATTCGTCCCTAAACCGTAATATCAGATATAATGTATTTCTCAACTCCTAAAACCAGTACAAATAAGGTCCTAACGCGGTTTGAATGATGGTTTTGGCTGACGTGACGTCTACATGACATTGACAAAATCAGAAAAAACATTGGGACCCGCATATTAAAAAATTTGCAAAGGGACCCACATCATCACCCCTCCCCGTTTCTCTCCCTTCCTTCTCTCTCTCCCTTTCCTCTTTTCATCGGCGTGTCGGAGGGAGGTTGGTTTCCCGCTTTTTGGTGACTGAGGTAATCATCTCTCCAGCTACAATCCTCGTTGCCACCAGCGCGACAGCCACGCCGACCGCGGCATCCTCCCTCCGATCACAGCGCTCCGTCACACCCACCCACTCGGTTGCCGCCGCGACCGCCGCTTCACGGCCGCCAGCGCCGCGGACAAGAACCACATTTAAATCGTGAATGATTCAAATGGTGAAACGAGAACCTATTCGAGCGCAGACTTTTCCCTCAAAGCACGCACAAAGCTTGATGCAAGACAGCACAAACTCGCATGCTAATCGTGTATAGAACATTAAACGGCTAAGGCTGAGTTTAGTAGTGTGGGATAAGAACTAATCTCTTCCGCACGCAAAACAGAGCGACTCATTAGCATATGATTAATTAAGTATTTGTTGGGGAAAAACCCTATGTCTAGGGTGTACTGTTGGAGAATACCCCCATACCTAAGGCGTTGTATTAACTAATGTAATAATGGACCAAAATGCCCTAGGGCAATACCACTCTCATGTAACCAATCAAGGGTAATACTGTAATTTCTAGTTATATATGAATAAATAGAACCCTTGAGGGGCAAAGCGGGGGGGGAGGGGTCTTCTCCCCATTCGATCCACTCAACTATAAGATTGAACAAAACCAAACAAACCTATCAGAAAGGGGTGAATGGTAGGATAAACCAAAAACCAAAAACCTAAACTTTTAGCGGAAATAAAAGTTACCTTCTAACCTGATGAAGTCGCACTGATCAGACCGCCGTGACGCCACCGGTCAAACCGCTGCACTGCTGCCGGTCAGACCGCCTCCAAGCTGCCGGTCAGACCGTCGGGAACTAGAGAAAACATGTATCAACGAATTCTTGAAAGTAGATCAACTTTATTGCATCAATATGTGTTTACAAAGTGCATCAAAAACACTCCTCCCTCAACTCTTGAACTGGATTAAAGACTAGAAACAAACCCTAACTTTTCTCTTCCAAAGAGTCGATATATTTCTAGCTTCAACCCATCATCTATTTATACCTAAAATCTCCAACTCAAAGTAAGAGTACAACTCCTAGTAGGAGTAGAACTCCTACTTCCACTAGGACTCAAACCCTCACTTTCCAAAACAAATTACAATTTACCAATTTATAATTCTCTCAAACTCTCTCAAACAATCCGGTCGCATCATGCATCGGCACGCATACACCACGCATGCATACATGCAGTACTGCCACGCGACAGTACCTCGAGTAATGTAGCAGCCATATACTCCTTTTCAATTTTTCTTCCTATTTCCTTCATGAATACCGACGCTTGCATGCACACCTCGTGAAGCCTGTTGCGAAGATTTCTCTCACACGGTGTCCATCCACCGTGTGTCATCTCATATCCAACTTCATCACTCGGCATCCTTGATCGTTTGGACCTCAACTCCT
Source organism: Oryza officinalis (assembly GCA_008326285.1). NCBI lineage: Eukaryota > Viridiplantae > Streptophyta > Magnoliopsida > Poales > Poaceae > Oryza > Oryza officinalis. Next base: position 9,816,263 of record BDMV01000001.1, on the reverse strand, counting down.
CCCTGAGTTTAGTCCTGATCCCACCGTTGACCGAAGTTGACCTTCAAGACTCCAACACACAATCAAACACAACCGTTTCTGGGCACAGATATCATAACTGACCCACATTAGTCACACGCACTCACACCAACATCCACAAATATTCTCAAACCAATTTATCGAATAAATCATTTGCGAAGCCAATTGTTCATCACAAATATTAATCATGACAATGATTTCACAATCTCTCCCTTGATGAACACATTGGCAACATCTCCAAAATGCAAATGTTTGTTTTTTAAAAAAATATAAAAACAAAAATCACAAAAGTAAAAAAGAAAAACTCTTCCCTTTTTTAAAAGAAAGAATTTCTCCTCATATTTGCAATCAAAGCACAAAATTGACCATTTTTAAAATCGAAACAATTATCTCCCCTTTTTAAAAGAAAAAGAATTTCTCACCATATTTGCAATCAAAGCACAAATTCGACTGTTCAAAATCGAAACAAATCAATTCTCTGCCTTTCAAGAAGTATGCATTTTGTATATTTCTCTTCCCCTTTGACAATGATTTCATCAAGAATTTCAAAAGAGAAATAATAATCAATAAAAAAATGCCATGATGTTATGACTGCCACTTGTAATAACCAAATTTTTATTTTTTATTTTTTGATTTTTTTAAGAGCTTTGAAGTGTACCTAAAGCAATTCATGATCATTTGTTGCAAGACAAAAGAGATAAATTCATCAACTAGCTAACAAGCATGCATTAGAGTATAAATATGAATCAAAGATATTACAATTAAGCTCAAATCAGCAATAAATATTCATGATTTGAAACAATTTAAAATATAACATATTCACTAGTACATAGATTGAAAGAAAAACCTCTACATATATACCAATTGCATTATTACTCTTTCTCAAATTAACTCAATCTCATAAAAGCAATTACCAAGAGAACTTTCAGCATTTATGTCACGCCCCAAACTGGCCCCGGGCGGAGACCAGTACAAGGCGATCCAAATTAACCTGTATGCCTATACCAGTCCCAGGAAATAGCGCTGGTACAGCAGGAAGACTGAATATCACAACCACAGCGGTCTCTTTATTAAGAGTAGGATTACAACCAAGGTTGGAACTGCGGACAAAAACCGAGTTCACAACAGCATTACAAAAAGGCGGAAGCGGAAAGCGGAGACTAGCCCTAAGCCACAAGCAAAGCCTTGGGGGAAGGCCGAAACCCTACTACTGCTCGAAGTCGGCTTGCTCCTGGAAGAACTCTTCATTAGCAGGGTCCACCTCTTCATATTCGAGAACTGGGGGGTTTAATTTTATAGAGCAAGGGTGAGTACGGGAGTACTCAGCAAGTCAGGGGAATTAAGTGTTTAATGCAAGTTTCAAAGGAAGGCCAGTTATTTTTCACAACTGAATTTAGTTGAAGACTTTCAGAACCTCTAGGTGAGTGCTTCTCAACGGCGCGGACGAGAAAGTGCGTCTCACCCGGCCGGAGCAGTGAAATTGTATCAATTTATTCTTGTCGGCACGAGAGGCTCCCTGCCAATCGTTTACCGACCCGGCTGCACCAACCGCCACAACTCACACACGCCGGTACGAGAGGCTCCCTGCCAATCGTCACCGACTCCGGCTGCTTCAACAGCCTTAAACCAAGCACAGAAGGGGAAACCTCACACCAACAGCAGTTCACAATTAGCACGTCAGGTCCAAACACTTGCGCTTCGCCTACCTCTTCCAACACAACGGGGTGCGACACTTTCGTCCAAACAGGGCTTCATTTGGGGACATCTGGATACTGATTGGTAACTGTTGTTGTAGGAGAACTCAGCGTAGGGGAGACAACGATCCCATGTGCCTTCGAAGTCCAAGGCACATCGCTCGAAGCATGTCCTCCAGGATCTGGTTAACTCGTTCTGTCTGCCCATCTGTCTGCGGGTGGTAGGCAGTACTGAAATTTAAGTTGGTACCCATTGCCTCGTGTAACTGTTGCCAGAATCTTGAGGTAAACTGAGTGCCTCGATCCGACACATCTTCTTTGGGCAACCGTATCGGCAAACCACATGGGGTCATGTACAGGTCTGCCAGCTTTTTCCCATCGTAGGTGGTTTTCACTGGTACAAAGTGAGCTGCCTTGGTTAGGCGGTCCACGATTACCCAGATGGAGTCATACCCGCTAGGGGTCCTTGGTAAACCGGTAATGAAATCCATACCGATCTCTTCCCATTTCCACTCGGGAATTCGGAGGGGTTGTAACAAACCGGCGGGTTTCTGATGTTCGGCCTTTACTCTTTGACAGATATCACATAAGGCTACATACTCTGCAACATCTCGCTTCATTCCAGCCCACCAAAAGTATTCCTTGATGTCTTGTACATTTTGGTACTCCCTGGATGGATGGAGTACGCTGACTCATGAGCTTCTCTCAGAATGAGGTCCTTTAATTCCTTTTTGGCTGGCACGCAGATGCGGGATCCGAACCAAACAGTATCCTGGTCGTCGATGGTGAAGCCTTTGAGTCTTTTCTTACGGATCTTATCCTTCATTTCTTTCATACCCTCGTCTTCTCGTTGCGCTTCTCGAATTTGAGTTTCTAGGGTAGGTTGCACTGTAAGACTGGCAAGGTTTCCGGTGGGAACCACGGTCACTTTCAACTTCTCGATTTCTCGACACAGGTCATCCTGTGTTGGCCAAACTAGGGCGGTAGCACAGTAGGTCTTGCGACTTAACGCGTCGGCGACCACATTTGCTTTTCCAGGGTGGTAGTGTATACCGAGATTATAATCCTTGATTAATTCCAACCATCTTCTCTGTCTCATGTTCAATTCACTCTGGGTAAAGATGTACTTGAGGCTTTTGTGATCGGTGTAAATCTCACATCTGTTTCCAATCAGGTAGTGACGCCAAATTTTCAGGGCATGAACCACAGCTGCCAATTCCAGGTCATGCGTAGGGTAGTTGACCTCATGGGGCCTGAGTTGTCTTGAAGCGTAGGCCACCACCTTTCGGTCTTGCATTAAGACACATCCTAGACCTTGTCTCGATGCATCACAGAATATCTCGAAATCCTTTCGGATGTCAGGCAGGGTGAGGACGGGAGCAGTCGTCAATCTTTTCTTGAGTTCTTGAAAACTGCGTTCACATGCTTCCGACCATTCAAACTTCTTTTCCTTCTTTAGGAGTTCCGTCATTGGTCGGGCCAGTTTGGAAAATCCTTCGATGAACCTCCGGTAGTAACCCGCTAAACCGAGGAAACTACGGATCTCAGACACCGTCTTGGGTGCGTTCCAGGCGAGGACGGTCTCAACCTTACTGGGGTCTACTTCAACACCTTTGGTGGAGATGACATGGCCAAGGAAGGCTACTTTATCCAACCAAAACTCACACTTCGAGTACTTGGCAAAGAGTTGGTGTTCACGCAACCTTTCCATTACTTTCCGTAGATGATTTGCATGATCTTGTTCATTTCTTGAGTAAATCAGAATGTCGTCGATGAAGACCACAACGAACTTATCCAAGTAGTCCATGAAAACTTTATTCATCAGGTTCATGAAGAATGCCGGAGCATTGGTGAGTCCGAAAGACATCACGGTGAACTCATACAAGCCATACCGCGTTGAGAAAGCGGTCTTGGGGATATCTTCTGATCTGATTTTGAGCTGGTGATACCCAGATCGTAGGTCGATCTTGGAGAATACTCTGGCTCCTTCCAATTGGTCGAACAAATCGTCAATCCGTGGTAGGGGATACTTATTCTTGATGGTTACTTCGTTCAAGGCTCTATAGTCTATCACCAT
>BDMV01000001.1:9797362-9812374 GCA_008326285.1 Oryza officinalis | reverse complement strand
GCATGGCACGGCGCCAGGATTTTTGGCGCCGCCGTCCACCCCCTCCCAGAAAACATAATACGAAAGATTGCAATATCTGTACAAGCAACCAAATCAACCAATTCATAATAAGCAATGCATCACGTAGTCCAATTCCGTCAAACAAGTGGGACAAGTTCAATTACACATCAAACATCACACAGTCCACAAATTTATCACATAGTCCACAAATCCCCATATCGAACATCACATAGTCCAAAAATGCGTCACATGTCAACTGCCGGTGGCTCCCTGAGCCTTCGGCAGTGGCACAACTATGTGCCTTACCAACACGTAATATCCTCCACATGCCACTGGACCTCTTTGTTGCGTGCACCTTCCATTTGCATCGATTGTGTTCACATTTAACAGTGTACCTCCTATTTGCGGCGGAATTCACAACACGATATGGACGATGGTGCACAATGGCGTACTCCTGGAGCCATAGTTTCAAAGCAACCATGGATGGAAACTCCAAACCTTTCTTTAGGCCATCCACCTGGAATGGTTCTGGCAAATGATCCATGTTGATGTCACCATCTAATATTGCACCATCGGCATGTCTTAGGTCCCTAAACTCAGGAATGTCCGACTTCCTCCCAAACACCTTCTCGAACGCACGACATTCCTCTAATGCTAACTTGTCATTGTTNCCGCCCGCCCGCCGCCGACACCACCGACGTCGGATCCGCCACGGGAACCTTGATCGACACTGCCCGCCAGCCGCCGACGCCACCGATGCCCAATCCGCCACGGGAGACCCCGCCGATGCCGCCCCTCCCACCGCCGCCGCCGCCGACGGATCCTCTACGGGAGAAACCACTGCCACCAATACCGCGAACTCCCACAGCCGCGGTGAGGAAGAGGTAGGGAGAAACGGGGGAGGGAGAGGTGAGGCGATGAGGGAGAGGGGAGGGCCGACAGATGATGGGAGAGTGCAAGGGAGAGAGAAGAGGCGGACGGCAAGAGAAAGAAGCGAGCGAGAGAGAGGAGTGGATAAGGAGTGGCGGCCGGAGATCGGCTCGCCCGGATCAGCTCGGTTTGGGATGGGTGTCGGTTTTTTTAAAAACCAGCGACTATAATATTATAGGTGTCAGTTTTAATTAACCGGCACCTATAATATATTATAGGTGTCGGTTCTTTTAAAAAACCGGTACCTATAGTATTGGTACTGGTTTTTCCTAATGAATCGACACCTATAGCTCCTTAAAGGTGTCGGTTCATTAGAAAAAACCGGTACCAATACTATAGGTGCCGGTTCTTTAATTTTTTCATTATGTGAAGATGAAAAAAAGGCCCATAGGTGCCGGTTTAAAATAAACCGATACCTAAGGCCGGTCCTTATGAGAATTTTTGTAGTAGTAATATCTTTTAGAACCAATATCTTATGAGGTTTTCTGTAGTAGTCTCCATGATGCATGCAATATCATCTATGAGCCGTGACCGACATTATAATTCGCGATCAGTATTGTACCATCAAAAACTCTGGTCTCGAGCTGAGCGATGTGGAGAGTACATATAGATCTGGGATTTGGTAGATGGTGTCGTCTTGCAAGAACACGTCACAGATCAGCCTATTGGAAACGCTCAAATTCAGGTGTGCATATGAGACCTTCTTTTTGGACTACTCGGTTTAATTTCCAACTTGGAGAAGAATTTGAAAAGGTTGGGCTTCTCAAAAATGCAAGTTTTTTTAAGGCTGGCTATCTAAACCATTGCTAAGCGGCTGGTCGTCTTGTCAAGTGTGCTTTCCTCACCTGATGGCTTTCCATCTTTGTGATCAAATCGAGAAGTCTATACAACATCTCATGATCAACTATGTTTTCAGCCAGTAAGTTTGGTCTTTGATTTTGCAAAGGCTTGGCTCCTCCCCCACACTACGAAAGAATGACACACAAATGTTCTCTAGTTGGTGGAGTGAAAGGTTTGAAAAAAGAATAAGAAAAAGAGGCTAAACTCGTTGATTATTTTGGTTGCTTGAAAGATTTGAAAGTATAGAAATGATTGTATCTTTAATGGTGTTGTCCCAACATGGTGAATGTCATCTTAGCCATAGCTAATAAGGGCACGCTTTGGTGGGTAGTGGAAGCTTCATAGCTCAAAGAGCTATTGAGTAGGACAATAGCTCTTGAGCCGCATGGAGGTGAGGGCGCGTTTTGGTGTGTTGTAGGTGGTTTCGTTTTTTGTTGTGTTTTATTTCCTGTAAGACTCTTGTTGTGTGGATGTCTGTGTTTTTAAAATCATGCACCTTCACATTTTTCTCTCTTGCTTAATAAAATGACACACAGATCTTCCACTTGTTTGGAAAAGAAGACTAAACATTAAAAGAATAATCAGATAAGTATTTATAATATAAAAATGGTGAACAACTAAATAGAGTATTTAGAGCAAATGGCGCGTCTGACAGCTTTCCCTCTTCCGGATCTGAGGCAAGGCAACAGGATGGAGTTGCATTACCGACAAGGGTGATATCGAGATGGGCCATCCGACGGCACGCACGTTACTGGCCAGGCTGCTGGACGGTGGCACGCGGCCATGCTTCTCCACACTGACGCTGAGGTGGGCCAGCGGAGGCATGCGGCCGGTGGGCGCGGGAAGGAGCGAGAAAGCCGATGACGGGTGTGGCCGCGAGCATATATAGCCGGCGGTGGAGTTGAAGGATATATAGAGCCATCAACACTGAATATGAAGCGCCGCAAGTTGGGCACATGCCTGCCTGCTCCTACAGTGACTCCGTCCTCACTTCCCTTCATCCCTCGACTGGCTATGGCTTCAACGCGGAAGCCTCTACCCCTACACCGCCGCCATCGCATGCAGATCTGGATGCTCTCGCTGCCCCTCTTCCCAATGCGGGAGGTGGCGGCTAGGTCGATCGGTAAGCGGAGGAGGAGGACGTCGAGGCGTCAAGCGTGGATCTCCGCAGGAGAGGGAGGAATTAATTATTAATTCGATCGTGACCTCTCCGTTAACTTCGACTCCGTCGACATCGACCTCAGCGTCATATCGTCCTCGTCTTGGTGTCCGGCTGCTCTAGCTCAGCGCGGGTAGACAGACAACAGCTAGCACGTTAGGATCCAGAGTGGTAGGAGCAACCTGGCGCCGTGGGAGGGAAGCCGCCGCTTCATGGATGAGACTTGAGCGTCCCGATCTGCACAACCTATATAATGCTGCCCACGACTTCTCCATCGCCAGCTACCGCTTCACGTCCACATGGGGTCCAGACGAAGAAAATAAGAACCACTAGTATAATTCTATCACCTTTGGTTGTGTTCTAAACTTCAACAAGATTTAGATTTTTTTCGGTTTTCGTTAGCACTTTTTCAAACTATTAAACGGTGCGTTTTATGTGAAAACTTTCTATATAAAAGTTGTTTTAAAATATCAAATATATCTATTTGTTAAGTTTATAATAATTAAAACTTAATTAATTATGTGCTAATGATTTTCTTTTTAATGTGCGTCAACTTAATATTTATCTTTATCTTCATGAGTTTGAAACACCACCAAAGACATGACAAAAACAAACAGCAATCAGACACGCAACAATCAATTTACTACTCGGTGACCTATATTGCCTAGTCATTGCAACCATTGGTCAATTCCCACAATGCACGACAATTAATTTGGTTGGAGTTAGGATAACATCTGGTAGCTTTTTGAGGAAGAAGAATAGTCGCTTTAAAATTTAGTCTCCCAATGGAATAAAATTTTAAATGCCACAAGTGTACTCTTTTTGAGACGGACGGATTATTTATAATCAAAGTACTCTAATTTCCTCGATCGTCTTGCCCTATAACTGGGACATATCTAAATGTTTGTTCTTTGATACAGTTATCAGATTCATAGTTCCAACTTCCAACTGTAAGTGCTTTGGTCAGTATGATGTTTCATGGTGGTGCAGTAATCTATAGTAAAACATGAAAGAAATCTTAACAGAGAGTATATTGAACAAGTATTTGTACTTGGTACTTATAGTGGCCTGACCAACAAAATTTTTATGTCAATATTTGTCGTCAAAATTGACAATTCATTGCACTGAGCAAGCAGGCATTACGTGCGCAGTTTCCCAAGCTAAGTCGACTTAAATATATATTAAAATGCATATCAAATAGAAGTACTATCTGGCGGCTATAGAGTCTGAATACATGTCCCAAGTCTCAAATAAATGTTTCTCAAGTCAAAATGGATAAGCTCCAGTATACTTCGATCCATAGGCTTTCGTCATCGTTGAGAATTTTCTAGGTAAAGGTGGAGTGAATGTTCGAATTGCTGGAAAACTCGGAAAAAGACATATATTATCTCCCAAAAGGAGAATTAACAATTAAAAAAATATGGTCATGATTTATTCGTTTATAAGGTTTAATTTCAAATCCATGACTTGTTATAGCTGTTAGTTATTACTTGCTAGAAAATAGTGTATTTATACAAAGACATGAAACATATTGCCAAATTATAGAGAGTACACTTATTGCCAAACTATAGATTGATTTAGTGTACACACTAAATTGCCAAACTATAGAGAGTACATAGAAGAAAATAGTGTACTCCTACAAAGACATGACGCCACAATTAATTTAATACTCGACGACCCATATTGCCAGTCATCGCAACCATTGACCAATTCCCACAATGCAGGACAATTAATTTGGTTGGAGTTAGGAAAACATCTGGTATCAGCATTGACATTTTTTTCTGTTCAAAGTCATCACTTTGAATTAAAAACCGGTCAGCTAAAAACAATCCAGACCAGTCGCAATCCTCTCACAAGTAGTTGGGTGTTGATAGTACAAAGCTTTGCAGCTGGCACCATTAATTCAACTAGCCTTTGGCACCATTTATTCAACCTGAAGTCCTGGACACTTACTGGCTAGCTCACTATATAAGATGGTCCTGTGATGGGTTTAATGGTGTGCCAAATTATAGGCTTGTTAGAAAAGCTCAGCTCAAAATGGCTTCTAGGTCTCTTGTGTTGCTGTTTGCGTTGATGGTTTCTCTTGTCATCATCTCGCAGGGTGTCCTTGCTGCAAGGGAGCTTGTGGAGACAACCAAAGGTAATATATATCTCCCATGTGCTGATGCGCCGTCTATCTCTTCGTATCAAATGCTTGGATCAACTCAATTCCTATGGCCAGTTTTCTCATTCTCAATATCTGAACATAACTAGGAATTTCCTCATACATGGTGTGTCATTAATTTGAACCTTCCATTGACCTAATATTTATCATTTTGATTTCTGATCATCAGAGTTTTTTTTAAAAAAATATCATCAGGTGGTTAATATAGTTCTTAAAAACATCGTAAGGTCAATATAGTGTGTTCTGGTTGTGCCATTTGAATGGCATGGCAGAATCGAATATCAACATATATATGACATTATCTAAGTAGAGTTGCCTGCTGAATTTGCAGTGGATGTAGATGGAATGAAGATTGACCTCCCTGAAGACCGCAAAGGTGCAGCTGCAGTCTCTGGGTATGGTGGCGGTTGGTTAGGGTCATACGGTGGACACTATCCATGATACCCTTATATATTCTGGATATATAAGGATTAATTTAGCTTAACCCCATGTATATATGTGCACCTATTTTACTGTGTATTTACATGTGTTGTGTTCGTATTAAAGTTTACATGTATTGGGTCAGTCTACAGGGTCTCGTTGACTCAGTTTAAATCAAGTAAATCAGAAAGATATAGCTTTCAACCTCATATTGTATATTTGTTTGATATTGTTGACTTCAACTAGAGTGGGCGCGGTGCCAGCATTGACATGCAAATGTTTGTGTGAATCCTTTCGTAGATTTAATACATCAGATAATTAGTAGCTCCAGACGGACGTTGCACCTTGTATCTAGCATGTTTATAATGACAAATCCTATATATCTATAAAATTTATTTCCACTAAATGTAGTTAATGCAATTTTTCTCTTTTCTTAATAAGCCACATGGCCCACATCATCTCAATTAGTTCTAGCCCTTTAATGATTGATCCATGATTCAAATTAACTCCCTCTTTATTTGCTCTTACGAAGTCATGTCATCTAACATGTGCCTTTGGATAATTAATTTATATTATCTTCATTCTTTTCTTTCTTTCATTGAGCACAATCACCTTAGTTTTGCTTTTGAATGAAGAAGCTATATATGATTTAACTTGTTATAAATCAAGTTATCTTAATTGTTTATAGTTTTTTAATGGTTGATTAAAGATAAAAAAAATTTTATAGTTATGTCGTCTAACTACATGTTATTTTTACTATTATCCGCAGCAACACGCAGGATGAAGGCTTCATCTAGTATAATATTACATACATCCTTTAATATGCGATGCTGTTTAGTATAAAATAGAACAAACCAACGTCATAAAAAAATCGAAGGGAGTATTCACATGGAAATAACATTATTGCTGGTTCTATTTCTTATATAAGCTGGAATTTTTGACTTTGCATCATTTAAGTATGACCACTAGAATTTTACAAATAAAATTATAAGTATTTACAAAGTATACTATATTAATAAAGTACGTGACACAGTAAATAGAAACATACAAAGCACATTCGTCATAATCAAATCATTTGAGATATATCCATAGTCAAAGTAGAGAATTGCAAGTGAGAAAATTGCCAACGGAGACAGTAGTGGACGCACAAGATTTACAAATGACTTAAAAAAGTATCACCATTGACATTGGTTTGATCGAAGAGGGGGATTATTATATTAAATTTTATTTATGTAATAAAATTGATAGGTTTAAATGGGTTTTAGTTTTTGTTTATGATCCTGCACAAAATGAATTTAAGCAGCAATTCCTTGCTGAGTTGGTTCATATGTGTAGTATATGATGATTTTAATATTTTGGGAAGCCCTAGAGAAAAGAATAATAGTAATTTGATGATAGATGGCCTTTCCTCTTTTATGCAATAATTGATGGTCTTAATTTAAGAAAATTACAAATGTCTGGAAGGAATCATATATGGACAAACAATCTTAGTGTATCTACATATGAATAGCTAGATAGAATTTTAGTTTGTACTGAACGAGAGGAAAAATACCCTCTGTCATCAATATTTGCTTTATCTAGAGATATATCTGATCATACTCGAGTTTTAATCAAGGTTTCAAATTTTAACTTGGTTGGTTATTATGAAAGGGCTTTTTTACATGGTGAAGGAGGTATGGTCAAGTGTTCATGATGGCAATAGTCAAATGAAGAGGTGGTAAGTCAAAATACGTAGGTTACAACAATATTTGAGAGGATGGGCCAAAAATGTTAGTGGGTCTTAAAAAGGAGAAAAATGAGTTACTTGACAAGTTAGATAGCCTGGACAAAAAGACAGAGGTGACTCTTTTGTCACAAGAGGAATTAGATAGAAAGCAGTTCATGAATAATCGATTAGCTATGCTTTTAAGAGAGTAAGAGATTAAATGGTAACAACGTGCTAAAGTTAAGAACTTATTAAAGCAGGATTCCTATGCTAAATAATTTAAATTGATGGCTAATGATAAGCATAGAAAAATAAGAATTTTCTAGTTACATAATGGTGACCACATAATAAGTGGTGATGCTAATTTAAAAAACATATTATAACATATTATAAGGGTCTTTTTGGCCAATCTGAAAACTCACATGTCTCACTTGATGAAAATAGGAGGGATGATATCCCGCAAGTCTCTCAAATGGAAAATGAGGCGTTAGCTGAAATTTTTACTGAAAAAGAATGGAACACAATAAAACTCTAGGTTCTAATGGATTTCTAGCCGAGTTTAACCAAGTTTTTGGAATGTTATAAAGGCGTACTTTCTAGATTTATTCATGGTATTCCATAATGATTCATTGCCTTTGTATTCGGTTAATTTTGGCACAATTATATTGTTTCCTAAGTCTAAAGATGCTATAAAAATACAACAATATAGGCCAATTTGTGTAACATACCCAAATTTTGAATTTCAAAATTTGACTTCAAAGCATCAAAACACTTTTCCATTTTAAAATTTTGTATTCCTTTTTCAAGAAAAACTAAAAATGAGGGTCAGCTAGCCAAGTTATACTCGAGAAGTGAGGTAAACTAAAACTAATTTCGTTTTCTAAAATAAAAACTTTCTAAAGAAATTTTCTACCACATTTAATTATGGCAGTAAAAAAGGAAGCAGACACCCATCATGGCCTAATGGATCTAGGATGGAAGTTCTCAAAAACTAACAGTCAAGTTGGTCCTCAACAAATAAGATTTATTTTTACTTTAACCAAACCACAAACTATATTAATTTCAAACATTGTTTTTATTGTAATAAAGGAAATCACCAAGACTAATATTTTATGGGCAAGATATGGGTTGCATTGCATTCTTGTCATTGTCTGTTTTTGTCATGCCCTGGTTGTAGAATAGTATTTTTCATGCAAAAGACAAATATGCAAGAATAATATGAAAAAAATACTACAAGACATTAAATAGATAAAACCTATGGAAGAGAACGGAATTTTATTAAAGTTATCATATCATTTTAGTTTGAATTTATTAAATCATTTGATACCTCAAATAAATCATCCAAATCAGCAAAATCTGTAAAAACCGAAATAACACATTGCCTACTGTACACCTTCACCATAGTACAACCAAAGATTTTCTAGCAATACCCCTTGGTCAGAGCGTTAACCATATTATACTTAACCACCGGGTGTTTTGGCTTAATTTAATTCGAAATCTAACCACCTGAAATGAGGACCACAAGATACATAAATAATATTTGACTGCAGTCAACATAGTAACTTAGTATAATTTACAAAATTACAATGGTAATGCTAAAAGGGATCTAGACTTGAAACTTGACACATTAGAATTATCACATCCTTATCTACCACCAGCAAGTTTGTCCCCTTTTAAATCCCAATCTATGTAGTGGGACACAAGAGTATTAAACAACACATTGCAACTGTTTTCAAATTTAGCCAAATCCTTGATTTCCTCTCCTTCCTCACTTCCAAATGGAGCCCACAAGCCCTATGACCCATTTGACAGCAACCCAGCATCCCCTCGACCCACATGTCAGCCACACCACCGCCCTGCACACCTCTAGCTGTCCATTTGGACACGTGGTGGCCCGGGAACGCGCCAGCACGCCAAGGGCTTGGCAACCTTCACCTTAAGCCGACGACTTCGAGAACATCCTCAGACCATCACTCTATACTGTGTGTTCTTCCTGGTCATGTTCTAGCCATTTCCACCAAGTGGAAAGGCCCTTAGCCTCCATTTCCACCTCGAGTTCTTCTTCAGCCGTGAAGAAGATGATGTCCTCTAGTGCAGATGAGTTGTGTTCATTCCTATCTATTTCACGTTCCATCTTCTGCATACCATGTGTAACAACTTTGCTTTTGAACTCCATTCGTTTTGGCCAGCCAATCAACAGGAACGCTGACCGTGCCACGGAGACCAATGGTCGCACTGCAGGTGTGGCTGATAGCTTAGACATCACGTTCCAGCTGCCTCTTTGCTGTTCTGACGACGCCGTCGTGCCGTCATCATCACCTGGACATTTACCACAAGCCCTTAAAGAATCTCCCTTGGTTATGTTGTGGGTGAGGAGAACAGCCATCTTCTTCTTCGGTTCCGACCACCGTATCCATCACCGATTCCTCTGCAACCGGTGAGAAAAAGCTCAACTCTTTTCATTTGTAGCTTCCCTAGTACCCCACATACCACCCGCATGTGTTCACTTGCTGGTTCATGGGCCGGAGGACATCGTCACCGTTCGCCCGGGTTCGCCACTGACGATGAGCCATTCCAATCGCTGCCACCATCGTCAAGACCACGCCAAGCCCCGCGCACGGATCAGAAAGCCTGCTGGTATTCAAAATAAGCCCATGCATGCCAACATGAAGGCCGATCCAAGCCATAGACCAACATGCATCGGAACCCCAGGACACTCTGCCGCTCAAACTCACCTTCGGCGATGCTTAGTGCACCCCTACCAACGGGACTACAACCATTAGGTGTGCAAGAATCTTTTTTACAACTTTTGTTTTGGCTGTGATCCCATCCGAGGTACCGTTCACCGTCGACGGGGGCAAACACGGCCACTGGCCATAGCTCAGCTTGCTAGGGACCACACTTTATAAATTCGATTAACGCCAGGGGTCAGTTCGATGTACACCATGAGGTGGGCCACCGACAGCGTGGCAATGGCCGCAGCTGCCATCTCGTTGCATGACATGAGCAGCGCCGGGGTAATCTTGCCGACAAGGTGGTCGTCATCGTTGATGACGGCGACCGCGGTCATGATGGCAATGGTGCGGTGGAGGAGGGGCATGGAGAATAGGGCAGCCTTGTGGGGCCCACAGTGAGGAGGTCGTCGGCACGCACAAGGCTGAGGAAAGAGACAGAGTGGCCCACAACATGGGACAAGAGGGAGATGGAGTTGAGGAAGTAGCACACCATGTCCTCCTCTGTAAGCCAGCAGAAATCGCCACCACCACCACCGAGCTGCTTCTTCTGGTCATCAGAACGGGGAGGGATGGCGAGCACCTGCCCGCCGCTCAAGATGGCATCAAGCCTCCCCAACCACTGCAAAAAAACAACACTACATTGATTAATTAACCAAATCGAACAAATAAGCAAGGGCATAAATGGCATTTTAGCCCTGAGTTAACACCGTTACGCTGACTTCACAAAATAGGGTTAAACGTGAGCTTCCTTTTTGAGAAAGAGGGTCAAATGAGCAAAGTTGCAAAAATAGAGTCAAATTAGTAGTAAGAATCAAAAATAGGGTCAAAAGCGCAGTTGTCCTTTTGCTAAGGGAATGAGAGAAAAAGTGGTACCAGTGAGCGAAAACAAAGAGAATTGTGGAGGGCGATCGAAATACAAAATACCATCATATGATAGCAACGGAAAGCAATGGAGGACTTGATTTTTCAGTTAGAACAAAAGGAAGTTGTAATCAAGGGTGATGTATAGCTGAGAAAATACATTACAATATATGACAAAAACCTCTTTGGACCCCAGAGGAAAAAAATTTCCATGAGGGAGTCTAGAAAGAGGACATCCCTAAAGTCTCAAGTGAGGAAAACGATATTCTAACAAAGGAATTCTCAGAGCAGGAAGTAAAACATGCTATCTTCTAAATGGAACACAACAAGACTTCGGGTCATGTTTAATTTAAATATGACAATATATGAAAATTTTCCTTTGGGAGTCTAGAAAAGAGGACCCCAGATGGATGTCCCAAGGAGTTCTTCCAAGTGTTTTGGGAGGCCATTAAAGAGGACATGTTTAATGACTTGTACAAAGAAGAGCTACCGTTGCATAGCCTGAATTTTTGTATCATAACTCTATTACCCAAACAAAAAGATACCATGCAAATCCAACAATACAGGCCTATCTGTCTATTGAACGTAAGCATCAAAATCTTCACAAAGGTAATGGCTAATAGAATAGCTCTAGTAGCTCAAAAAATCAATAGACCTTTGTAGATGGCTTTCTTACTGAGGAGGAACATAATGTAAAGTGTTGTTATTCTGCATGAAACAATTCATGAGATGCACAGGAATAAGAATGGGGTGGTTATTAAACTTTACTTCGAAAAAACATATGATAAAGTGGACTAAGGTTCCCACAAGAAACACTGAGAATGAAAGGCTTCTCATCCATATGGTGTTGTTGTATAGATCAAGTAGTTAGAGGTGGCAGTGTACCAATCGAAGTGAATGATGAAACTAGAAAATTATTTCAAACAAAGAAAGGCCTAAGACAAGGGAGCTTTCATGGGGTGATACCACATCTAATAGACAATGGGCTGTTTATCCTCCAATATAATACGCGGATGATACAGTTCTCTTTATAAGACATGATCTAGAGGAAGCCAAGAATCTCAAACTTGTACTAAGTACATTCGAGAGGTTATCAGGCCTAAATATCAACTTTCATAAAAGCGAATTTTTCTATTATGGTAAGTCTAAGGAGGTGGATAAAGATTATGTCTCGTTATTTTGGGTTTGATTCTGGTAAGTATCCATTTAGATATTTGGGGATCCCAATGCATCAAAAAAGCTGTCAAACAAAGATTGGTTCGTAATCGAAGAAAGGATATAGAAAAAAGTGAGTTTGGACAGGGAAACATCTCTCGATAGGTGGTAGATTAGTGTTAATAAATTTGGTGCTTAGAAGCCTGGCTATGTTTATGCTCTTCTTTTTTGAGGTACCTAAAGGTATTCTCGAGAAGCTAGGCTATTACATGTCATGATTCTTTTGGCAATGTGAAGAGCATAAAAGGAAGTACGGATGGGCCAAATGGAGCATTTGTGCAAACGAAAGGAATGTGGGGGGTCTTGGGATACAAAACTTAGAACTACAACATAAATGTTTGTTAAGCAAATGGTTATATAAGCTTATGAATGAAGAGATAGTTTGGCAAAGCCTCTTGAGAAGAAAATACCTTTCAAAGAAAACTTTGACTCATATAGAGAAAAACCTTCCTTTCTTGTGGATCGTTTCAGGTCCACAATGGGGCTTAGGTTAGACTTTTGGACGATTGATGGAATAGGAATACCTCATTCGCTGCTTGTTGATATTTGTTACGATCACAGATAAATTCGCAAGCACACGAATACCACTGTAGCACTTCACCTTAGATTATTCCAAAGGTATTGAATCAAAGAGAACGTGTGTGTAGAATCTAAGAACAGGATTCAACCNCAACTACGAGTATATACATATAATCACGGCTGGACTAACCATTTCTTTTGCAGCGACCATTGGATAGTATTTCTTCTCTATCCAAAGTACAATGAAGTCGTCGTCTTGGATTCTCTTGATAAAGATAGCAATACATATCAAGAAATGCTCAGAATTATCGATCTGTAAGTTATATGCATGGACGTTTCTTATTCTTATATATTCTCATGACGTGTTGTTATCTTTGACGAATTTAAATTAATTATCTCTCCAAACAGTGCATATAAAAGGTATTACCAGCAAGGCGGACAACGGAAAAACTCCAGACAACGCATACTCATCCGCAATAAGTGGCCGGTAAGTAAATTTGGATGCCAAACAATACTACTTAATTTTTATAAATGCATGTGTTTTTCCATTTAATTAACTAATATACTTTATAATTGATGTTGAAAGTGTCATAAGCAACCGGTGGGAACCGTACTATGCGGATATTACACCTGCGAATACCTTAAGGTCAGTGGGAGATATTGCGCGAATTACGACGATGTAAGTACAAACCGTCAATACTCTTGTTAAGTTAATCGCTAACTTGCATTACTGTGAACAATTTCGTAATTTGTCATGATCTCGATGCAGCTTCCAAAAATTCCCAAGTCTGAAAGGGAGCTCGATGATAAATCCATTGAGAACATACAACGGGACATGTGCTACTTCATCCACCGTGAGTGCGCACATCAGCTTGGGAGGTTTTTCGACCACGATGGAGTTTTGGCCCTGCCGGAGAACGAATGTCTGTCTAACTGGAGCAGGAGTATAATATAGATAGGTTTCTCGCGTATGTATATCGGTCGGGTTGTAAGACATTCAACTACTTGTATATGTGGTGTCGGTCCAATTCTATCTATATAGGTGCTTAGATATTGTATATATATATATGTATATATTAATCTTCATATATTATTTCCACGTGCATGTATATTAATCATCAATGGCGGCTGCACGAAAGAGAACATACTTTATCGATAGCTCGATTAGTTATATCATCCACGTGTGACTCTAAAATACATGAACAAAGGTAAGAAAAAAATAATATATAATATTTTTTTATAATTATTGCATCTTCGCAGGCGGGCCACGTGTCAAAAATAGGACGATGTCCTATTTTTACTGGCGGGCTATGTGTCTTTTCCCAGAAACTGATGGACTTTTTTTCTAGCGGGCCACGTGTCCTAAAAAGAGTGTAAGCCGCCAAAGAAGAATATTTTCGCTGGTGGCTGTCTTAAGCCAGCAGCCAGCGAAGATATGGCTTCTTTGGCGGCTGACGTAAATTGGCCGCCAGAGAAAATAGTTCTTCTCTGGCGGCCGACATAAAGCGACCGCTAGCGAAGATATTTCTTTACTGGCGGTCTATAACCGCTAGCGAAGATCTTGATCTTCACTGGCCTTTGTTTTGTGGCGGCCCCAATTGCCGCCAGCGAAGACCCAAAATGGCCGCCACGAAAAACTGTTTCCAGTTGTGTTTGGAAATCTCCAAAAATTATAATTTTCTCGTGATACTTAAGAAGTGAAGTAATTCTAACAAAAGACAACTTAGACAAGAGGGGATGGAATGGTAGTGTTAAATGTTGCTTTTGTAATTCTAATGAATCAATACAACACCTTTTCTTTTATTGTATTTTAGCAAGATTCATGTGGAATGCGGTCTTTATATCCATTGGAATTCATCCGCCCAAAAATGTTGCTAATCTTTTGGGTAATTGGCTAAAGGGGATTCAACCCAGGCAAAGAGCCCAAATCCTTGTAGGAGTCGCAGCTTTATATTGGGTGATATGGTTATGGAGAAATGATATAGTCATTAATAGCTCCAATACTAATTTCTTGTTGTAGGTAATTTTCAGCGGGATTTTCTAGGCAAGACTATGGTCTTTGCTACTTAAGGAGAAAGATGGCAAAAAAAGTAAGAGAAGGTTGCATGCTGTTGGAGAAGGGTTTCTGGTTTTTTTTTTCAATAAAGGGGTGGAACTTAATAAGAACATTGGAAGTCTCATTCTCTTTTTTATCCCTGCGCTGTGTGTTGAAAATGATGTAATAAGCTCTTTTAAGGCTAGACTTTGTTGGTGCCTAATTGCCTTGTTGTGGTTGCTTGAGATGGTGTTAAACCTTTTGTAAGGTTGTGAGCCTACTTACTGTTGTAAGTGGCGTGTGGGCTGTGCACACCCTCTTTGGTGTAGAGGCTGGTTTAATCCACTATCTAAAAAATTTCATAGATGAATTCTGAATATTGAATTACTCTAACTAAGCACTAAATAAAGTTATATTGCATAAAAATTA
>BDMV01000001.1:9787005-9797262 GCA_008326285.1 Oryza officinalis | reverse complement strand
CCAGAAAATCCTTCAATCTTCGGAAATTCATATCTTTTCAACCGCTCGTCCGATTAACTCAGTTCCACTTCCAAAATTCCTCAAAAATCGAGATCTATCCAATGGCACGCTTAGTGGTCTTTAATAGGGCTTCCTTTTATCGCTTTGTTGAGTCGTCTCGTTTCGCGTGTAGTCTCGGAGCCCGAAGACCCGCAGTGCGCGGATTTCGAGGAAGAAGCTCAAGATCTTGAGCAAGGCAAGTCACCTTTGATCAATTGAACCCATAATTTAAATTAAGTATTTTGATTCCGCAAACTATGCATGTTTAGGTTACACTTGGCACTTGGCCTCGGTTTGCAATATAACCTTCAGGCCCTACCCATTTGCTGCATTCTCCTTCCTTGATATTTGAATACCCTAACACCCTTGTCACCCCTCAGGTGAAGCCTCGGTATCTGTACCTCGCGTACGAATATCGAGACTCTCCTCAAACTTTAAAATTGATCACCTGGGTAAAACTTGAGTTTACAAAATGCTTGGAAAACCCGACACTTGGGTCGGTGCCTTGAAATTAAAGTGAGTTTCTAAAACTCGCGGTACGGGAGACGTACTGGAGGTACGGTCTGCCCGTTCTCGCTCTAAGGACCGATTCCTTGGGAATTACATCCAAGCATATGTCAAGTACGACCACATGGGTGATATGGGACGCCCCTGGCTGAGTAATTAGCTAGGCCAGGGAAGTCTTGATGCCAAGGGACAAGTGGATTCGCCGGGGTGGTGTCGGGGAGGACCCCTGGGCTTCTTGGCACAGTATGGTCTGGGACCTAACTTGGTGTTGGTCCGTGGGACCCCTCCCGTTGGCATAAGATAACCCTGAGTCGGCTTTCGAAATGCCTTGTCGTGAAAGCCTCAAGGTCGCCAGACGTGACCGAGAGTCGCGGGCTGGGTGATTCGGGGTTAGTAACGTCGTGTGGGTAAAGTGTACCCCCTCTGCAGAGGTTAACAACTGTTCGAACAGCCGTGCCCACGGTCATGGGCGGATGTGAGGTGATTCCTTAGCGTAGTTTTATTGAACACCTTGTGAACTGCTGTTGGTGTGAGGTTTTCCGTTCTGTGCTTGGTTTAAGGCTGTTGAAGCAGCCGGAGTCGGTGACGATTGGCAGGGAGCCTCTCGTACCGATGTGTTGACTTGTGGCTGTTGAAGCAGCCGGAGTCGGTGACGATTGGCAGGGAGCCTCTCGTACCGACGTGTTGACTTGTGGCTGTTGAAGCAGCCGGAGTCGGTGACGATTGGCAGGGAGCCTCTCGTACCGATGTGTTGACTTGTGGCTGTTGAAGCAGCCGGAGTTGGTGACGATTGGCAGGGAGCCTCTCGTACCGGTGTGTTGAGTTGTGGCTGTTGGTGCAGCCGGGTCGGTGAACGATTGGCAGGGAGCCTCTCGTGCCGACAAGAATCAATCGATACAATTTCACTGCTCCGGCCGGATGAGACGCACTTTCTCATCCGTGTCGTTGAGAAGCACTCACTTAGATGTTTCTAAAGTCTTAAACTAAAACCAATTGTGAAAAATAACTGGCTTTCCCTTGAAGCTTGCATTAAACACTTAATTCCCCTGACTTGCTGAGTACTCCTGTACTCACCCTTGCTCTATATAATTAAACCCCCCCCAGTTCTCGAAGATGAAGAGGTGGACCCTGCTGATGAAGAGTTCTTCCAGGAGCAAGCAGACTTCGAGCAGTAGTAGGGTTTCGGCCTTCCCCAAGGCTTTGCTTGTGGCTTAGGGCTAGTCTCCGCTTTCCGCTTCCGCCTTTTTGTAATGCTGTTGTGAACTCGGGTTCTGTCCGCAGTTCCAACCTTGGTTGTAATCCTACTCTTAATAAAGAGACCGCTGTTGTTGTGATATTCAGTCTTCCTGTTGTACCAGCGCTATTTCCTGGGACTGGTACAGGCATACAGGTCAATCTGGACCGCTCTATCCTGGTCTCCGCCCGGGGCCAGTTTGGGGCGTGACAGAAGATGGTATCAGAGCGCAGCTTTGGCCTAGGACGAAACCCGACGTTAGATGACCGTAAGGATGCTAAGTTCTGAAAAAGCTATTTGCGAAAAGTTCGGTTCTTTTCTTCTTCTCTTACTCTGTTTACAAAACTGGTTACTGACTTCTCTTTCTTTTTCAAAATTGTAGATGGCAGTCAACGCCACCCACAGTTCCCACGGCGTTGGTGAGGGTCACCACGTCGACCAGCTGAGAGACCTCGCTGGCTTCCTTGGCTTCTCTTGTCCCGAGTACGCTGGGTACTCCGTGGACCGCTTCCCTCCCCGCTGTGAGCTGTCCGTGTACCTTTACCCCCGCGGAGGTACACACAGCGCTGGCCTTCGCCCTCACCACTTCAACTTGGCTCGCCCCACGCTCCAGCTCGCGTACCAGGACCTCTCCTGGACCGCTCTGCGTCGCTTGGCCTACGACTACCGTCGTCGCCTTGCAGGTTCGGCCTTCCGGCTGATCCCGCAGCTCCCTCCTGGCCGTGCAGACAGCCGCTACCCTTGCCCTTACCGTGAGTCGCACCCTGCGCTGACGCGCATGGTGGAGCTTTCTGGCGCTCAGGCCACTCAGCACGACCTTCTCCTTGAGGCTTACCGCTCCTTGGCTCGCCGCTACGCCGCACTGGAGGCCCGCCTTGCTGAGGAGGGTGTCACCTCCGTGGACACTACCTCCTGGGACTCTGGCCGCCTTTGCCACTCCAGCCACCTGTCCTTCTACAGTTCACGTGGCTCTGCTCGCACCCCCAGCGGCCCACGCTCCCCCAGCCCGCGTGTGCCGTACTCGCCAGTTTACTCTCCCTACCCCCACCGTGCCAGCCCCTCCTACACCCCAGGTCACACCCCAGTCGTCAGCCGCCGTGGGCTCCGACTGATCCGCACCGCGCGGAAGCGCGTTGTGGGCTCCTCCACCGTGTTCCGTTTCGACCACCCAGCTCCTACCCCGCCAGCAGGCCGCCCTGCTGCCGGCCCTCGACAGGTTCCGCCGGTCCCTTCGCGTGCGCCGATCGACGTGTCCTCTTCAGACGAGCCGACCACCGGAGCCAGCCAGGCAGGAGAGCAGTAGAGTTCGTCTGCTGCAGGTGGAGTTCGTGTGCTAGACCTTTTGTACCGCCGCCAACTCTTTCGGAGTCGTGGCGAGGTAGTGTGTGAGTGTGTTGTTGTGGGTGTTGTCTGGTAGTCTGGATCTCTGAGGTGGTGTGCGTACAGTCAAGCTCGGCGCAGCTCTGTGACTTGTCCACACCCGTTGTTTTAGGTGCTTTCCGAGTTGAGAAAAGCTTTATGACTAGTGTGTGCTTTCTGAGCTCGTTTACTTTACTTCTTCCCTTTTTAAGTGCTGTTCTGTTTTCTTACCCCGCCCTTTTCTGGGAGATTAGATGGCTACCCGTCCCCGTCGTGTAGCTCGTGCTCCAGCTCGTTTGGGTTACGAAACCCGCAGGGAAGAACCAGAATCGGAAAATGAGTCAGGGAATGAACCGGTTAATGCTCCAGCTCAGGCAGATCCTGCAGCAAACCGTGCACAGGACTTACCCCCGCCTCCCCAGCTTCAGGCAGATTACCAGCACATGATGGCAGTTCAGACTCAGATCTTGCAGGGCTTAGCCCAAGCCATTGCAGGCATCCAGCAGAATTTGCAGCCGCAGGCTCCGCACCCAGTGCCTTTCCATAACAACAATCACAGATCCAAGCTGACGGACTTTCTAAGATCCCACCCACCGGAATTCTCTCACACCGTCGAGCCCGTTGAGGCCGACGATTGGCTAAAGGATGTTGAGAGAAAACTCAACCTAGTGCAGTGCACCCCAGTGGAAAAGACCCTTTTTGCTGCACATCAGTTAAGAGGCTCTGCAGCCGACTGGTGGGAGAATTACTGTAATGCCCATCCAGACGCTGTCAACATTGAGTGGGCAGAGTTCGCCGATGCCTTCCGTGCAGCTCATGTGCCCGAAAGTACCATCGACATGAAGAAAGAAGAGTTCAACCGTCTGAAACAAGGTACAGGAAGCGTCAATGAGTACCTGAGTCGCTTCAACAAATTGGCTCGGTATGCTCCCGAAGAAGTGGACTCCGACAAGAAAAAGATCAGGAAGTTCTTGAAGGGAATCGCAGTAGGGTTGAGAATCCAGTTGCTTGCCCATGACTTCCCCACCTTCCAGCACATGGTCAACAAGGCCTTGCTTCTGGAGGATGCCAGAAAAGAGGCAACTGAGGAATATAAGAAGCGCAAGTCTACCCACCAAGCGCCCCCATTCCGAGGTGCGCCACGCCCTCGTGTTGGACATCCCATGCAGTACCACCAACCTGCCCATCAAGTCAGTCGCCAACCTGGCTTTACTCCCCGTCCGCCGGTGCCCCGCCTTACTCCGTCGCCCCAGCAGCATGCCCCTAGTGGCAACACCGCAAGGAACAGTGTCTCCTCCTTCAATTCGCCCACAGGAATGGCAAATGTGCAGTGCTTCACGTGCAAACAAATGGGACATTACGCCAGGCAGTGTCCTCGGAATCAGGGAAATTCTAACCCCGGACGCTCTGATGCTAGCTTCCCCAGGACGCCAGCACCTGCACAGTCCCGTCCAGTCACTCAGACAAGTGGACAAGGTTCTCGCGCCTCCAACAACTTTGGACGAGGTCGAGTGAACCACATTCAAGCTGAAACCGCCCAAGAGGCCCCCGACGTGGTGATGGGTATGTTCTCTGTCAACTCCATACCCGCACTCGTTCTATTTGATTCAGGAGCTTCTCATTCGTTCATATCGCAAGCTTTTGTGAAAAGAAATGGTTGGAAAACCCAAAATTTACAAGTACCTATGGTAATACATTCCCCTGGAAGGGATATAAGGGCAGATAAACTATGCCCCAAGGTTGATCTAGTGATAGAAGGGGTTAGCTTCGCAGCCAAACCCATAGTCCTAGACTCCCAAGGTCTGGATGTCATCCTAGGGATGGATTGGTTGGCTAAGCACAAAGGACAAATTGATTGTGCCGATAGGACCATCACTTTGCAAGGACCCGGAGGAAAACAAGTGCGTTTCACTCCCCTCCTTCCCGGAAATCGGTCAACCCTGAACAGTTTGCAAGCCACTCCCTTGGAAATGGTACCTATAGTCAACGAGTACCCCGATGTGTTCCCAGAAGAACTACCCGGGATGCCACCGGATCGAGAAATTGAGTTCTCCATAGAGCTTGCCCCAGGCACCGCTCCCATTGCCAAGAGACCCTACAGAATGGCAGCCAACGAACTGGCAGAAATTAAGAAACAGATCGAAGAACTTCAGAACAAGGGTTACGTGCGACCCAGCTCGTCCCCTTGGGGAGCCCCTGTGCTCTTAGTAAAGAAGAAAGATGGCTCTGAGAGAATGGTGATAGACTATAGAGCCTTGAACGAAGTAACCATCAAGAATAAGTATCCCCTACCACGGATTGACGATTTGTTCGACCAATTGGAAGGAGCCAGAGTATTCTCCAAGATCGACCTACGATCTGGGTATCACCAGCTCAAAATCAGATCAGAAGATATCCCCAAGACCGCTTTCTCAACGCGGTATGGCTTGTATGAGTTCACCGTGATGTCTTTCGGACTCACCAATGCTCCGGCATTCTTCATGAACCTGATGAATAAAGTTTTCATGGACTACTTGGATAAGTTCGTTGTGGTCTTCATCGACGACATTCTGATTTACTCAAGAAATGAACAAGATCATGCAAATCATCTACGGAAAGTAATGGAAAGGTTGCGTGAACACCAACTCTTTGCCAAGTACTCGAAGTGTGAGTTTTGGTTGGATAAAGTAGCCTTCCTTGGCCATGTCATCTCCACCAAAGGTGTTGAAGTAGACCCCAGTAAGGTTGAGACCGTCCTCGCCTGGAACGCACCCAAGACGGTGTCTGAGATCCGTAGTTTCCTCGGTTTAGCGGGTTACTACCGGAGGTTCATCGAAGGATTTTCCAAACTGGCCCGACCAATGACGGAACTCCTAAAGAAGGAAAAGAAGTTTGAATGGTCGGAAGCATGTGAACGCAGTTTTCAAGAACTCAAGAAAAGATTGACGACTGCTCCCGTCCTCACCCTGCCTGACATCCGAAAGGATTTTGAGATCTTCTGTGATGCATCGAGACAAGGTCTAGGATGTGTCTTAATGCAAGACCGAAAGGTGGTGGCCTACGCTTCAAGACAAATCAGGCCCCATGAGGTCAACTACCCTACGCATGACCTGGAATTGGCAGCTGTGGTTCATGCCCTGAAAATTTGGCGTCACTACCTGATTGGAAGTAGATGTGAGATTTACACCGATCACAAAAGCCTCAAGTACATCTTTACCCAGAGTGACTTGAACATGAGACAGAGAAGATGGTTGGAATTAATCAAGGATTATAATCTCGGTATACACTACCACCCTGGAAAAGCAAATGTGGTCGCCGACGCGTTAAGTCGCAAGACCTACTGTGCTACCGCCCTATTTTGGCCAACACAGGATGACCTGTGTGGAGAAATCGAGAAGTTGAAAGTGACCGTGGTTCCCACCGGAGACCTTGCCAGTCTTACAGTGCAACCTACCCTAGAAACTCAAATTCGAAAAAGCAACAAGAAGACGAGGGTATGAAAGAAATGAAGGATAAGATCCGTAAGAAAAGACTCAAAGGTTTCACCATCGACAACCAGGATACTGTTTGGTTCGGATCCCGCATCTGCGTGCCAGCCAAAAAGGAATTAAAGGACCTCATTCTGAGAGAAGCTCATGAGTCAGCTTACTCCATCCATCCAGGGAGTACTAAGATGTACCAAGATATCAAGGAATACTTTTGGTGGGCTGGAATGAAGCGAGATGTTGCAGAGTATGTAGCCTTATGTGATATCTGTCAAAGAGTAAAGGCCGAACATCAGAAACCCGCCGGTTTGTTACAACCCCTCCGAATTCCCGAGTGGAAATGGGAAGAGATCGGTATGGATTTCATTACCGGTTTACCAAGGACCCCTAGCGGGTATGACTCCATCTGGGTAATCGTGGACCGCCTAACCAAGGCAGCTCACTTTGTACCAGTGAAAACCACCTACGATGGGAAAAAGCTGGCAGACCTGTACATGACCCACGTGGTTTGCCGATACGGTTGCCCAAAGAAGATTGTGTCGGATCGAGGCACTCAGTTTACCTCAAGATTCTGGCAACAGTTACACGAGGCAATGGGTACCAACTTAAATTTCAGTACTGCCTACCACCCGCAGACAGATGGGCAGACAGAACGAGTTAACCAGATCCTGGAGGACATGCTTCGAGCGTGTGCCTTGGACTTCGAAGGCACATGGGATCGTTGTCTCCCCTACGCTGAGTTCTCCTACAACAACAGTTACCAATCCAGTATCCAGATGTCCCCAAATGAAGCCCTGTTCGGACGAAAGTGTCGCACCCCGTTGTGTTGGAACGAGGTAGGCGAAGCGCAAGTGTTTGGACCTGACGTTCTAAAGGAAGCTGAAAAGCAAGTCAAGTTGATTCGAGACCGCCTGAAGACAGCTCAGACCCGACAGAAAAGCTATGCAGATAATCGGAGACGTGATCTCGAGTTTGCAGTGGGAGATCACGTGTACCTGCGAGTGTCTCCACTCCGTGGTCTAAAGAGGTTTGGAATGTCCGGCAAGTTAGCCCCTCGCTATATCGGCCCCTACCTCATCACCGCCAGACGCGGCGAAGTTGCCTACCAGCTTGAGCTACCAGAAGGACTGACAGATGTGCACAATGTGTTCCATGTGTCCCAGTTAAAGAAATGTCTTCGTGTTCCAGAAGAACAAGTTCCCTTGGGAAGCATAGAACTGGAGAAGAACCTAACCTATAAAGAGAGACCCATCAGAGTTCTTGAAGAGGCTGAACGTCAGACTCGAAGAAAGACCGTTAAGTTCTACAAGGTGCAGTGGAGCAACCACTCAGAGGATGAAGCCACTTGGGAACGCGAAGATCTTCTCCGTGCCCAGTTCCTGGAGCTGCTCCCTTAGGTGCTGAATCTCGGGGACGAGATTCTTGTTAGGGGGGTTGGTTTGTAACGCCCGTTTTGTCGTGGCGTTAGCGGGAAAACTAATCTGCTAAAAACCCTAATTGCGAAAGTTTGCTCTTCGGTTGAGTTTTGTTGTGTGCCAAGGTCTCGTGTCTCCCCTCTCAGTTCAATCCCGGAGAAAACCGCGAAATCGGATTTCAAATCCAAGCCCTAAAACTCCTTCTCTCTCCTTTTCTGGTAAAGTCTACTTTACCTCCCTCTGCCGTGGGCTGTCCCCCTTCCCGGCCTACTTCCCTCTCCCTCTCCTCCTTGGGCCGCCGCCCGGCCCAGCCTCTCGGCCTCCTTCCTTCCCTGGGCCGTCGCCCGGCCCAGCTCTCTCCCGCGGCCTGCCTCGGCTCGCGCCCCCTCTTGCTGGGCCGCGTGCCGCCTCGGCCCGATCCGCTCGGCCCGCGCACGCCGCGCACGTGCCCCACACGCGCCCGAGCCGAGAGCACCAGCTCTTTCTCCCGGCCTCTCTCTCCCTCGCCGCTCTCTCTCTCTCTCTCTCTCTTTTCTTTCCCGTTCCGTCGCCGGCGCCGCTGGTCCCCTCGGCCCCGCCGCCTGCGCGCATGCCGCCAAGGCGCTGAGCAGCGCACGCCCTCCCGTTTCTCCCCGCGCGCGCCCCTGCCCGAAGCGGCAAGGGGGCAACCCCTTTTTTCCCCTCTCCCTTTTTTCTTTTCCCCGGCGGCCGACCGCCGCCGACGTCACCCGGTCGCATCGCCGTTTGCGCCGGTCCCCGCTCCGCCTTGCCGACCGTCTCTCCGAGCCCTAAACCGACATTCGCCCCCAAAACCGACCTAGCCCCTCTTTAAAATCCCCCCCTCGCTCCCGGCCGCCATTACCGCCTCCCCGAGCTCGCCCCCTTTCCGCCGTCGCGCCGTCGCCCCGTCGCGCCGCCGCGCCACCTCCCCTCTTGCTGCCCGCCGCCGCGAGGAGAGGAACCCGGCGCCCTCTTCTTCCCCGGCCCGGGACCGCGCCACACCGCTGCCCGCGTCGTCGCCCTTCTCCGGCTCGCTACCCCGCTGCGGTAACCGCCTCCTCCCACCCGTCTCCCTCTTTCTCCCCGGTCTAGGGCTTTAGGAGCGCCGTAGTTTTTCCCCCCCGGGCACCGCTGTCGTGCCGCCATCCTCTCTTCCATCCTCTCCCCGCCCCGGCGCCGCTACCCCCTTTTCTTTTCTAACCGCCGGTGTCGGTCGTCATCTTAATCCGCCGTCGTCACGGCCCCGGGCAAGGCCGAGCCACTGGCTCGCTTCCCCTTTTGTCCTTCTAGCCACCGGTGCCCGCCTCCCCTCCATCTCACCGCCGCCTACCGGGAGGAGCCGCTCGCCGACGTCCCGCCGAACCCCGCCGTTCCCGGGCGAGCCCGTCGCCCTCCCCTTTCTCCCTTTCTCCCCCGCGCGTACCGACGTGTACGCCACGTCCGCCTGACTCGGCCCCACGGGAGACCGGTCAAAGTCTCCCGGTCCACCGGCCCGGCCTCGCGCGCATCTCGCCGCTTGGGCCGCGCCTCGCCAGTCGGGCCGTCCGGCCTTTTCCCCCGCGCCACGTCGTCCGTGGGCTGTGCCCCGCTCGGCCTTTCGCCGCCTTCTCGCGCGCCGGCCCGTTTCACTTGGCCGCGCCCGTACCCTCCTTCTGGGCCTTGCCTCGCGCACCGATCGGCCGTGGGCCAGTTCTTTTGGGCCATCGGCCGGTCCATCGGTCTCCTCGGCCCACCGGCCTATTCCCCTCTCGCGCGCCGATCGGCCATGGGCCAATCCCTTCGGGCCGTCGGCCCAATTAATTCGGCCGCGCCCATTCAAATATTTTGGGCTGCCCTTAGCCGCCCAAAATAAAGTCCAATTTCAGTCCCTCCTTCTTTTCTTTTCCAGGGAATTAATTCCTTTTCTTTATTCCAGAAAATCCTTCAATCTTCGGAAATTCATATCTTTTCAACCGCTCGTCCGATTAACTCCGTTCCACTTCCAAAATTCCTCAAAAATCGAGATCTATCCAATGGCACGCTTAGTGGTCTTTAATAGGGCTTCCTTTTATCGCTTTGTTGAGTCGTCTCGTTTCGCGTGTAGTCTCGGAGCCCGAAGACCCGCAGTGCGCGGATTTCGAGGAAGAAGCTCAAGATCTCGAGCAAGGCAAGTCACCTTTGATCAATTGAACCTATAATTTAAATTAAGTATTTTAATTTCGCAAACTATGCATTACTTAGGTTACACTTGGCACTTGGC
>BDMV01000001.1:9611353-9785268 GCA_008326285.1 Oryza officinalis | reverse complement strand
AATTTTTCGGAAGTTCCGAAAATGATTTTCGGACAACTCCGAAAATTTCCAGAACGCACAACTTGGTTCTGTAATTTTTCGGAAGTTCCGAAAATGATTTTCGGACAACTCCGAAAATTTCCAGAAAGCACAACTTGGTTCTGTAATTTTTCGGAAGTTCCGAAAATGATTTTCGGACAACTCCGAAAATTTCCAGAACGCACAACTTGGTTCTGTAATTTTTCGGAAGTTCCGAAAATGATTTTCGGACAACTCCGAAAATTTCCAGAATGCAGAAATTGAGGAAAAACATTTTCGGACAATCTGTGCAGCCGGAGTTGGCGCTGGCGGCGAGCCTGAGGGAGTCGGCGTCGACGGGGTCCCGCGTCGGCACCGCCCTAACCTGGCGGCCGGGATGTTAGTGGCGGAACAAGGGCGGCGAGGGCTTGGAGCTGCAGCGGTGGGGCAGCTATCGGCAGAAGGTCTGGAGCTCCACCAACGGCATTGATCTCTGATTTTAGTTCAAGGAGTAATAACAGTCTGAAGATATTTCTAGACACCACGTGTTGCACGCATTGATCTCAAATTCTCGACATCATATTGTAGTAATATTATACCGACATCATATAGTAGTAATAATCAACAAAAGCAGCAGCAACTGACAAAAGGTCCGATACAACAATGTGTGGTATGGAAATATAGTTGAGTAATTTCAGTTCAACTAGGAATTATAGTATTACTTAACTATATTCTATATTTTAGGACAAATGGAATATATGAATTATCCATACGGCATGTCATCGCACTGTGAAGTGCCTCACAAGTCACATTGGTACTTGCTGCACAGTTCTTGAATGTGAGGTAAGATCTGTCTCATCCAACTTTCCCTTTCACCAGTGCACATTGCATTGTGTAAGGCATGTCATTGCACTGTGATTGTAGGAGCGTGGTGTACACGGCATGTCTCTCCCTCTCTCAAATGGTATTGACTTAAAACTATAAGCATTCTTTTTTACATGACACAGCACACAAATAAAATTATTCAATGAATCTATTTTAGCACGGGAACGTTCTCGTCACACGGCTCGCTATGCTAGCCTTACACCGGAACAAAGGCAAGCAAAGCTAGATCGTCAAAGAGCAAAGCGACAAAATGCAACACCAAGTGAGAGGCAAAAAGAAAGTGCCTGCCGAAAAGCTCGTAGGCAACGTTTGACACCTGATGAGAGGCAAGAGTTGAATGCCCGTAGAAGATCGGCTAGGCAAAGTTTACCGCCTAATGAGAGGCAAGCATTGCTAGATCGACGAAATACAAGCGATGTAGCTAGACGGGATACACCATGTCTTGAATCCATCGCGATGGAATGCCCGAATTTTGGTGCTTCATCAGCGGTAAATCCATCATCTTCACACAACCTTAATGGTGCAGAGTCCACACCACAATCATTTGTTATGGATGATGGTAATATTCGCTTTCTTATTACTTTTATAAAAATATAAAATAGATATACATGTACCTTACTCTCACAAGTGGCAGTTACAATGGAAACTACCAATGAAGATGACATAGATGAAGAGTGCCACATGTTTGCTGGTGAAGGTATTTTTGGTAGAACTCTCCTTCTTTTCTATATCATGTAGAGCATAGTGTGACTCAAAACTAAATCCATCCAGATATGGACTTTGATGACGATGACGATGACGAGTACTACATGTTTGCTGGTGGAGGTATTTTTGGCTTAGTTCTCTTCTTTCCATATCTTGTAGTGCATAGTGTGACTCCTTAAAACAAATCCATACAGATGGGGAAGATGAGGAGGACATAGACTTAAATGAAATAGAACATGACTCAGTTGAACATGATCCCTACGACCATGTGTACAGTAACATACCTCGTAACACACATGTCCTGAAGCCCACAGCAAGTTGCAAGCATTGTGGTGCTAAGAAGTTCCAGTATGAGACAAACGGGTTTTGTTGCCGGGGCGGAAAGATCAAACTGTCTAATTTGGAAACACCCCCTGAACTAATGAGGCTCTGGTCAAGCATGGATTCTGATGCGACACATTTTCGAGACAACATAAGATTCTTCAATGGACATTTTTCTTTCACCACCCTTGGTGTGAGCCTTGATGAGCGCTACACCAATATGAGGTCAGGCGTCTACACATTTCGAGCCCACGGCCAGATATACCACAACATACACTCTTTTGGGCAGCGAGATAATGCCCCAGAGCATCTTGAGCTATACTTCTATGATGACAATCCAAGTCTAAATCATCGGTTTCGTCGCTCCCCTAGCCTTGACCAAGAGGTTGTTAGAAGACTTGTTGAAATCCTTCGTGGCAACCCCTACTCCCAAACCTTCAGATGTCTAGCGCAAGCTGATGACCTTGATGAATATCGTGTCACACTAAATCTTGATAACCGTTTGGATCAGAGGCGGTATAATGTGCCGGTGACTTCGGAAGTGGCTGCCGTGTGGGTAGAGGGGAATGAACTGCGTACACATTTCGAACGTAGCGTTGTGCTATATGGGAACAACAATACCAAGTACAGCATCCAGTCATATTACGGTTGCTACGACCCACTGTCGTACCCTCTCTTCTTTCCGAAAGGAAAGCTCGGATGGCACCCAGAAATCCCAAAAGTAGGTGTGTCCATAGAGGATGTAATCGTATCTCGTGGAAATAATCATGCTGACTCAGGTTATCATTTCCATCCATGTATTGCTGGCTAATCCCCTTTTATCTGATGGTTTACTTCCCTTAGCTCTTACAATGTTTTTGCTCTCATTCTTTGTGTAGATTCAAATAGCAGACTATGTGTCTCCGTTAGGGATTACTATTGCTACAAGTTCCAAATGCGTCGTGGTATATTCAACCCACTATTGTATGGGAAGCGCTTGTTCCAGCAATTTGCAGTTGATATGTACATCAAAGTAGAAAGCACTCAACTAGACTACATAAGGCGTCACCAGGTAGAGATAAGGGCTGACCTATACAAAGGTGTGGTTGATAGCATTCATGCTGGAGAGAGCCGTGCGAGCCAGGTAGGCAAACGTGCTGTGCTCCCAGCATCATTCATTGGGGGTAATCGAGACATGAAGCGTCGGTATATGGACGCTATGGCATTAGTGCAAAAATACGGGAAGCCGGACATTTTTTTGACAATGACATGCAACCCTAACTGGGAAGAGATAATAGGTAACCTTGAGCCTGGGCAGACACCCCAAGATAGGCCTGATCTCATAGTGCGCGTGTTTCGAGCGAAACTAGAGGACCTCAAGAAACAATTACTTGAGAAGCATATCCTTGGCAAAGTGATTGCTTATGCGTATGTGGTTGAGTTCCAAAAGAGGGGTCTTCCACATGCACATTTCCTTTTGATCATGGATGGAAAATACAAGCTCACTTCTCCCGAGCAATATGATTGTATCATTTCCGCTGAACTTCCAAACAAGCATAAGTATCCGGAGTTGTACGAGATGGTCGTCAAGCATATGATGCATGGCCCATGTGGGACTCTGAATCGTAAAAATGTGTGCATGCAAGACGGTTCATGCAAAAACCGCTATCCTCGAGCTTTCAACGTGGTTACCATAAATGGCAAGGACTCCTACCCTGTGTACAGGAGACGCGATAACAAGCGATGTGCTAAGGTTCGAAAGCAGATGCTGGACAACAGATGGGTAGTGCCCTACAATCCTTACCTCCTAAGGATGTACAATTGCCACATCAATGTGGAGGTTTGCTCTAGCATCAAGGCTGTGAAATACCTATTCAAGTACATTTACAAGGGGCATGATCGAGCATCTGTCGGCCTAGGCGAGGCCGATAGCAATGGCAACATTGATGAGATTCAACAATATAGAGATGCAAGGTGGGTCACCCCACCAGAAGCACTATGGCGTATATATAGCTTTGACCTTAGTAAGGTACATCCGCCTGTGAAACAGCTACAACTGCATCTTCCAAACATGCACATGGTCTCATTTCATGCGGGACAAGATCTCCATGATGTCATAGAGCGAAATGGAGTCGAGAAGAGTATGCTAACTGAGTATTTTGAGGCAAATAAAGTTAACAAAGATGCCCGAGGAATCCTCTACAAGGATTTACCAGAGGCATTTACTTGGCAGGCTGGCCCAAAAGTATGGCAACGGAGGAAACGACGAGTCACTCAAATTGGGAGAATCGTGACAGCTCATCCTGCAGAGGGGGAGCGATACTACCTTAGGGTGTTGCTAACCCATGTGACCGGCATCACCTCCTTTGAACACCTTAGGACAGTGGACGGTGAAGTCTGCTCGTCCTTTCGTGAAGCTGCAGAAAAAAGGGGTCTTATCGAGGCAGACAACACATTAGATGAGTGCCTTACTGAGGCTGAGGTGTTCCAAATGCCATCATCGCTACGGAGGCTCTTTGCCACGATATTGGTCTTTTGTGAGCCAAGCGACATACTTGGTCTATGGAACAAGCACTTGGAGGGAATGTCGGATGACTATCGTCGTTCCCACACGTGCCCACGTACAATTGAGCAGATGGTGCTTTTGGACATTAGAAATATGCTCCAGTCGATGGGAAAAGAAATAACATCGTTTCCTCTACCCGAAATTGATGAGTCGTACGACACTGCATGCAACGAGCCTAGAGAGATCTTTGAGGAGTCTACAATCAAGGTGGATCATGAGCACATGGATTTGTCAAGCTCACTCAACCCTGAGCAAATATGTGCTTATGATGAGATATTATCCGCTATTGAGGGCGGACAAGGAGGCCTCTTCTTCGTAGATGGCCCTGGAGGTACTGGAAAGACTTTTTTATACAAGGCTCTACTTGCTACTATTCGTGGTCAGGGAAAGATAGCCGTTGCAACTGCGACGTCTGGTGTAGCTGCTTCCATCATGCCTGGCGGTAGGACTGCCCACTCAAGATTCAAGATCCCACTGAATATTGATGATGGAGGGGTATGCAGTTTCACAAAGCAGAGTGGGACAACTAAACTTCTCCAGAGAGCTTCCCTAATTATATGGGACGAAGCTTCTATGACAAAACGGTAAGCAATTGAGGCCCTAGATAGAAGCATGCGCGACATCATGGACCATCCTGATGTGCTATTTGGGGGGAAGACAGTTGTGTTCGGCGGATACTTTAGGCAGGTACTCCCTGTTGTTCGAAAGGGAACGAGACCTCAGATAACCGATGCAACACTACGTAAGTCCTACCTTTGGGATTGTATGCGCCAATTAAGGTTGGTTACAAATATGAGAGCGCAAAATGACCGATGGTTTGCCGAATTTCTTCTTCGCGTTGGCAACGGCATAGAGGAGGCATGTGATGATGGCTACATACGGCTTCCAGATGAGATATGTGTGCCATGCACCGGGAATGATGACGACCTCAACAATTTAATAGATAATGTGTTTCCGATGCTTGATGCTAATCTAGCCGACCCAAACTACATTACATCTCGAGCCATCTTGTCAACACGGAACGAGTATGTTGATCAGATAAACATGAAGATGATCGATCGTTTTCGAGGGGAGGAGATGTTATACCACTGCTTCGATCGTGCCGAGGATGATCCTCACAACTACTATCCTCCTGAATTCTTAAATTCATTAACCCCTAATGGATTGCCTCCGCACATACTAAAGCTTAAAATCAATTGCCCCATTATACTTCTGAGGAATATTGATCCTGCCAACGGACTCTGTAACGGGACGAGGTTGGTGGTTCGAGGATTCCAGAGAAACACTATCGACGCCGAGATAGTGCTTGGTCAACATGCTGGGAAGAGGGTGTTCCTTCCTAGGATACCCCTATGCCCCTCCGACGATGAGATGTTCCCATTTCGTTTTAAGAGAAAGCAATTCCCGGTCAGACTTAGCTTTGCCATGACCATTAACAAGGCGCAAGGCCAGACCATTCCAAATGTTGGCGTGTACCTCCCTGACCCGGTGTTCTCTCATGGTCAGTTGTATGTTGCATTGTCTAGAGCAACAGCAAGAATGAACATTAAGATCCTTGCGGTACCAAGCAAGGACAAGAGCCATCGTTCCATGTCTCGTGGGACGTACACAAGGAACATTGTATATAGAGAGGTTCTCACGTCATAGAGGTACTGATTTCGGAGCTAGCACCACTGTAGTATGTTGCTTTGAACATCAATCTCTGAGCTAGCATGCAAGTAGCTAGCTTTTGCCGTACCAGCACTATATTTATGTGCTGATGTTTGTTTTTACCTAATTTCAGATGTAAGATATATATTAGCACTTAGCTTTCTACGCACTTATGATTTCCTGTAACATAACCACATAATTTGTATTATTCTGGAAATATCAGTTGAATTCATAACACTATGGAAATGTTTGTGTCATGCGATGGTCTCATTTGTGAAGTGGTTCACAATTTATGTCTAACCAGTTGAGCAGCCCATGATATGGCCAGTAAGAAAGACAACTGGGAACCATCTCGAATTACCCTCCCCACCTGATCTGCTTAAACTAGCATGACCAGTCCACCCGTTCTATCCAAAACCACCTTGGAAACACCATAGAGAGGGATGGTATGACATTGAAGACACGCACCAACCACAGGACGATTCGAAATGAATCCCGCAGATCCAGAATCCCAGAAAATCCGGACTCGCCCCTTCCCAAGCAATGCTAATGGGAACCCAGCTGATGGGATACAGAAACCACCGACAAAATTGTGCCTATAAAAGGAACCCAAGGCAACTTCGAAAAGGGCAAACCCCCCTCTTGAACTAAGCCAGTCAAAAAAATCTTAGCCCATGGAAAACCCTAACGGGTATGCCCAACAGTTGAAGTACCTACTCCAGCAAGTGGAAAAGCAGGTGCCACAAATTAATAAGAACTTATTTAGTCTAAGACAGGACTTAAGTGAAAAACCATAGGTACTAAAATAGAAATATTAAATGGATATAATATAAAGCTGCCCATGAGACGGTCAGTCAGAAAAACAACTGGGAACCATCTCAAATTACCCCCACCCGATCTGCTTAAACTAGCATGACCAGTACACCCGTGCTATCCAAAGCCACCTTGGAAACACTAGAAGAAGGATGGTACGACACCAAAGGTACGCACCGACCGTAGGACGATCTGAACCGAACCCCACAGATCCAGAATCCCGGGAAATCCAGACTCGCCCCTTCACAGGCAGTGTTAATGAAAAACCCAACTGCTGGGATTGAGGAACCACCGACAAATGGTGCCTATACTCCTTTATACGTTTACAAGCGTGGTGTCCGTTCCGCTAGGACCACCACCTCTACCACTGACAATCAGGGCCCACGAAGTCAGTGGAACAGTAGGCGCCACAAATTAAGAAGAACTTATTCAGTCTAAGACAGGACTTACATGAAAAACCATAGGTACTAAAATAGAAATATTAAATGGATATAAAGCCGCCCATGAGACGGCCAGTCAGAAAAACAACTGGGAACCCTCTCAAATTACCCCCACCCGATCTGCTTAAACTAGCATGACCAGTACACCCGTGCTATCCAAAGCCACCTTGGAAACACCAGAAGAAGGATGGTACGACACCAAAGATACGCACCGACCGTAGGACGATCCGAACCGAACCCCACAGATCCAGAATCCCAGGAAATTCGGACTTGCCCCTTCCTAGGCAGTGTTAATGGAAACCTAGCTGATGGGATACAGGAACCACCGACAAAATGGTGCCTATAAAAGAAACCCAAGGCAACTCCGAAAAAGGCACACCCCCTCTTGGACTAAGCCAGTTAGAAAACCCTTGGCCCATGGAAAATCCTAACGGGTATGCCCAACAGCTGAACTACCTACTCCAGCAACTAGGGTACTTCGAGGAGCCAGTCTACTGCAGTGAACGGATCACCCGGGGATCCCTGGAGAGCTGGAAGGTGGAAATCTTCCTCCGCTTCCAGGGAGATGGAGAAGAAGTGGTCGCTTTCCGGACTCGCCATCCCCGGATCACCCTTGCGGCTGCCGTTCAGGACGCGTTCCGTGAAGTCCTTTTGCAGCTTTGCGGGATTAGCATTCCCTTGGGTATAGCCAACAACTTTGGCATGCACCCGTACCGCGAAGGAGACGACAACCGGTGCCGCCTTCGCCCGACTAGAGAGCCCCAAGGGAGCAGGTGCACCCTTCTCTCCGAGCTAGCCAACACCACCGAGAATTCCTACGAGCAAGTTCTTGAAGAACTTGATGAACTTCAGGATCGATACGTCGATCTGGAATCCCGCTATCGGCGCCTAGCTCTAGAGCACACAACCTTACAGCTCTTACAGGCGTCCACGATAGCCCGCAGGATCCAGAGCGGGAAGATGGCTAGGCTCCGTCGGAAGCCCCCGTTGGAAGTTGATCCCCTCTCGCCCCCACCATCACCATGAGAAGGGATGTGCATAGGCCCTGTTAGGCACTACCCAATCCAGTAATAGTAGTTCCCTTCCCCTTTCCAGAGATGTATTACCTGGTACCTTGTTGTAAAAGAAAATTGAATATGCAGTAATGCAATCTCTTGCCCTAATGACTTAGTGGTTCAGAAATGATTGTCCGTAACCCCCCTTAGGCTGAAGTGCCCTTCTAACAGGAAGCCATTTATTGATTAAGAATGGATTATCCTGCTGAATAAAGAGGATGCCCAAACCTAAAAGGGCCTAAGCATGTTGAGAAAAACCAGAAATCCTACATTCA
Organism: Oryza officinalis; assembly: GCA_008326285.1. Classification (NCBI taxonomy): domain Eukaryota; kingdom Viridiplantae; phylum Streptophyta; class Magnoliopsida; order Poales; family Poaceae; genus Oryza; species Oryza officinalis. Next base: position 9,776,582 of record BDMV01000001.1, on the reverse strand, counting down.
CAGACAACACAAGTCAGGCACAAGTATCAATCAGAGGCAACCATACTTACGACACAGAGGCAGAAAGATTAAAATAGAGATCATGTAAGTTGATACATAAGGGATACACGCCAAGACTTGGCAACCATTTCATCAATTATCTACTCTAGCAGCGCTTTCAGAGTAGAAATAAAAACGATCGGTGCCAACACAATGAGGAGACAAACCGCCACACATAAGTGATCAGAGTGGTCATCCTTGATTAGATCTTGCCACCATTCCCAGAGCAGGACCACAGGGTGAACCATCCAAGCTAAGACGGTGAAGATGGTTGCCTCGACAAACTGCAGACTAGACCACACCCAGCGCAAAACAGTGGCCAACCCTGCCAGGAAGGTTTCCCCTCGACGGGAACGCTTAGGCACCACCGCCCCAGCGCCCCCGCCAACGGCAGCGCCACCCGTCGCCTGCGCCGATGGAATAGCTCGCTGCTGCACCTCGATCTCCGGCACCTCTGTTCCCAACCGCCGACGAAGTAGGCCCCCGCCAGCAGCCCCTTGTCCCACATAGCCTTCGGCCTCTCGACGGCGAGCACCTCGCTCGCCGCCATTGCCGCAACCACCAATGTCGGCCCTCCTCTCCATTTTTCCCCTCACCCAAGCTACAGCACCTCCACTCACCCTCTCCACTCTCTTGCCCGCGTGCTCCACAAAAGCAGGCCAAGGAAACCGTGCCTAGACCCCCCCCACCTCTCCCCTCAATTTAAAGGACGTGCCCGATGAGACGGGTACACGAGGCAAACAGAAAGTGTGTGAAAAAACCAGTATAACGGCTGAGTAACCACACTCAACCAGGTTGATTGCCATGAATAACTGTCGTAACCACTGATTGCAACCATTATTGGACCACATTGAACAAGAGCAGGACCGATCAACTCCAGTATCGACAGCAAATAATCTATTCAGTAGGTGGCACCTAAGTTCAAAAATTTTAAGCGCCAAACAAGGCTGTCAAGGAATTTTCTATTTGGTATACGTTTGCAAATTTACGGTGAGCTACATAGTTGCACATATTGATGAACAATTGATATAAATTATTCACAGTCGTTTATAGGGATGAACAATCTATTTATCATATTATATATATATTATTAAGGCAACTAAAAAAGAAGCCACCACGCTCGATATAGAGGCTAGAAATACAATATAGAAATTAACTAAAATTCAAAATTAAAAATTAAAAAAATATTTTAAAAAAAGTTCAAATATAACCCAGTGTAAGATTAATTAAAATTTAAAACAAAAATAAATTAAATTTTCAAAATTAGAAAAAAAGATTTGATATTAAAATCCAATTACAAATGAATGAAATTCTGCATTAAAAATAAGTATTAATGAAAGAAGAGTCCATATAGTACCCATTACGAGATTAATTAATATTCAAAATTACAAATATAATATATTCCAGCCTTAGAAATGAAATTTTAGAGCCCATAATTGAACTGAATTGCATACGTACAAATACGGTGAAAACACTCCATTACGAAATTCATATTTGTCATCAAAATTACCACATATTTATATTAACCCAAAGTTTATAAAAAAACTAGCAAAATACCCGTACTTCATTACGGAGTTACCAATAGAATTTTATTGTAGGTTTTTATAAAAAATAATTATTATCGTTACAGGGTATTTCCATTTTTTAGTTTCCACTGTTTGGGTGTGGCTGGGAATTGGATATGCAATCCTGCTGGATTGAGGGGTGGATTGAGTGCTACGCGAAATTACCAAATTACCCTTACTATTTGGACACATAGCTATGCTGTCTACTCATTTACCACAGGTCGGAGGGGCATTTTGGTCATTATTCTAGAAACATATCCTTTTCCAAACCAACCAAACTACCACCACATCGACGTCATCCTCCTCCTCCTCCCCTTGCCAGCGCCGGTTACCTCCTCCTCCCTTGGCCGGCGCCATCCTCCTCCCCCCCCGGCCGGCGCCATCCTCCTCCTCCTCCCCCTGCCAGCGCCGGTCTCCTCCTCCTCCCCTCCTCCCCCGGCCGGCGCTGTCCTCCTCCTCACCCGGCCGGCGCCATCCACCTTCTCCCCCGGCCGGCGCAGTCCTCCTCCCCCCTGGCCGGCGCCATCCTTCTCCTCCCCGGCCGACGCCGTTCCCTCCCCCCTCATCCTGTTCTGCCGCCCATCGTAGCCCTTGCTGCTGGCGGCTGGCAGTGGGGTGGAGCAGTGGCGGAACAAGGGCGGCGAGGGCTTGGAGCTGCAGCGGTGGGCAGCTATCGGCAGAAGGTCTGGAGCTCCACCAACGGTGGCTGACTACTCATCGAAATCGTCCATCACATTCCACTGGGTTGTAGGGGTCGCGTCGCAGTCGTGCCCCATCGAATCCATACGGCATGTCATCACACTGTGAAGTGCCTCACAAGTCACATTGGTACTTGCTGCACAGTTCTTGAATGTGAGGTAAGATCAGTCTCATCCAACTTTCCCTTTCACCAGTGCACATTGCATTGTGTAAGGCATGTCATTGCACTGTGATTGTAGGAGCGTGGTGTACACGGCATGTCTCTCCCTCTCTCAGCACTTGACAGATATATGGAGTAGGGCTGGCTGGTATGACAGGAGCACGAGTCATGGCAATACACCTCTCCATTCATGGGGAATATACAAAATCGACATATGGTTTGGTTAGAATTTGGGAGAAGAGGATGGCGGGCTTGGATTCATGGCGGGTGGAGTTCAAATATTTTCGGATATACAACTATATATATTGTTTGATTGGCACAATGCAGAACAAGTTGCCTCCTAAGGCTCACTGTCATCTTGTTCTATAGCTCATTCAAGGTACAACTCAAAAATCCATTTTCCATGTTCAGCTGTTGTAGTTGTAGTAAGCAGTTTAGGTGCTTTGCAGATTGTAGTTATATATACATGCATATGTAGATCGAGATCGACTGATCAGTATCAGCAAGCATGGCATCCTTTGTATCGTGATAGTTTCACCAAATTATATATATGTGTGCATGATCTATTTGCTTCCTTATGTGGTCTTTCGAAAAAACTGATTTTAATTTGTTTCATCAATAATTGTCTATGTTCAAGCATGTATTTTTATATATATAGCTAGCTGTCGACACGCATAGTACTGTCCCATGCATCGCTAGCTAGCTTAATGAATTTTCCACTTGGGCAGTGATGTCCCATGCCGACATTAGTGTACATTATTTAATCAATGGTATTCTGCTTGATCCTATAAGTTGCCAAATCCTTCCTACAAATGGTTAGGTTATATGAGTCTGTATAATCCTTATCATTTGATGTAGCAACACACCTTTGTTGGTTTTAAGAACATGTATTTTTTGGCATTTAGGATGGGGTCGTTGAAGCGTAAAAGAGTAGAAGCACTACCTGTTCCAACATTCAGTGACGTACATCCTAGGGGCAGTTGGAGTCTAGGTGTTCGAGTATACCATAAGTACCATGTTGAGAGATTTGCTCCTAGCAAGAAGAGGCTCAACTTGGTTCTATTGGATGAGCAGGTATTTTGAGCTTTGATATGTTACAGTGCAATGATTTCTGTATGGCATTTGACTTTATCTATTATAAATAGGGCACAAAGATGGCAACTATCATTTATGATGACCAAGTGAATCGTTTAGATCCCCTACTTCGAGAGGGTTCCGCATATTATGTGTCGAGGATGTCCATAGAGCCAGCTAGGATGATTTTGTATCAGTGGCTTGCAAACCATGCTTTTGTGTGTGTTTTCACACGTGATACTACTGTTACTGAGATAGCAAACATGCACGAGAAGATATTGCCATTACTCCCTCCGCTTATGCCACTTGATCAAGTTTTCGAGTTTACTTACCATAATGACATTTATGTTGGTAAGTAGTTCAATTAACCACCCAAACAAATATTAATTTGTGACAAATAGAAGTTCTATTAACACAATTTTCACATGTGCAGATGTTATTGGAATGGTCGTGTTTGTAAGCTCTATAGGCTTTGTGGAAGGCTACAGGAGGAGGATCCCATATAGGAATGTTCTTATAATTGATGGCAGGTATGCACATGCTTTGTTTTCAAATTCTCTGAAATTTGTGATCAGAGGGCTGAAAATCTATATTATTATACTGTCTGTTTGTATAGTGGTAGGATATGTAGTTATTGATCTGCTTGTCAGTATGGCAATAACAATTTTTTCTTTCCTTTGATGATTTATTTAATTAGATTGTAGGGTCAGACTTCTTTTAGTTCTGGTCTTACAAGCCTCTCACAGAAGTCAACTATGCTTGACTCAGTGGCTGGTTGGGGCGCCAGGCCCACCTCCAATCCCTGCACCTAATTAGGCCTTAACAAATATAATTAACCACTAATTAGTGAAAAACTGGCTAGCTGCAAGGCAAACTACTTTCCTGCTTCTTGCAATCAAGGCCCAAACTAGCAAATACAAACATATAGCTTTTTTATTAATAATATCACTCTGAGTAGACCATACCTATTTATTTATAGATTTTTTTAGATATTTTATACAACAGCAAGTTGAAATGGAGAAAGAAATGCATCTTCGATCATGTGTATTTGGGTTATATTTAAAAATACTTTTGTTGATATATTCCTTATTTGTTTCAATCATACGCCCCAGCTCATTTTGTGTCATGGATTTGCCGTTGGCTTGACTGAGACCAACGATTTCGTGCATAACATTATTGTATTCAATCTATCATCAATTGTTTGTACCTGCAAATTATTTGTAATGTATATATTGAACTTAACAGGCTGTTAACATGTATTTATAATTTTTATCACTTATTGCATTTGACACGTTTATAGTAGCTTCAAACCTGTGAAGTTAGTCATTAAGGATAAAATGCTTACCGACCATTTAACTAAATGGGCGAGATGCTCTAATGAGCAACCTATCATTGTAGCAACAATGCTTAGAGCAAAGTGTGAAGAAGGTAAGCTGATGTGTCCTTGTTAATTTTGTGTTCATCGATCTTATGATCAACAAAATTATGTAATATAATTGTTGTACCTTTTATTTCAGACCATAGCCTGCACACTACATGCTTCAGTAGGGTGCAGTTTGATCCTAATGTTGCAGTTGCACGTGAATTAAGGAAGTGGTAAATAGATTTTTGACCAAAATATTTATTTTATTAACTATTTTCACTTATATAGTTTATTATGAATGGTTTTGCAGCCTCAGTATGGAGCTTACTGGGAAGTCTTCTCCATGATACATGAAGGGAGATGGGAAGTGCATCCATATCTTTTGAGGATTATTTCTAGCTATATGCTTGCTAGAAGTATAAGATCCCATTCGGTGGAAGTAGATGTGACCTTTGGCTTTTGGCTAGGATATAATCCCAGTAAGCTATTTATAGCAATGATGCTTGCTAGAAGTAGGTGGAAATCTTGTGCCCAGGATACTTCTAACTAGCATGCTTGCTAGATGATGGTCCACTATGTAATTTGTAGTAAGACTTTGAACGTCTATTGTATTGGTACTGTAACCGTATTATGGTCAATGCTCTGTTGCATTGGTGTTGTAACTGTATTATGGGACTATTTCGTGGTGACACATGTATGCCTCGCTGGAGCGGTTTACATGACATCTAGCTATTATTGTACGTTGCCCATGCTTTTGTGGACTTCAAATGAGGAATATATTGCCATACTTTGTTCTCTATATAGGTATACATGTATTTTACTGCTCATGTTTATACTTTTTGATATTTCAGTAGATTTTCAAACTTTACTCCTCTTGATGCTCCTAGGAATTATTATGTATTGTTTTATTACATTTGTATCACAATATTTCACTGTAACTGTTGCTAAATATGTAAAGATTATTAGATCCGATGTAATTATTGTTTATGCTAAAATAATATTTTCTGTTGCAATGAACTGATTATTTCATATCATCTCGCTAAGATTTAAAGTTGCCCTAATTTTTTTTCCCATTGCAACGCATGGGCATCCAACTAGTAATAGAGAATTCAGCTGTCGTTGTCATATATTCTCAACCCTTCATGCATTTCAAAATTAATCAAACCAAGATCTTGAAGTATTAAATCTATTCACTTACCTTTTTGATATATATGATAGCGAAACTTGTTTTGCTGAGTTGGAGTTAGTTAAATTTAGAAAATGATAGAGCCCACCGATCAGGTTGTGTAGTCTTCCTACCCTCTCCGTTTCGCTCACTTTATCGTGTTTAAGGTCATCGATGTGCATATTGCATTCATAAAAACCCATGGCATTCTCCACCTCAAGGAAGATACTCTTTCAATCCCTAAAGAGGTATCCCTTCACTCCTCAGATACCACACAAATAGTCATGAATTTTTATTTAAAAAGTTCAATAAAAATTAGTAAAATGTGCACCTGTGGATTCAAACCTGATCCACACACACTTAGGCTGTGTTCGTTTGTTAGGTTTGGGAAAATATTCCCTCCGTACGAAAAACGGAGCGACTCATTAGCACATAATTAATTAAGTATTTACTAATTTTTTTAAAAAAATGGATTAATATGATTTTTTAAAACAACTTTCATATAGAAACTTTTTGCAAAAAAACACACCGTTTAGCAGTTTGAAAAGCGTGCGCGCGAAAAAAGAGAGATGTGAGTTGGGAAAGTTGGGTAAAGAACTCACCCTTAGTGGATCAGCACAAGATATCGGTTGCCGCCATGGAATGGGAAGCTCATGGCCTAGACAGGCCAGCTAGTTTTTGTGCAATCTGTTCTTTCATCTATCCCGGGGCACCCATCCATGACGATTGGATTGCCAGACTAGGTCGTTAAGACGATCGACAAGAGATGGCGTGCATTTCTTTGGAATGGATCAAATCAGACAGAGTCTATGGCAGCCATTGCCTTGTTGCCTGGCCCAAAGTTTGCCACCCCCAAGGACTTTGGGGTTTTGGGCATCATGGACCACCAAGTTATGGGTTGGGCGCTGTGGATTCAATGGTTGTGGTTGCAACAGACGAGCAATCCTGCCTAGGCTGATTTCAAGGCTCAACATGAAGTTGAGGTGTTGGACATGTGTAACGCCCGTTCCGTCGTGGCGTTAGCGGGAAAACCTAATTAATAAAAAAACCTATTTAGGAAGTTGTTCTTCGGTTGTGTTTCGAGTGTGTGCCAAGTTCTTGTGCTTCCTCTCTGCTCAAATCCAGGAGAATCGCAAAATCGGAATTCGAATCCAAACTCTAATCCTTCCAAATTCCAACTTTTTGGCAAAGTCTACTTTGCCTCCCTCTAGTTCTCGGGCCGCCTCTCGGCCGGCCCATCTTTCCGCCTCCCTCTTTCCTCCGCTGGGCCGCGCGGCCCCAGCCCAGTCTGCGCCGGCCCGTGCGCCAGGCACGTGCGTCACATGCGTGTGCCTCACGCGAGATAGAGCGTCTCTCTCTTTCTCATTCGCCCTTGGTTCTCTCTCCCTCGCCGTTTTTCCCCATGGCACTCGCCAAAAAATGTTTGCCATTGCCGTTGGCTCCCGCGCTCGCCGCGCGTTGTGGCCAACCGCCCAGCCGACGCCGCCGTCACCCGCCTAGCGCCGATGCCGCACTGTTGCCGCTCTGCGCCACGCCGCCCCGAAACATCGCCGACGCCATTTTCGCCCGGCCCCACGGCTCTGCGCGCGTGCATCCAAGGGAGAGAGCAGCTGCCTCTCTCCTCCTCGCGCTCTCTCCCATGCTCTTTTTTCCGAGATGGCAAGGAGACCGCCGCTCTTTTCGTCCTTTCCTTTTCCTTTTTCCCAACGGACGCCGACGTCACCGCTGCCGCCGCTTTGGCTGCTTGTGCCAGAGAACGCCACCTCTCCGCATCTCCACCGCCATCCCCAAATCGCCTTCATCTCTCCACCGACCTAGCCGTCCCTTTAAAGCTCACATTCATCCCCTCGCTCGGCCGCCCTTTTTCTTCCGCGGCCGAGCTCCTCCTGCAAGCACCGTCTGCCGTTCTCCTCCACCGTCGCCGCGCCATTGTCAATCGCCGCACGAGGACGCGCGAAGGGACTCTGGGCGCCGCTCTCCTTCCCCTTCCTCGGCCTGATGCCGAGACAATCACGTCCCGCACCGTCGGCCTTCTTCTGGCGAAATCCTCCTCGCGGTAACTCCCTCCGTTCCTCTCCGTTTCCCTTCTTTCCTAGACCGCTAGTTAGCTCGCCGCCGCCTTCCCGTGCTCGTAGAACACGGTAGAACCACCGGTTGTCGCCTCCGCTCGCCACGTCGCCGCTGCTCAGTGCTGAGCTCCGCGCGCTGTCGCCCTAACGTCCCGGTGCCGCGCTGCCTATTCCGTCGCTCGGGACGAGGTTGTGAACCCGTGTAGTCGCTCCCCCTTCAACGAATCGACCCCTAATCCCTCCGGCGAGAAATCCCCCTTCCACCGCCAGCGATGGCCGCCGTCGCAATTCGCCACCTCTAGTCGCTCTCCAGTGAATCCAAGCTGTTGGCTCTCTTCCTCTTGTGCTGCCCCTCATTCCGGTGCCCTTCCCCTCGTTGGACTTGCCGTGTGCCGTCCCGGAGCTCCGCCGTCGGATGAAGGCCGGGCTTCTTCCTCCTCCAGCCATTCGATGTGGCTGCCATGTCAGCACCACGTCGAAGCCATGCTACCTCCCCTTCCTATCGCTCGGCGCACCTGGTCCACGACAGACCGAGTCACTGCCCTTGGGTCCCGCCCTAGCACTCGACGTGGTGGACCAGGTCCACCCGAGCCGCGCCGACATGCTCGCGTGCGTGTGTCTATGGGCCGCCTTCGTTCCTCGGCCCACTCAGTCTCCACGCCCCTGGCCTGCTCGGCCTCCTCTCGTGCCGCGCCGTTCCTGTGGGCCACCTCCTTCGCGCGCCGCCCACGCTAAGCCTTGGGCCATACCTAGCCGCCCGAAATAAAGTCCGATTCGCGTCCCCCCTCCTTTATTTTTCCAAGGGATTTAATAAATCCTTTTCCTTTAGACAAAAAATCATTAAACCTTAGAAAATTCATATCTACTCAACCGTTTGTCGGTTTGACTCCGTTCAACTTCCAAAATTCCTAAAAAATCGAGATCTATCTAATGGCATGCCTAGAGGTCATTAATAGGGCTTTCTTTTGACTGTTTTGTTGAGTCGCCTCGTTTCGTGTGTAGCTTCGGAGCCCGAAGACTCGCAGTGCGTAGATTTTGTGGCGGAAGCTCAAGATCTCGAGCAAGCCAAGTCATCATTAAACATATTGAGTCTAAATTTGAAATTAATTATGTTGCTTGCAAAATATTTATGCATTGTTAGGATTGCACTGGAAACTGTTGCCCCGTCTGCAAGGCAAATCGGTGGGCCTACCTAATTTGCTGCATTTGATCCTTTCCTTGTTAATTGCTTGTCATGCTCCCTTGTAACTACCTATGTGATCCTTTGGTATTCGTGCACTTTGTGTGAATATCGATGGTCGCCTTCAAACTTAAAATCTGAGAACATTTTGGGTAAAACTTGATTTATGAAAGCTTTAGAAAACCCGACGCCTGGGTCGGTGCCTTATGAAAGAAAAATGAGTTTTAAAAATAAAAATTTGCGACGCAAGGCCATTCCTGGGCGGGATGCTTGTGCGGTTGCTTTTAAAGGCCGATTCCTTTGGAATTACATCCGAGCATATAATAAGTGCGACCACATGGGTGAAATGGAACACCCCTGGCTGAGTAATTAGCTAGGTTAGGGAAATCTTGATGTCAAGGGACAAGTGGATTCGCCGGGGTGGTGTCGGGGAGGACCCCTGAGCTTCCTGGCACAGTATGGTCTAGGACCTAACTTGGTGTTGGTCCGTGGGATCCTTCCCGTTGGCATAAGGTGACCCTGAGTCGGCTTTCGAAATGTCTTGTTATGAAAGCCTCAAAGTCACTAGACGTGGCTGTTCTTCATTGGCTGGGTGACCCAGGTTAGTAACGTCGTGTGGGTAAAATGTACCCCTTCTGCAGAGGTTAACAACCTGTTCGAACAACTGTGCCCACGGTCATGGGCGGATGTGAAGTGATTCCTTAGCGTAGTTTTGTTAACTACAGCTTTGTGAACTGCTGTTGGTGTAAGGAAATCCATTCAAATGCTTGTCTTGTGGCTGTCAGGAATAGCCGGACTCGAGAAGTCCGTGCATTTGTTGGCAGGGAGCCGCTCATGCAGATGAAATCAAATCTATACATTTCACAACTCTAGTCGGATGAGTCGCACTATCTCATCCGTGCCGTTGAGAAGCACTCACTTAGTTGTTTCCGAAAGATTTAAACTAAAACTGAACATGGAAATAACCCGCCTTACTTTGAAGCTTGCATTAAACACTTAATTCCCATGGCTTGCTAAGTACTCTTGTACTCACCCATGCTCTACTTAATTAACCCCCCAGTCTTTGAAGAAGAGGAGATGGATCCAGCAGATGAAGAGTTCTTCCAGGAGCAAGCAGGCTTCGAGCTGTAGTAGGGTTTCAGCTTAGTTCCCAACTCATGCTTGTTGCTTTGGGCTAGTCTCCGCTTTCGCCTTTTTGTAATGCAGTTGTGAACTCGGGGTCTGTTCGCAGTTCCGGCAATGATTGTATCTTTACTCTTAATAAAGAGACCTCTGTCGCTGTGATATTCATTCTTTCTGTTGTACTAGCACTGTTTTCTGGGACTGGTACAGGATTACGAGTTAACTTGGATCGTTGCCTTACTCTGGTTCCCGTTCGGGGCTAGTTTGGGACGTGACAACATGTTCATAGCTTCGTCCTTCATCATTCTCGGGGATGGTCATAGCTTCATGTTCTGAATATACAGTTGGTTGGACGGATGATCGAGATGATCATGCCAAAGCTTTTCCTTGCCGTCTTGATGTGTCAGAGGAACTCCACCATGGTGGTTGCAGGGATCGCAGGCAATGCTGGTGGGTCAAGGACATCTTTGATGCGCTCACCGTCCACGTCATGTCGCAATTCCTAAGGATATATATGGGATCAAGTCCACATCACCTCGCTCCAGGCCACCGAAAACAAATTTGACTGGCATTGGACCGACGGTAATACTCAACTCAGTCGGCCTTCATTCCTTCCCTATGCAAAAATCCTTTGGCACAGCGGTAGGCTGACCAAATATAAGATTTTTTTTTTGTTGGCAATGCAACGACGTTGTTGGATGACCGACATGTTACTTGATCAGGGAATAGACGGCCACTTGACCTGCCCCTTCTATGTGCAAGAGGAGAAGACAACTAACCACATTCTTGTTGACTGCGTCTTCGCAAGACGTGTGTAGTGCAAGCTATTTGCCTTAGCCGGACTAACTAATCTCTCACCAAACCGCCGCTCGGTGCTCCAAGACTGATGGCAAACCTCGCGATGTCGCCTGCTCAAATAAGATAGGAAGTGCTTCGACTCCCTTGTCATCATGGTTACCTGGCACTTGTAAAAGGAAAGGAACGCACACATCTTCGATGGCGTTGTCACAAGTGTCGATGGTGGTGGAGCAGATTGTGCAAGAAAATAAGGATGGCAATGGGTGGAGGCAACTTGCCAATCCTATGGGGGCTGTTAGGCACATAGCTTAGTTTCCTTCTTTCACTTTTTTTTGTTCTCTCATTTAGCTTAGTTTCTTGTTCGCCATACTGTACCCCCTCCCTCCCCATTAGTAACCGCCTCGGTGTGTTAGCGATGTATACTATTTTTTTTGTAATATATTAACGTGCAAGGTTTTTACGCCTTCACAGAAAAAAAGGGAAAGAAGAATTTTAGTGGATGGATCAGAATCCATCTCCACAAGCAGCAGAAAGAATATACCAGTGGCACAATGAAAGCAAAGTGAAAGCATGATTCACACGTTCCTATTTACTCGTAGCCATCAGTAGTATCACTCACAACAAGCTAATTCTGTCAAGGGTGGGCATGTACCACAACACTGCCCCTCCCCTCATTCCCGCCGCAGGTTGCTCCCATCACCACAAACATAAAACCCCAGAAAAAGACACCCACCTATTTATCCCTTATCCCACACTCGATCGATCTCCCCGAACGTCTTGGCGGAATCCTGCACTGCATGCATGCCATCCATGGGCAACAAAGACGACCACGACGCCGCCAGCAACAACAAGGGCGGCCTGCACGAGCAGACCGCCGGTTGCCTCCCCGTCGACCAGTCCTGCTTCGCGCTCTCCCGGCTGTCGTACCACCGCAGCAGCGGCGGCGGCAGCAACCCGCGGGCGTGCTGCTCCACCACCTCCTACCTCGAGGTCCTCGCCATCTCTTTGGCCTCGCTGCTCGTCATCGTGCTCGTGCTCTGCGTCATACGGTGCTACCGCATGCGCCGCGCCGTGAACCGGGTCACGGTGGCTGCTGCGGCGGCGGCGGCCGGGAACGTCACCAAGAAGCGGCCGGCACCAGGCCTTGGCGAGGACGCCATCGCCGCGCTGCCCAAGTTCGAGTACCGCCGCACGGGCGACGACTGCGACCGGTGGGAGTGCTCGATATGCCTCTGCGCAGTGGCCGACGGCGAGGTGGCCAGGCAGCTGCCCAGGTGCATGCACCTCTTCCACCGGGGCTGCGTCGACATGTGGCTCGTCGCGCACACCACCTGCCCCGTGTGCCGGGCGGAGGTGGTGGTCAGCAAACCGCCGGACGAGGACGACGGCAGGTGCGTGGAGACGCCGGAGGATGAGGCCGCGCCGCCGGCGTCGGCGCTGGAGCCGGCGAGATTCGAGAATGGCGAGAGGGACTTGGAGGCGCAATAGCAGCGTGACAGACAGGACCGCGCGTTTGCGTTTGCACTCTGAATCTTTTCCTTTTCCTTTGGGTAGACACGTGTAGTTTGTTGCGCCCCATTACGGAGGTGATTTTTGAACCGTTTGATTGTACGCAAACGGTGATTAGAAAAGAAGAAAAAGATAGATCGATTCTCTTTAGAATATGCAAGTAAATAAGAAGAAGGAAGTCTTGAACGAATCGATCATGGAATTGTACTCTATATATCATATCAGGGACTCGAGCAAAGTAGGCCTTAAGCTTACGGGCTCACGGCCTGTGGGCCAAGCCAGGATTGAGTAGATTTTCAGGGAAGGAATAAGTTTACCCTTCTCCTCTTGTTCTTTAAATAGTCTTTCTCAACCGTAAAACCGGGCATAACGTCTCACTCATTTTTAAAAATCGATGCAAATCAACTGTTTCGATGGTTTAGAAAACGATTTTTACTAACGTGACAGGTTGATCATGGTTTACTCGGTAAGTTAGTAGGTGGGATCCACATGTGTCTTACAATCTCATCTCATCTTCATCGTCGTCGGCTGAGGCTGCTTGGGTGGCTGTTCTCCATTCGATGCAGCAGGATGCGGCGAAGTCTGTGAGGACTAGACAGGCCGCGTTGGCGAGTTCATCCATTCATCCTACTCGTCGTCGGCGTCCGCTGCATCGACATCGTCGTACACATCTTCACCGAAGATTATACCGGTGGAGGACGAGGTTGGTGTGAAACCCGTGAAGGAGGGGAAAACAAGAAGGTGCTTCAGGAGCAGGTGGAGACGGCGGTTGACCCGCTCGAGGACGTGTTGGTTGCCAAGGTGATGGATACGTAGGAGGAAAAACCAAAGAAGAGGTGGTGTTGGCCGTCGCAGGCCTCCGAAAGGCCACGCGGGAGAGTGCAGAGCGCCGGCGCGACGCCATGACACCATGCGTGGTGGACGAGCAGGAGCACGTGGTGTTCGAGAGCTTCGTGATGCCACAGATCCCTGTGACGCACTATCGATACTAGATGACAAGCATCCGGCCGGAGCACCTGCGTGATGGCATGACGCCGAAGCAAGCGACGCGGCGGGTGCAGGAGCCAGAGTGGAGCAGCTGTGGCAGGGCGAGGATCTTGGTCCGGTACGGGCTCGGCCTCGACAGAGGAAAAAGAGGGAAGGGGGAGGGAGAGAGGTGATAAAGAAGATGAGATGAGGAGGAAGCTAACATGTGGTCCCATCCGTTGACTCAGCGAGTTAACCTGACATGTGAGCAAAAAACCTTTTTCAAACCATTAAATAAGTCGGTTTACACTGGTTTTTGAAGATGTGAGAGACGTTATACACGATTTTTTGGTTAAGGAAGATGGTTCAATCAGAAGTAAGAGTTGAGAAAGATGATATAGACTTATTCTTTCAGGGTATCACAGCAGGAATTTTTTGTATTTTTAGATTTTTTTTTTAATATTTACAGAAATATTATAGCGCCGAAAAAATTTACAAAACTAGACCCTGCCGCCCTTCGCAAGGGCGGCAAGCCGACGTGGCACACGCCGCGCTGGACGGCGCGGGACGGCCGTCCTCCTGCCCTCTTGCCGCCCTCCTGCCCTCTTGCCGCCCTGGCAAAGGGCGGCAGGACCCCCTTGCCGCCCTTACAGAGGGCGGCAGGCCTGGCCGCCTATAAAGCCCAGCCGGCTCCTTTGAGGAGCCCATTCCCTCCTAACCTCTCCACATCAAAAAAAAAAAGAGGAGGGGAGGAGAAGAAAAGAAGAGGCGAAGCCCTGCCGGTTTCAAACTTCGATTTCAGGTAATATTCGTAGATTATATACGTGACTAAATATATGATGTTAACTAGGATATCACTTGTATTTTTGTAGAACTTTGGTTGGATAAATGCATTGTATGAAATAGGGTTTTACCTGTGGTACTATATAAATATATATTGTTAGATGTAGGCAGGGTTTAAAAAACCGCCGGGGGCCCGGTTACCGCCACCCGGCGGTACGGCGGTTACCGGCGGTAACCGCGGTAACCGCGCAAAACCGCGACAAATTTACAAATCGAAATTAGAATTCAAAAATTCGGGCAAACCGCGCGGTTTGGCGCGGTTACCGCGCGGTTTGACGCGGTAACCGCGCGGTTTGGCGCGGTTACCGCGCGATGTGTAATGGGTCGCACAGTAACGGGCCGGCCCATTTTTTTTTCTTTTTCCAATTTTCAAATTTATTCTCCGTTTTGCTCTCAAATTTGAATAAATATTACTCTTTTTTGAGAAATTTCTTCACCATAAAACACTATAAATCAAGCACTACCTTCACCATTTTTTTTGATTTTTTTCTTTTTTTTTTAAATTTTTGAATTTGGACGAATTTTATTAAACCGTACCGCGCGGTACGGGTTACCGTACCCCCGCGGTACGGGCGGTAACCGCGGTAACCGCGCGGTTACCGGCGGTTTTAGTAACCCTGGATGTAGGTAACTTAGTAGATCTGTAGTATTTGTAGTTATTAGGTTTGTAGTTTTAAATGTTGTTGAGTAACATTGCAATAGAATATATAAAAATTTAGGTACGTTGCAAAGAAGATATTACACTGTAGTCGTTTATTATGTAAAATAACGGCCTAGTAATTAACTTTACAGATATGTCCAGTAAACTTATATTTCAACTATACCATGGTCAAGGAAACGTCCGTTATGGGCCAACTGGGGTAGATCTGTCAGAATTTATTGTAACAGCAAGGGGAATTGATAGGCCAGCCGAGAGGAGTGTACCTTCTATAAAAAAATGGTTGATGCGGGGCTTGGGAGTTGATCCACAGACTAGTGACATTACAATCTATGTTGTAGTAAGTCGGGCAACAGAGGGTTTTTATTGGGAACTAATGCCGGTTCAAAACTCTGGGATGTGGAGATGGTATGTGGAGAATGCATTGCAACGTGGGTGGCCTCTAGCTATGGTTCCGTATGTTCATCCGAAGGATCCAAGTGTACAGATGAACATGGATGATGGCGAGGGGCCAAGTGCAGAAGTGAATGAGATTGAAGTGGATCAGGTCAATGCACCAGAGGAAGATGGAGTAGCTCCAGTAGTAGCTCCAGTAGGCATGCAACCTGGTGGAGTGGCTGACGAGGGGGAGACTGTGGGTGCCATTGTGGACGAAATGGAAAAAGAGGATCGTGACAACGAGCGTGTGGAGGAAGATGATTCGTCAGATGATGACGAGAACAATATTAATCCAGCTGAATGGGCTAGTGATGATTTTTCTGGTTTGGTCATCTCTGAAGGGGAAAATGTGAGATGGGAGTACAAGGAAAACGAGATTATCGAGGGAGCGAGGTATGGTAATGGAGAAGACATGAAGGAGGCGGTGAAGCATTATGCAGTGTCACTTCATAGGGAGTTTTGGGTTGCCAAGTCTAACCGGACACAATATGAAGTTAGGTGTGTTAATGAAAAAGATGGGTGTCCGTGGAGAGTGCACGCCTATAAGGGGAAATGGAAGGACTACTGGACAGCGTCGGTCGTTACGAAACATACTTGTTATCTACCTGGTGTTCAGAAATACCACAGGAACATTACATGTGCATTTGTTGCATCTGAGATGTATGCGCATGTCGTGGACAATCTGGCATATGAACCGAAGTCAATAATCCGACATATCGAACAGACATTCAAGTATACAATTAGCTATGCCAAGGCGTGGAGGGCCAAACAGAAAATAATAGAGATGAGATTTGGAACTTATGAAGCCTCATATGACAATTTGCCACGTCTGCTATCTGTTATCCAACAAAGAAACCCTGGGACCTCTTGTGCACTCAAGACATTCCCCTCAATTGAACATCCTGGCAAGACTGTGCTGCAAAGAGCGTTCTTAGCTCTACATGCATGCAAGATGGCATTCGTGCACTGTCGTCCAGTTCTTTGTATTGATGGCACATTTTTGACCGGGAAGTATCGGGGCCAGATACTAACAGCAATTGGGGTAGATGGGAACAATCAGGTATTACCGTTGGCATTTGCTTTTGTCGAGAGCGAGAACACCGACAGCTGGTACTGGTTCCTCCATCTGGTTAAGACAGAAGTTGTTGGTATGAGGCCCAATGTGTGTCTAATACATGACAGGCACGCCGGTATGCTTCGAGCGATAGAAGAGTTAAAGTTTGGGAGTATGGAAAGAGGATACCCTGGCCAGTGGGAAGATGTACAAAGCAGGTGGTGCATGCGTCATATGGGAGCTAATTTCTTCAAGCAATTTAAGAACAAGGAGTTGATGAACATGTTCAAGAGGCTATGCAATCAGAACCAGGAGAAAAAATTCAATGAGCTTTGGAAGAGATTAGATGAGTTGACAGGCAAATGTAGTGACCAGCGTGCAACAAGACCAGCGGCCGCTGTACCTGACCCTCCTCAAGCACTCGGAGCTCTCCCAACAGACAGTGTAACATTGGTTAGAAGAACTGGGGAGCAAATTCGAAAATTTTCTCAGTGGATTGAGAATGAGCCAAAAGAGAAATGGGCAAAGACTTATGACACAGGTGGTGCTAGATATGGTATAATGACAACAAATTTGGCGGAAGTTTACAACTGGGTGATGCGCGGTGTCCGTGGACTCCCACTAGTTGGTATAGTGGAGTTCATTTTACATGGGACATGCAAGTATTTCAGGGAGCGGTTCCAAGCAGTTTTTCCCTCTATGCCGAACAACAACATTTTATTTGGAACTTTCATGGAGAAAAAACTAGCGGAGTGGCGTGCAAAGGCCATGAAACATCGAGCTCTAGTGCAAGGTACCCAACAACACAGGTTTGAGGTACTCTGCCAAGATAAGGCAGGCAGGGGTATCTACCGCAAGAGAGTAAAGCAGGAGTGCGTTCTCAAAGACGACGGCACATGTCATTGCTCCTGTAGAAAGCCGACGCTGCTCCACAGGCCATGCACCCATGTCATTTCCGCGGCATCTGAGTGTGGCATCCAAGATGCAGTATATGTGTCACAATACTTCTCCAAGCAAGCAATATATCACACATGGAGTGGCGAGATTTTTGGCTTCGGTGTAGCTGGGGAGTTCACAAAGATTAACGATCCGATAATCTATATTCCTGACCCAACGAAACTCCGAGACAAGGCGGGACGGAGGAAGACTCGGCGCATCCGCAACGATATGGACGAGTCGGAGGCAGGCAGGGTGAAGCGGTGCAGCAAATGCGATGAACGTGGCCACACCTACAAGTATTGTCCTGAAGACAAGGAAAAACCAAGTGCGGCAGAGGCAGGTCTATCAGGATCAGCAGCAGATGGAGCTCGCCCTACGGGTGAAGGCACTACTTCAAGGCGACCCCGTCCTAGACGTTCTCGTGGAACGTCCGGTTACGTGGTGTAGTTCGTGTGTTGTATGTTGGCAAAAGGCTTTGCTTGTAATTTCGTTCGAACTTATCGATATGTTCGCATTGTGTTGTGTTGCGAACCACTTGTTAGACTTCCGCATGTAATGTCTTTATGTTTTACGGCTTGTAATTTTGTTTTATGTTATTTCATTCTCGTTACGTGCCTTTGTGTAACGAAAGTTATGTTCTCAATAATCTGCACTCTTGCATGTCTCTATAAGTATTCTTCCGTTTCAGATAACTTGTTTTTACAATTATATTATTACCTTCTTATTTACCCTAACATGTAACACGTTATTTGCAGAGATGGCACATCCTGAGTTGTTGGATCCGGCGATAGATCAGCGCCACCGGTCGTACCTTACTGCGGTGGAGGGGGCTCAGCTTGGGACGTTCCGTCCACGGTCGTCACGCGAGCGACTTTTGGTTCACGACTCCTTCGTCGAGAGGTATGGTTTTACTGTGTTCACGACACCGGGCTTACCTTACTACGGTGGAGGGGGCTTAGCAATGTGTTCATTTTAACGTCTGGTATTATTTCGCTTTCGCAGGTTGCGTGAGGCCGGTCTCTTACCGTTGGCTCGGCTAGTTGAGGCCGCCACCGGCGACGCTGACGTGACGAGACGTTGGGACCCGGACAGGTCCCTCCTAGCAGCGTTGGTCGACCGGTGGAGGCCGGAGACGCACACTTTTCACCTGCCGTGCGGTGAGGTAGCCCCTACCCTGCAGGATGTCTCGTACTTGTTGGGGCTACCGCTCGCGGGAGACGCTGTCGGGCCAGTTGACATGGGTGTGGACTGGAAGGACGAGCTGACGGCACGTTTCGCACCCGTGCAGCGCCTACCAGGTCTACCGCTCGAGCCGTTGCAGCAGCACCGCAACACCGGGCCTACGAAGAGGTGGCTGCTTCAGTTCACTGTAAGTTCTTTCTACCTAAACTGACGTGTATTATGTACGTAACTTGTAAAGTGCCTAACATTTCATCCAACGCTTGCAGGTTGACCAGCTACCGGAGGAGGCCGACGAGTACTCCTTCAGCCGTTGTTTGGAGGCGTACTTGTTGTGGCTTTTTGGGTGGGTGATGTTCTGTGGTAGTCACGGACACTCGGTCGACCGGGGTCTCGTGCACTACGCCAGGAGCATCGCCGACGCCGCGGTCGGTGAGGTGCCTCAGTGGAGTTGGGGCTCCGCGTTGCTGGCGGCTCAGTACCGTGGCCTCTGCGAGGCTTGTACCAGGACGGACCCTGGCGCGATCTTCGGTGGGTGCCCTCTCTTCATTTCTCTTTGGGCGGCTGAGAGGTTTGCGATCGGCCGCCCCCTTGTGGAGCACCACCCTTACGACGCGTCGCTGTACGAGAACAGACCGGCGGTCGACTACCCAACGATGGGTACTCTGTGGTGCCGGCGTCAGGTACGTCGCTAGTATTTGGTAATGTTGTCCTACTATTGTTAACTTCATCCTACGTCACACTGACCTTATTGTATTGCAGCGCCGATGGGCTCACGTGCAGGTTAGGCGGTCGTACGCGGAGTTTGTGATGGAGTTCGACCGCCTTCTGCCGACGGACGTAGTGTGGGAGCCCTACAGTGCCTTGCTTACCCACAGTCGGGCGCCGCTAGGCCTGTCCACACTCTGCACGAGGGACCAGGCGTACTGGATGACTACGGTTCCGATGGTGTTCGACATCTGTGTCGAGCCGCACGCACCTTACCGCGTGATGCGGCAGTTCGGCTTCCGTCAGTCCTTTCCAGTCCCGTTTCCGGCGGGCGTCACGGCTGCCGTTCACCGGTAAGCCGTTTTACTACGATTTAATATGTTGCATTAACATCGGGCTGTCCATAATAATTTGCTTTGTTTGTCGTTCGCCCTAATACAATACATTAATTTGCAGGTACTCGCGCAAGGGTCAGCACTCAGCTGGTCACTGGCCTGCCAAGTTGGGGCCTTTTCTCGACGACTGGTTGCTTGCTACCGAGGAGGTCGTGGACCACGCGGGAGAGCCACACACGGAGGAGGGGTATGAGGCGTACCTACGTTGGTACCAGCCACGCACCCGTACTAGAGTCACCTACGCTCCGACGGAGCAACAGGCCCACGCCGCGAGCGCCAGAGACCTCTACGCCAGGCACCGCGACCAGGACTTCGCTCGTGCGGTGAGTACCTTGCATCGCACCATCGTCTCATCATCCTTTCTGTTGGACAAAGGCTACGAATATTTACGTTGTAATTAACCGTGCAGGCCGTTGAGTGCAACAGGGTCGTCGTTGATGCTACAACGGCGATCCAACGGTTAGGCGCGGGGATTGAGGTGGGGGCAGACGAGCACCTGTCGACGTACACGCGGATACGGGACTCGATGCGCTCGGTTCTCCGTGCGCTGACCTGTCGTGCTGCCGACGTTGCTCAGGCAGACGCAGCACCACAGGTGCGTCCCCGACCGACTGCTCCTCGTCCAGCTGCGCACGTTCCTAGGCCGACACCCCCTCCCTTCGGAGGTACGTATATTCAAGGTCTATTTGTACATCATCAATCAATTGATACTCAATTTATGTGTAAGCTTACAAGTGTCGCGTCGTCGATGTGTAGGCTTCGCTCAGCCTGGGACGACGCCGGGCGCCCACTCCTGGCAGGCTGCGGGGTCATCGTCACAGGCAGGTGCGTCGGCCTCGCTGTCTACACAGTTTTGGCAGGACGCCGGGAGTTCGTCACAGCCGGGCGGCACGTCTGTTGCGTCGGCCTCGCTGTCTGCGCAGTTCTGGCAGGACGCCGGGACTTCGTCACAGCCGCCCGGCACGTCTTGGCAGGGTCCTACCGGGACTTCGTCCGAGCACGGGTGGGCTTCCGCCACGCACTTCGACCTTAGTGACTTCGACTTCCCGGACATTATCGGTCCCTCACAGCTTGGAGGCGCACCGCCGGTGCACACGCAGGAGCAGTCGCCCTCCACCCCACTCCCAGACCCTCGCGCTACCCGTGCTGTCCCACCGGATCGCTTCACGTACTCCCAGGACCACGTGCGAGCACAGGCCCGGAGGACCAAGCGGGGTCGCGGCGCGAGTCACGGCCAGTAGAGCAGACATCTCTTTATTTTTCTTTACATTCTTGTACTATATGGTTGTAAACTGAATATGTTGTTGTTTATATTCGGGACTCGCATTCCTACACTTCGCTGTTACGTTTTCCAAAAACAGGAGTCCCTTTCGCCACATGGACGAGTACTTTCGGTCGAGCCGATGCAGCTTTCTTTATTCGCGTGCGATACGACTGCGGAATGGCTTCTCATGCCCTTACATGTCACATCAGCATATGTCCAATCTTACTTTCGGCGAGAATTCCGCCCTCTATAAGGGCGGAAGGCCTTACTCCGCCCATATATAGAGTGGCAGGGTACTTTCGGTCGAGCCGATGCAGCTTTCTTTATTCGCGTGCGATACGACTGCGGAATGGCTTCTCATGCCCTTACATGTCACATCAGCATATGTCCAATCTTACTTTCGGCGAGAATTCCGCCCTCTATAAGGGCGGAAGGCCTTACTCCGCCCATATATAGAGTGGCAGGGTACTTTCGGTCGAGCCGATGCAGCTTTCTTTATTCGCGTGCGATACGACTGCGGAATGGCTTCTCATGCCCTTACATGTCACATCAGCATATGTCCAATCTTACTTTCGGCGAGAATTCCGCCCTCTATAAGGGCGGAAGGCCTTACTCCGCCCATATATAGAGTGGCAGGGTACTTTCGGTCGAGCCGATGCAGCTTTCTTTATTCGCGTGCGATACGACTGCGGAATGGCTTCTCATGCCCTTACATGTCACATCAGCATATGTCCAATCTTACTTTCGGCGAGAATTCCGCCCTCTATAAGGGCGGAAGGCCTTACTCCGCCCATATATAGAGTGGCAGGGTACTTTCGGTCGAGCCGATGCAGCTTTCTTTATTCGCGTGCGATACGACTGCGGAATGGCTTCTCATGCCCTTACATGTCACATCAGCATATGTCCAATCTTACTTTCGGCGAGAATTCCGCCCTCTATAAGGGCGGAAGGCCTTACTCCGCCCATATATAGAGTGGCAGGGTACTTTCGGTCGAGCCGATGCAGCTTTCTTTATTCGCGTGCGATACGACTGCGGAATGGCTTCTCATGCCCTTACATGTCACATCAGCATATGTCCAATCTTACTTTCGGCGAGAATTCCGCCCTCTATAAGGGCGGAAGGCCTTACTCCGCCCATATATAGAGTGGCAGGGTACTTTCGGTCGAGCCGATGCAGCTTTCTTTATTCGCGTGCGATACGACTGCGGAATGGCTTCTCATGCCCTTACATGTCACATCAGCATATGTCCAATCTTACTTTCGGCGAGAATTCCGCCCTCTATAAGGGCGGAAGGCCTTACTCCGCCCATATATAGAGTGGCAGGGTACTTTCGGTCGAGCCGATGCAGCTTTCTTTATTCGCGTGCGATACGACTGCGGAATGGCTTCTCATGCCCTTACATGTCACATCAGCATATGTCCAATCTTACTTTCGGCGAGAATTCCGCCCTCTATAAGGGCGGAAGGCCTTACTCCGCCCATATATAGAGTGGCAGGGTACTTTCGGTCGAGCCGATGCAGCTTTCTTTATTCGCGTGCGATACGACTGCGGAATGGCTTCTCATGCCCTTACATGTCACATCAGCATATGTCCAATCTTACTTTCGGCGAGAATTCCGCCCTCTATAAGGGCGGAAGGCCTTACTCCGCCCATATATAGAGTGGCAGGGTGCTCATTTCAACCGGTCCAACCGAAGGAAAAAAAAGAGAGGTGACTAAGAAGGAGAAGAGCTGCGAAGCATTGTTGCTGTGCTTATTCGAGCGCAGGTTAGTACAATATTCCGACGTATGGTTATATTTTGTGTCGCATACTAGTGTAATTACCATGTATTTGAAATTTGTGAGTAGATTTGTAGCACTTAGATACGGACCCTAGTTTATTTGCGAGTAGATCTGTAGCACTGTTAGTAGTTATGTTGAAATTTGTGAGTAGATCTGTAGCACTTAGAAGTGTGAATAATTTTAGACTAGATTTGTTGTGCACACGTTTGGTTTGTAGTAGTACTATATTTGACCGTACAATGAGAAGTGTTAAGGGTGTTTACAATATTTTATAGTTGTATTTTTAAACTGTAGGATGCCAAGGCGTGGAAAAGCTACCAACTCAAGGTAACATAAATCGTTTTTGTGATATTATGTGTTATTCGTTGTGCATGAAATGAGGAATCCTAGATTAACGGGTTAGGGTGTTTCATTTATTGTTCACTTGTAGTCGCCCGAAGACTGGAAATGCCTTCAACCCATTGCCTTTGCCTAGCGGTGTTCCAGTGCCCATGTGCTGGTGCGGTGATCCTTGCAAGGTAGCCAAGTCCGATGAAGAGGAGACGTACATGCAGAGATACTGGATGTGTGCCAATTTTGAGTTTGAGCCAACACCTGAGATACGCCGCATTAACTTAATGGTGAGGAACTGATGTTTTGTAATGATTATTTGGTGTATGAAGTAGTCTTCAACAACTTATTTGGTTAGTAAACATTGCATTTGTTGTAGACCCCTCCACCGCTATGTGATTTTGAGCAGTGGATCGACACCGAGATCAAGCCGCAAAACAAGGAGCGTTTGGAGTACATGCGGCAATGGGATGCAGAGCGCAAGGAGAAGATAGAGCAGAGACGCAAGGAGGAGGCCGCAGAAAAAGAGCACAAGGCTGAGGCGGAAAGGAGGCGTGTTGCTGCGTACAGGGAGGAGCGGGAGCGGAAGCTTGAGCGTGCGCGGCGAGCGAAGGCAGCAATGGAGGAGAACCCCGATGCACAGAGGAAGGGAAAGTGGCCTCGTTGCACTCAGTAGTATGCACGAGTTGGTAGTTGTATGGTGTTAGGGTTTAGGCCGGCCTTGTTTCGCTAAGTGGGTAGGAACGTGTTCCATCGGTTCGTGGGATCTCCATATCTATCCACTCAACGAATTTGCAGACCCAACGATATGCCTATGTAACATGTTATCATTATGTACGATCAAGTTAGCGTTCTGCGTATTCAGAATTGGTACTAGAAATTGGAGCACATAAGTCATACCCGATCCATGTTGCCACATTGGAAGAATCCAAATGTGGCGCTGAGGCTGGCGCGGGCGGCTTCGGTGAGGCGCTGAGGCGAGAGAAGATAAGAGAGAGCGAGAGAGAGGGAGGCGTTTTTATTTGGAGCGGCTTTAGTGAGAACGGACACCACGGTTCCTTTCTTTTTAATATGGTATAGATACACTACAAATTTAGGTTTCTGCAAATTTTCGGAGCTATCCGAAAGATTTTTGGAATTCGGGAAGCAAAATAAGATTCTGTATATTTTTGGAGTTGTCCGAAAATATTTTTCGAAACTTTCGAAAATGATAGTGTAGTCATTAAGTTTATGAAATTTTTCGGAGTAGTTCTCTTTTGGAATTTTTGAAAAACGCGTGTAAACTCGGGAAGTTGCAGTGCAAATTTAAAATAAATAAAACCTAATTATCATATACTAATATTTTTTTACATGTCCTTATTTACTTCTCATCTTAATCTGATCTTGCTCGATGATCAGTTGCTTCTAGCTAGCTTTGGTTTGGTCATGGGACACGTATTTTTTCAGGAAGTTTCTTCTTTCTTTCTTTCGAACTCAACGTTGATCCATCTAGAAGATATGCACGTACACGTACACACACATACCGTACTGATGATGCACAGTCTGTTGCCACATGAGCTAACCAGGGTTTCAATTACCGCCGGGGCCGCGGTTACCGCGCCCCGGCGGTAAGCACGGTTACCGCACGGTAACCGCGGTAACCGTGACAAACCGCGACAAACCGTACAAAATTTATCAAAAATTCAAATTATTTTTCAATTTTATTTGAATTTGACGCGGTTACCGCGGTTTACCCCTTACGTACCCCCGCGGTAAGCGCGGTAACCGCGGTAACCGCGCGGTTTACCGCGGTAATTGAAACCCTGGAGCTGGCAGGATGTTGCCGCCCCTTGCAGAGGGCGGCAAGCCCTCGGCACACCGCGGCCCGTGCGCGCCGTCAAGACGCACACGGCGCCGTGTGCCACGTCGGCTTGCCGCCCTTTGAAAGGGCGGCAGGGTCTAGTTTTGCAAATTTTTTCGGCGCTATAATATTTCTGTAAATATTAAAAAAAAAATCTAAAAACAAAAAAAATTCATCACAGCAGCCCAAAGCTAAGGGAAGCCTGGGCCTGATATCTAACTGCGGCCCAAATTAAAGTGGGCAATTTTACACAAATTTGACACCGATCGATTTGAATGTTGTACAACGTACACGTACCATAGATCTTCAAATGTTACTGCAAAATTCAAGCTACTAAAAATGAAATAACTCTATTATTGAACATTCCATAAAATTTAAGGTAATTTTATTAAAATTTGATACCCCAAGATACCTAATATTTAGTGTAAAATTTAAATATATCGAGATACTTTCTCAAGGATTATAAAATTTCTGTAAAATTTAAATGTGATTGAAACCGTCGGTCACTTCTGCCTCAATTCCCCTTTCGCTCATCAGTTCAGGGTGCCCGTCGATTTCCAGCCCGGGCCCCGGGATACAGGGATGTGAGGAACATCTCACACATACAAACCTCCGATGGGCCTGCCAGTACTACACCATCAAGCCTTCTTCTTGCTGTGCTTTAGGCGCTATGGATTCACCGGCACGACGTTGTCTTCTGGAGTGCAAATGCTTTTGTGCCAATATACTTAGAAGATGTGTTGAAGAATCTAGCATGTGGCCTGAATGGCTTATAAAAAAAAGAACAGAACAGTAGTTTCCATCTGGAAAAGAGTTCTTTTCCCTCCAAACTCTAAACTCGGTGTAACTGCCATTTGTAGTGCTCTTTCTTAATGGGTAATGACATTTAGATGGGGAATCTCTCCCCTCTCCTGAGTCCTGACTTATCTTAAGAAAAACTTTCTATTAAATTTTGTTTAGTGTTACTACTAAGACATTCCGGCTACAGTTATAAGCCGGAAATGACTTTTCTTTTGCTGGGAATAAGTTGTAACTAACTTCACTGCATATGAACCCGTTTTTTTTCGATGGTATATGTAATGTATCCAGTTTGTAGTTCCAGCATACCAGTTAGCAATAGTGAAAAATCAAAATAAACCGAAACAGCTGGAAAAGATTCCCGTCATGTGTCCAATTAAGGCTTTGTTCGTTGCGATGATTGAGGAGGCACCAGGGTTTCAAAAACCGCCGGGGGCCCGGTTACCGCCACCCGGCGGTACGGCGGTTACCGGCGGTAACCGCGGTAACCGCGCAAAACCGCGACAAATTTACAAATCGAAATTTGAATTCAAAAATTCGGGCAAACCGCGCGGTTTGGCGCGGTTACCGCGCGGTTTGACGCGGTAACCGCGCGGTTTGGCGCGGTTACCGCGCGATGTGTAATGGGTCGCACAGTAACGGGCCGGCCCATTTTTTTTTCTTTTTCCAATTTTCAAATTTATTCTCCGTTTTGCTCTCAAATTTGAATAAATATTACTCTTTTTTGAGAAATTTCTTCACCATAAAACACTATAAATCAAGCACTACCTTCACCATTTTTTTTGATTTTTTTCTTTTTTTTTAAAATTTTTGAATTTGGACGAATTTTATTAAACCGTACCGCGCGGTACGGGTTACCGTACCCCCGCGGTACGGGCGGTAACCGCGGTAACCGCGCGGTTACCGGCGGTTTTAGTAACCCTGGGAGGCACCCTCTCATCTTATCAGCTAGTGATATGTAATACAAGTAATAGTACTAACCTGGTCTTATGGGACCCAATCCTCTAATGGGAGTAGCCGTAATGGACCATTTAGCCCAATCCCAACGTTGAAGCGCACACAAGACCTTGTGCTCGGACTAACAGTTTATTTCCCCGCACCCTGGCAAATTAAAGGCCCACGCAACCAATGGTAGTACGCTGGCACGACCCATACCGGACTAGTACTACCACTAGATTGTACACACTGTCATGTCCTGTGCACTCTTGATGCGACCATTACTCGGCCGCTGTCCGATAGCGCCCGCGTATTCCCCCCAATCCAACCATCGCCGCGCACACGCACCCTTGCACGCGGGCTGCCGCGCGCCCACCGGTAGCATGGCGCGCGACGGCAATGGCATGGTATGACTGCCCAACCGCGCGAACGGCCCAACAGTTGCACGTCAAAATTGCCATGCCGTTGCTTAACGCCAGAACAATATCAGAAGGCACCAGATCGTTTACCAAGCCTCAAGTACTACTCCGTATTTTTATATTTGCGCGTGGTCGCCTCGAAGGCAGAGTCCGAAACCGCAGCGCCAAACAGCAGCGCCCGCCCAATTCGTGTGCGGCGACCGTTGATATCTCGTCTCCCACCAGCAGGCGCGCCGCGCGCTCCAAGAATCTCCCAGTAGCTCACTTCCTATTCTCGGTTTCTCCCCCAGCTGCAGACACCACGGCTCTGATGGCGACGGTGGCCGTGGACGGCGTTGAAGCGGTGAGCGCACTAATCGGCGAGTACTACGACGGGCTGGCGCTGGAGCTCGTCGTGTTCTCCCTCGCCGTCGTCGTCCTGCGGTACGCCGCAGTGCTCTACGCGAACCACCTGGTCGACAGCCTGAGCGAGCTCCACGCGGCGGTCGGCGGCGGCGGCGGCTCGTCGTCGGGAGGCGGCCTCGACTCCGCCGCCATTGCGCGGCTGCCGTGCTTCGTGCTCTCGCCCCGCCGCGGAGGTAGTGCGGCGGCGGAGTGCGCGGTGTGCCTGGGCGCCGTCGAGGAAGGGGAGACGGTGCGCGCGCTCCCGTGCTGCCCGCACGCCTTCCACGCCCGCTGCGTCGACGCCTGGCTGCGGCTGCGGCCGACGTGCCCCTTGTGCCGCGCGGGCGTACCGGTGCCGGTGCCGGCGAGGCCGACACCTCCACGAGCCAGGCACGTGCCTCGCGGCACAGTGGAGTGACGTTGCTCGCAAATTGATCCCAAGTGAGAGCGAGCGGGTAAAAAATCTCACCTTGAGCTCGAGGATTTCTTTTCTTCATTCTAGTGCTAGTTCGATGTTTTTTCTCTTTCTTTCCCACCATTTGATCGTGTTGAGTCTGATCAAACGACTTATAATATAATAATATAAAACAGAGAGAGTACAAAAAAAGGTTTTCTCACTGGTGTAGTTTTATCGCTCGAGTTAACAGAAAAAGAGTCGAACTCGCAACTCATTTAGCCATTTGCACATTGTTAGTTTCATTTCATTCGCGTAGGCACATCTAGACTTTGGGCCTGTTCCGTAAATAAAGCCTACTAGTTGCTTTTAGATTCAAGGCCCAAAAGGCTATAATACATAAGCCCATCCTTGTCCAGTCCATTTCCTTTCCTGAACAAGAGACTCACTGTACCCATTGCCATTTCAACTTGTGCTGTCAACATTCAGCGGCAGCATGTCATGCCATGCCACTTTGATACGGGCATAAACCGGGCCAGCTTGTGCGCAAATCCTCCAACGAATCCCCGGCGGTAGCTTCGTCACAACGGCGGAACCAGAAACTGAGGGCGGAAAGGTAGGGAGGGACGTGAGTGCACGATCCATTGCTTCTCTTTGAGAAAAAGAAGCGATTTTGACCGAGAAAAGGTAAACATTTTGGGGACATGTTCAGAAGAGGGGGGGGTCTTAACCCTCACCTTTCACGTCGAATCATTGCAGCTCGCAGAAGATAGTGAGACCTTTTCCTACTACTGTAGTAGTACATGGCTTACCGGCCTCTGTTTGGCTAATTTAGCCGGAAGAGAATTTAGTACAGATCTTATCTTCCTGTGGGCAGAGATGCTAGGGCAGCATCTGAATCTATGAGAAGCAAGCATAAAGCATATTGCAATAGTATCTGAGTCGCTAAATTCTCCTTGCGAGGACCTTCAGGTCATTTTCATTCTTTTTTCCGTGTTTGTGGTTAAACTGCGTGCTAGTTTATTCTCTTCTTTTTCAAGTAACAAAAGGCATCTTGCTGAATTGATTGGAACCACAGGAATCCTGAATTCAACAAATACAGTACATGTACACCCGACATCAGCATGCTTACCATACTAACGTCTGAAAAGGACACTAGTAAACGCATGATACTGATGCGTTCATCACTGTACCATTCTTAATTACTTAAAAGCAGAAGCAGGAAATGCATCATGGACCTATCATGAACCCAAAGAAAGCATAACCATCCGAACACTAGCCGTCAGTTTTGCTCGTCTGCATTCCATAACCTGTCAATTGTCAAGTCTGCGTGAGCTCCTTGGCCTCTTGCCCGTGTCGATGTAAACGCAAAGACTACCAGAGTGCACTTTTATGAACCCTTTTGACACACGGAGGATTACGTGTCGTCAGTGGTGCCATTCCAGGGCCATCAGGTGCTGCACCTAACAGCCAGCCTCTGAATCAATCACTGTCCATTTTGCAGTCACCAGCAGACACCTGACCATCAAGAATTTGACGCTTCGGTAGTACTGCAAACAGGGTGAAAATGCTACACTGCGATGCTGCTCTGCCATTTCGATGTTGAGACTTAGTGCTCCTTTTTGTTAACACGATTGAGATTTTTAGTACTTCAAATCGACTTGTGATTCCTAAATCGATCTTGCGGTGGCCGCTCGCTAATTCTGTGTGCTAAAAAGGCTAAAAAGCCCAAAAGGCGTATGTGAGACCGCGCACTGGAATATTGATTTGCAGCCGAGCAGCTTCCACTACTGGCTTAGTGATGCAATCAATGAACCTTTCTTATCATGAAACAAATAATGCAGCTTGTTAAATTATGACCACCAAAGTGCTAATTTTCTAGGGAGGAATGCTAAAAGTATCGAAAGCTTCTTGACAGCATCACGAGTTCACGACGGCTTGTTGACACGGTCACACGGAGATCATATTATTCATGCTGGTGTGAATAAACGTGCAAACCTCGGTGATCGGCTCTAGCTAGCAAAAAGGACAAAGCTATATGAAAAAGTGTCGGTGGTGTAGCGGTGAAATCGTGGATGTATTAGTAAGATTTGGGATTTTATTATTGTTATTTTTTGTTTATTTAAAAGTGCTTTAAAGAGTGTATTTACATACAGTTGTATGAGTATATTATGTGTGTGTACGTGTCTTATGCGCAATAGAGAAAATGACCAAGCTAAGCATCATGACAAGCCGCTAACGCAAGCAAAGGATATTCAGTAATAAAAAAACAAAGTAATTCAAGGTTAGCAAAGTGTGCATCAAGAAGCCAAAGGGGTTGGACCATGCTTCCCTTACCGTCGATAACCGTGCTTACTGCAAGGATACGGCAAAGATTACCGACGGTAAGGTTTGGGTAAAATTTAAGCAAATTCAAAAATTTCAAAAAAATTGAAAAAAATCATGGATGTAGTTCTTGATATTTAATGACAGACGCGGTAAATATCGCGTTTATCGTGTCAAACTGCACGGTAACCACGACCAAACCACGAAACCGTTAATTTTTGAAGACGAAATTCACACAGTTTTCGGCCGTTATTACAGGGACGATAACCTTTCCCAAAACGATAAGGTAAACCTGGTTGGACCATGCAAGAAGCTGAGGCACGGATATAAAGTTTCTCATGTGGTTGTACTTTCTCCGTCTTATAATTTAGCTACTCATATTTATTTCAAAATAAATTTATTTTTAGTAATTAATTATTACGTCGAAGTTTGTGAAAGTAAAAAATAATTATATTGAGAGTAGATAAAATAGAAAATAGTTGTATTGGAATTTGATATTTTAGTTTTTTTTATATTGGTATGTGCGGAATAGGTGAAAATAAATTTATTTTTGGACGGAAGGAGTGCATATATAAATTAGCTGAGTTTTTAAATTAAAATTACACAACAATGTTTATGTACATGGAATACCTTCAGATTATACAACTGCCCGCTTTTAAAGAACTTAAAATTCTAAAACCAACTGGTTGGTAATTAGTTTTTAGAAGTCGGAGAAGCTCTGATTCTGAGAAATTTAGCTTTTAACTTTTAGTTTATTTTTTTTAGATTCTATGACCTTTAATTTCTCAGAATATGGATTGAAAGTTGTACTGGGAATTTTTTTTATTCTAATAGAAGTTATCAGAAGCTGTCAAACATGCCATATTAACAGTCAACAAGTTAGACCCTTCAAAGCTGGCTTGTTTGATAAGCATCTTTTTATGGTGCTTGTTAAGCAAACTACACACGTTACGTACTGAACCAACGGAAAATAAGTGGGGCATTTACAAATTTATCACTGGTTTTTTTAATTTTACAAGAATACCACTCAAATGATAATTTTAGTGGCAGTTTTGCAATTTTTTAATGTCAGTCTTACAATAACAATTCAAATCAGTTGTAAATTTTCAATTGCCCCAAAATAATTTTATGTTAAATATTTTTATACTTGTACTCTTTGTTAAAAAAATAAGACGAAGTGATCAAAACGATGGAAAGAAACTATGTATCTACTTTGCTCGAAATTCATTTTTCCGCTATAGACTACAAAACTGGTTATTTTTTACCCTCAACATTTAAAACCAGATACATATATAATACCATAAACAATATTTGTTAGATAATTGTTTTTTGATAGCACGAGCTAACAATGTAGGTAACTTTCATGGGTGTGGACCTAATAAATAAGTAGCATTTGCATCAACAAAATATACTTAATAAGGTATAAATGGAAAATCGACCTCATTTCAAACTATACCATTACAAAATATGTGCCAATGTGTTCTTTCGGTTTCAAAAGTTAGGGGTGAAAAATAATCGATTCTATGGTTCAGGTGAAAAATAAACTTTGGGCAAAGTTGAGAGGATAAAAATAGACTTACCAAAAAAGATTATACAAATTACAGATTTGCTAAATACCATACGATAGAAAAATAGTATCAAAATCTTAATCTTGACATTCAGATCCGCTTCACAGTTCGTGCTACACAACCACTTTTTCTAGCTCCGCAAACGCTGTCAAGCCCCGTCAAGTTATTGTGTGGGATTGGGGTGGGATGGGAAGAGGAAGTGGAGGAGGGGTTTCCAAAGCTTAGAGAGAGTATGTGGTGACGATGGCCCAGCAGTAGCTAGTGGTGGGAGTCCTCGGAGGCTAGAAAGATGGTGCGTGTGAAAAAACTGCCGAAGGAGGAGGGAGTGGGAGGATCGGGGAAGGAATGGCAGTGGAGATGCTCATCAACGGTCATCGTCGGTGTCGAGGGCGACACCATTGAGGCTGGATGCACTGCTACAGAAAGAGTTTTTTCAGACGGCCAAAAACTATTTCTGCATGCGGTTGAACCGCCCGTATGCCGAAAAGTGTACGTGAAAATCGCTATTTTTTCATGTGGGTGCTTATGTCGTTGAAACGTAAAAAATAAAAATCTGAAAAAAATAAAAAAATAAAAAAAATCAAAAATCAAAACTCTAGCTAGCTCCCATTCGCACCCCGATGGCGGCGGCGGTCGCGAGGCCGATGGCGGATCCGACAAAGGCAGATCTGCTTGTCGCGGCGCCGTCGCCCGCCATCGACTGTTCCCACTTGAGCCCGCCACCGCCGCTAGCCGGGCGAGGTTGCTAAGCCAGCCGCCGCCCGTTGCCGTCTACCGCTGCTGGCTAGTGAGAGAGAGGAGAGGAGGAGGAGGTGAGAGAGAGAAGAAGAGATGAGAAATAATATGAGGAGAGGAGGTGAGAGATGGAGAGAAGATAAGGACAATGACTTGAAAAAAATTTGAAATGCCGAGAGAGAAAAGAGTCAGACCTCTAGGCGAACCTTTAAAAGGCTCGTATGTGAAAAATACATTTTTTTCATGTGCCCGTTTAAGAGGCCCGTCTAGGGAAATAGACTTATTTTTGCATGAGGATATGTTTAGAGATTTGTCTGCGAAAATTGATTTTTGCATGCGAGTTTCTCAAGGAGCCGTATACGAAAATGCAAGTCGATTTTTGCAGGCGCAACCAATTACAGTCCGTTCATAACCTATAAGGATACTCGTACAGAAAAATCGTTTATGTAGTAGTGATGGTGATTGTGCGCTGGGCAAGGTCTGGAAGAACGGTGGCAGCGATGGTGGCTAGGCTGAGCTCTTTATATAGCACAGTGGAGATGAAATCTGGGCCTTTAGATGTTTAATCCAACAATTGAGAATTTATAAGATTATTTTGCAAATGTTGGATAGATGGTCCCTATAAATTAACTGTAGAATTATAAGTCACGGCCCAAACAAGCAGGGCTCCGACTGCAAGATGTGCCGACTGCGGAGCACACATGCTACAGGCACAGCCCCATTCTCTCAATTTGCCTTGATAGAAAATTGCAATCTTCCCACAGGCCAGGGCAGCAAGCAGCCACACCGAGACGGCGTCGCATAAATATCTCGCGCTGTCACTTATTACTCACGGCCCCGCCGACCTCACGTCACCTTTTGTTGCGAGTTGCGACCCCCCGCGCACCGTGCAGCAGAAGCTGCCACCACCAGCACTGACCCGGCCGGCTGCTTTATATATTGCCCCGCCGCCCCTTTGCCCCAGCAAACGCGAACCCAAACACAAAGCAAACGTCCATCTCCGCCGCTTGCTCCTGCCGCCAATTGCAAGCCCCCCAAGCTGCTTCGCCTTCACGTCCACTTCACCGGAGTTGCCATTTCGAATCCCAAACCAAAGGACATCATCTCCATCAGTTGCTTGCCGGATAGCGAGGGGAGTGGAGTTGCTGTGCTGCTGCCGCCTTCGACGGTGAGAAGCCAAGAATTGAAAGAGGCGGACCGTTTCGCCGGAGGGGGTATCAAGTCAGTGGGTTTTAACATGAGCACGCCCAACTCGTGGCTGTTCGCAGACAACTCCAAGTACAGCACGCGGGCGCGGCTGCTGTTCATGGGGCTCTCCTTCACCATCGGCATCCTCTCCTTCCTCGTCTACCTCGCCATCTGGTACACCTGCACCCGCCGCCGCCGGAGCCGCGGCGGCGGCGTCGGCGTGGCGTCCGCTGATCAGGAGGCGGCCGTGGCTAACAACCACGGCATGAGCGCCGCCGCGATCGCGGCCCTCCCGACGTTCGGGTACGAGGCCCCCGCGGCGGCGGCGTCGCTGGACTGCGCCGTGTGCCTCGGGCAGGTGGACGCCGGCGAGAAGGTGCGGCAGCTGCCCAAGTGCGGGCACCTGTTCCACGCCGAGTGCGTCGACGCCTGGCTGCGCGCGCACTCCACGTGCCCCATGTGCCGCGCCGCCGTCGAAGGCCCCGCCACGGCCGCCATCGCCAAGAAGACCAGCTCCGGCGGCGCCACCGACACGCCCCCCGTCGTGGCACCACCGGCGGCGGCAGAGGCACTGCCACTGCCACCTGTCTAGCTTGCTACCAGTCGCCGTACGTGCCTCCGGATGGACCGCCGCGCCGCCTCGGGAAGCGTCAACGCATGATTGAGGAAGTAGCTAAGCTACATGCTACAGTGACGACTAGAGTGAAACCTAGCTAGGATCGACGTCGTAGAGAGGCAGCTTAATCAACCAAGATTTTATTCGTTCGTGCTTAGCTTTGTACGTACGTGTACAGACCGTTTTCCATATCGTAGTGTACTACTATATGACCGAAAATTTCCGACTCTTCCCACATGTACAACAACCTTGCTGAGCTGTGCTGAATTTCGCTTCGACGAATTGGCTGAACGTAGCAGGCAGCAGCAATCGTGTGCTCGCGCGCAACGGCGGGCGCGTCCTGACACCTTTTTGTCCCGTGGCAGCCACTTCCGCGGTCGCGAACGAACGTTTCCGTTGCACGGTTCCGCCTCACCCAGCGACCAGCGTCAGCCGTCAGCTACCTCTCGGTCTCCGGGCGCCAATTCGCTTCGCGGAGCCGAGCAACTCGGCATTGATTCGATGGTGCGTGCCAGTGCCAAGCGAAAACCGCGTCCACCGCAGCCTCCCCGATCCTTTCCTTCACCGCCCCGAGAGGCAAAGCGAAAACGGAATCGATCGGCTAGAGACGTTGGTGGAGTAGTCGTGTTCCGTGGAAAAAAATATATGTGTCCACCGCTCCGAGAGGTCCCAATTTTTACTGCCTGCGAGTGCGGTACGGGTGCTGGTTGGCGAGTCTGATGAGCGGTTGGGAACCTGGAAGAAACATAGAGGGGGTCTGTCTCTCGCTGACCCCTTTATTTCGGGCTTTCGCAAAAGTGGCGGAGCCTTTCCTGTCCTCTCTATCTCTGATCCCTCCACCTCCATCGGTTTCGTTTTGTTTTCTCGCCCGTGGCTTTAGCATCTCCAGCTAGCTGCCTCTGCGTGTTGCGTAGTGCTCTCTGTGCGCCGTGTAGTTATGATCTCTGCCGGTTTATCTCCAGCTGTGGTCACCGGCCTCCTCATCAATTGGTTCGCTGGTTGGGTGCGTAAAACACGTACTACTACTGCTATACTACTTCACGCTCAATGGAGGAGAAGACTGGTGGGTACGGTATACGTAGTTGTACTAGCCAATTAACGAGTAGGTTGGAGTTAGCACACGATTCAATGAGCCACACACCTCCTTCTCTCATGCTTTATATGGTGCGAACATACCACGATGCTGCACGCACCTTTGCACACTCGTCGTTGCACATGCGACGCATCTGAATCTGACCGAACCAGAGCCGCCTGTACTGTCCTGCAATTCGTTTGGTCCGCCAGGATGAGCGCGAAAACGCAATAACTGCAAGCGGTGACGACATGGGCTAAGCTTAGCTTACGGTTGCCGCGCGCGGCCGGAAAGGCGGAAACCTGTGTGTGGCTCCCGACCGTCGAATGGTTTGGACGGCAACGGCTGCGTGACCGCGTGAGCTAAGCTAGCAGCCGGCCGGCCACGAGTTGAGCGCGCGGACAACTGGAACCGAGCTGGTGTGGCCTGTTGCCTGGTTGATGATGCGAGACGAGACGATGAGCTAAAGGTAGCTAGAGCTGCGTGCGTGTGTGCGTGCTTTGCTTCTGTTGGACAAAAAGGAGGGGAAATTCAATGCCTCGATATACTCCTCTCTCCTTGGCTTGTTCGGTTTCTCTAGGTTAATTGGAGGGAGTGCATTGATCGTCTGATCGATCTCGGCAGCTGGCCGGCCTACGCAACATTGCAGCAATGCGTGTTGGGTGTTAGCGCGGGGACCTGGCCTAGCTACTACCGTGGCCTTTCTGTTTGGGCCTTGAGGCGCAAAGGGGTGGAGATGACAAAACATTCTCGCTTTGCAACTTGGGCCAGAGGCGGTATGGCCACGGATTCGTATCGTCTGTAGTCTGTGCAGCTAGTTCCGAGTTCCGACAGTCCATGCCGTCAATGCGTCAGGACAAAATTTGGCATAGAGAAAAACCGGAGAAGGAAGAAAATTGGGGGAAAATGGAAATCACAACAAATGGCTGCAGATTTTCACTATTAGCCCATGCTACCAATTGATTTGGTTCACCAGGTAGCATGCAAGTAGGTCCTCTTTTTCGGAAGTTGGTTCATAACCAAATGGCGCACGTGCAGGTGTGCACGAAGCACATTACTGTCCTTCATGGTTTAAACTTAAAACTAGTCTATGAGATGCGCGGTTATGCGTTGAGTGAGTACTCGCGTTGCTGGCGGAGATTTTTTATGAAACAAAATAAACAATTGAGCAAATGTTAGTAGACAAGAACGACAGAAAACGGTACAAATCAAATCTTCTTGATGACGTGGCCTCACGCATTTTTTTTAAGGAGTAATTGCATACGGTGAATTGTAGTAACTGTATAGAATATGTGAAATCAAAGTATGTTTTGATTATAATGTTATGATGCATAATTGGTAGATAATTGGTTTTGATATTTGTAGATTATTGACAAAAGTGGTGTTTTGCTGTTTGTGTGATCAGGTCAGATCGGATGGCCTAGGCCGATCAAACCGGCATGTGTTGTGCAGTCAGATCGGCCAACCCGACGGTCTGACCGGCTGGCTCTGTGTCAGTTTCGATTTCGGGTTGCTTATTTGGATATTCGTTATTAATTCATATTTATGACGTTTAGATGGATACATATGTAATACTGTTATGTGCTAATGTTGAGTCAAGTTGAAAAAACTTGTGCTCGGATACAGTTTTTTGTTTGATTCATGTGTAGGTGTGTCTTGATGCCTTGGGAGAGTGTTGCCGGTGATGGATCAAGAGTCAACTTAAGAGAAGATGACGTCCGGACGATCAGAATATCATGTGGGACGCTTAAACTAAAGAACAATATACGTGGTTGGTGAAGATTCCATGCGACATATAATAGAGAAATTGTGTGCTTATGGGTTGCAGAGCCGAATTTGGAAGGAGTCCAAATTTGATATGATTGAAGTTTGTAAAGTTTGTTTCTTGCGCGGGAAGGTTTCCTAGGAGATTAGGCTTCTTGTACAAGTTGGCTTTGTGGCTTTAGGCTGCCTATCTATGGATATAAATAGTAGAGATGTTGAGGCCTCTAGATATTGTTTTTGTGAGAATTGAGTTTAGAGTAAAATTAGGGTTTTGAGTTTAGTCGAATTTTGTGAGAGAAGTGTTGTTGTTGAACTTTATAAATTGATTAGTAATAAAGTTCAATCTACTTTTGAGATATCTTCGATTTGTGTTTGCTCGGGTTTGACGGTCACACCGACGGGTAGGGCTGGGCTCTCGTTTATACGGTTTTCTTGGTTTGGTTTCTTCGATTTGTTGAAAGTTCAGTTTTCAAGAACTGCCAACCGATTTTGCTAGAAAAAAAAACTAAAACCGAGCAAAAAACACCGAACTAGTTTGGTTTAGACTTTTTGATTTACGGTTGAAACCAAACGACGGATGGAGTGATTATTTCTTGCAAGTCATGAGGTGGAGGTGGTGGTGGGTCCTTAGTCATGTCAAGATGGGGGATAAGATGGGCTTGTCGAGGTGGAGACTAGATGGGCTTGCTGAGATAGAGGGATAGGATGTGCTTTGTTGACTTAGACTATTTATAAATTTGGGTTTGAATCAAAGAGTCTACAGGGAGATATAGATGCGTTCGGTTTTTATGGATTTATCGATTTACATCAACGATAAACCAAGTTGATGACCGACCACCAAAGTTCGAGAAAAGGAAAATCGAAACCCCACCGAAGACCAAGAAAACTGACTGTTAGGTTTGGCTCCGTTTAGTTTGGTGCTTGCTTTTCGAAAAATTTGTGCCCACCCCTACTAGTGGGATACAGACGGTCAGACCGACAACATTAGCCCGATCAGACCAACGGCACCATGACAGTCGGACTAGCAGTGGCAACAGACGACGGCGACGCAATGGGTGGTCATACCAAAGCGACTACACCGGTCAAACCGAAGGTTTTTGTACGGTTGGACTGGCGCATCAACTTCGGTCAGACTAATCTTTATCAGTTTCGAGGGCAAATTTTGATTCCGCTAAAAGTTTTCAGTTTTTGATGTTTGTATCATTTATCCTTTTTTGATAGGCTTATTCTTGTTGTTCGATCTCATAGAATCTATATAGTGGATGCACGTACCTGCATTTTTGTTTTGCCGGACAGATGAAACGTTCATCGATCAAATCTTGTTAAAGCTTGGAGAGAGTTCCATGAAATTTTTACAGCAAACAGATTGCATACGGACTTGTATTTATATTCGACAAAATTTTCAAGCGTGTGAAAAAGGATGTACGCTCATGTATATATAGGTAGGTATCAACTTTAGCAGTGTACTATGCATGGCGCGTATTGAGGGTGTATGACTGTCTAAATTGTAGTTTATCAGAACAAAACAAATAAACCTCTGTGAATCGTTCTGTATCTTTCACTATTCGTTAGCTTCCTTTATATCGGCCAAAGGGCTGGTTCGGTTTAGGGGAATTTCAACTCATGAAAATAGAAAAAGTAAAAAAATATGAAAGCATGCACACAACAATCTATAGAAATTTTTTCAAGAGGTTTGAGTGGATGGAAATTTTCCTATATTTTCTCTCTACAATTTGAAGGAAAAGGAAAATTTTCTTTGGTTTTCCTATACCTCATTCCTATAAACCGAATGACACTTGTGAAAATTAATTCTTAGGAATTCAAATCCTTTGTTTTTTCTTCAAACCGAATAAGCCCTAAACATTAAAATTTCTTTAGAGTGGAATTCTCCAAGGATACTATTTTATATTCTTTACTAGTTAGGACCATAATACTGAGGTAAAATGTGTCTTATGTCACTCTTCATGAAAGTGGTCACAAGTATTCACTTGGAATATTTGTGATGTCATAAGACCCTTCGAACTAAAACCCCTTATTATTGCACATTTGCATCTCACAAACTTCCCTTCAAATGTCTTCGAGTGTTTGAGTCCTTAATCATCCTCAAATGCTCAGTCCTCTAAGGGTGAGTTCTTCACCCAACTTTCCCAACTCACATATCTCTTTTTTCACGCGTACGCTTTTCAAACTATTAAACGATGTGTTTTTTGCAAAAAGTTTCTATACGAAAGTTGCTTTAAAAATCATATTAATCTATTTTTCAAAAAAAATTAGTAAATACTTAATTAATCATGTGCTAATGAGTCGTTCCGTTTTTCGTGCGAAGAGAATTTCTTTCCAACACACACAGCCGAACAAAGCCTAAGTGCCTTTGAATATCTTAACCCTCGAAGCCTCCTTGATTCTCTAGCATTCTACGACATCTTTGGGAGCACGGTTCTCTGAAGCGTCTTCAAACCTTGCTTGTATGATGAAGAGGGCTTCATATCCTGCATGTTAGAAAGAGGAACATGGCCTTCGACCTTTTGGAGGATGGCCGGTTCTTGCTCTTACGTATAAAACTCTCTCTAGTTTTTTACATATCTATACTCTTCACAAAAGAGGGCAACCATCTACTTCATCATGTTTTTTACCAACTACCCCATGTATATTTATGTTATAAAATAATATCTCTATATATATGATTATATCATATTTCACTTGTGCAATATAACATCTATAGGTATAAAATTATCTCAAAAATCTCACTATTAATTTGTTTTAATCCGTAGCAAAGTACATGTATTTGGCTAGTATAAATAGTGAGAAAAAAACATAAATTCATGGGGGTGGTCGCAATTATTCACTTAAAATATTCGTTGATGTCACAAGACCCTTTAAACTAACACAACCCCAATCCCTCCCCCCCAAAAAAAAACTATTATTGCACCTCACATACTCCCATTCAAATATGACCTCGAGTGTTCGAGTCCTCGAATCATCCTCAAATTTACTCATTACTCATTGTTTATACATGCGTAAAGCTTTGGTTTTCCTAATTTACTCAACCCCAAATTACAGGATCTGGAACCATATCCACTCTGATTAACCTCGGAAATGCAGTGTCTAAACCCATCTACATTATACTGCCACCACATTTGTCGTGTCGTACTAGCTGCTGGGATGATCCCATATTCAGCTTGTATCGTGCTATGCCATCTGGATTATGCATGGAGATGATTTTCTAGGATCTTGGAAACAACACACAACTTTAACGGACAGTAGGATTGAGATCCTATATTCAATCATTCATATATCCTATGCAAACGAGAGGTTATTTAGTTTTTGCTGTCTCTTGTAGTAGGATCATAGGACGGCAGTACAGTGGTAATAATAAACACTCTTCTAGCGCCCATACGCATCCTACGTATGCATATACACATGGCACATAGAAGTCCATATCAGTTATTTTTCTAGGCGGGCACAGCAAAAAGTTCAGAAAAAAGCAACAATAAGGCAGCTTTTTTTTAATTGTTTTGCTTTTGTTCTACGGCCTTGCATGTCAACACCTTCCTTCGGTGTGGCCTGCACCATGCCACCGTGAGCAGTTGAACACTTTATAGCTTGCGGGGGCACTGGCACATCACTCTCATTCGTGCACAACCATGCTCCCACCCATATTTTAGGGTGTTTGGAATTGAGCTGTTTAAAATTAATATTTTCAAGCGCAGTAGAACATCTCGCCTCTCCGTGCCACTCTTTTTTCATAAACATTTAATGTGTTTATGAAACAATTTGATTATCACTATTTAAAAAACAAATTTTACAGCTCTACTCTTTTCTTTTCACAGATCGCTTAAAAGGAAAACCGCCTGTAAAAGATGGCTGAGGTCATGTTAGGGCCATGACTGCCTTCAAAAACACCTAATAGGTCTATTTCTGTGTGTCCTTTTTCTAAGGAGCCGTTTGTGAAAATTCTGATTTTTAGAGACGGTTTTTAAAGAAAATTATTGCCAACAAAATGGGATGGTTTTTTTTGGCAGTTCACTTAATAAAAAGGCATGTAAAATTGATTTTTATAGGTGGTTCTCTTAAAAAGTTGCCCTTGAAAATAAGAGCAATACTATTTCACGAAAAAATTATAACTCTTTCATATGAAGTTGGATGGTGATAAATCTTATAGCGAAATTGTCGACTAGATCCATGTAAAAAACAAATTTATGAGTTTTAGAAACAACCTTTGATGCAGACATTCCCTATATCAAAATTTTAGAGTTCGACAAGATCTACAATTTTATCGTTAAATTTTTTTTTACAATTGAGATCATTTAGTTGCCTAAATATTCGTTACAAGTTTTAGAGAGAAGTGAAAAAGATAGTATCCGTCCCTTAGTCACGATTCACTAAGGGTGTGTTTGTTTGTATGAGTTGGGAAAAAATTCCCTCTGCACGGAAAACGGAGTGACTCATTAGCACATGATTAATTAAGTATTTACTAATTTTTTTTTGAAAAATGGATTAATATGATTTTTTAAAGCAACTTTCATATAGAAACTTTTTGCAAAAAACACACCGTTTAGCAGTTTGAAAAACGTGCGCGCGGAAAATGAGTGGGGTGAGTTGGGAACTCACCCCAATGAACAGAGCCTAAGTGTGCTTCATATGTGAGATGGTAAAGAGGCTATACGTGTAGGAAGAAGGAAAAAGTACTGAGTTAGAATCCTATATACCACACGTGCGACCATGTATAGATGTCTACTAAAATACTATATATATCTGTTCCAAAATATAAAATTTTTTAAGGCTAGACATGAGCACTAAGGAAGTAGATGGAATTAATGGGCTAAGGTTATGATAGTTTGAGACAAGTAAGTAAGTGAAGGATTTGAATAGTAAAATGCTGTGATTGGTTGATAATAGAATGTAGGTGTTGTATTTTGGAGAGTACAACACCTACATTCTATTATTTTTATGAGCAGTTCCTTAAGAGAGCGTGTGCACCATGATCTTGTGCATATTTCATAATGTTTAGAATTGAGATATTTATAATATCTTCCCGTCACCTTAAGACATCTCTCTGTCCATCCATGATCCCTCTTTGTATATATTTATTTTCTTTCTTTTATCTTATGTACAGAACCATGCTGCCATTATTAACCACTTATGTCGTCAAGTCGCAGTCTCTCTGCTTCTCCCGATTTGTGATCTTTCTCTTATTATATTTTTCTTTTCCTTTTTCTAGTTGAGACATAAGGAAAGAGAGTGGCCCCATGCATCTAAAATGGCCTATAACTAGTGGTCTGGTGCATACAAATCTTCATATAGCATGCTAGGGCTAACATAGCACACTCTGTCACCTGTTGTAAAGGAAAAAGTAATAGATAAGATAGGGATAAGATAGAAGAGAATGACATGAGAGATCATAAAAATAATATATATGTAACTTTTTCCCTTAATAAAATACTCTCCGATTTTTAATTTATGACGACGTTAACTTTTGAACTATTTGTCTTATTAAAAAATTTATATAATTATAATTTAATTTGTTGGGATTTGTTTTATCAGATATGATTTTAAGCGTGACTTATATTTTTGCATATCTACATAAAATTTTGAATAAGACGATAACTCAAGCGTATGTACAAAAGTCAACGATACCTATACTCATTTAAAAGAAGAGAGTGATGGTGACATTAAATCTGCCACCCCGTATACC
The DNA here is from genome assembly GCA_008326285.1 of Oryza officinalis. Taxonomy (NCBI): domain Eukaryota; kingdom Viridiplantae; phylum Streptophyta; class Magnoliopsida; order Poales; family Poaceae; genus Oryza; species Oryza officinalis. Next base: position 9,733,549 of record BDMV01000001.1, on the reverse strand, counting down.
CATTATAAATTTTACAAATTACCCCTTAAACTTTTTAATATTACAAGCTGTCGGTGATATGGGTCCGGGGTACCAAGCTTAGAGGGAAGAGGCCGTCCCCGGCGTCCACGTGGCATTTCCCCCGAGGGGGGTCGGGCCGTGGAGGAGCGGCGGCCATCCCGCCCGAGCCCGAGGGGTTGGCTCGCCCCGATCCCTCCTCATGACCGCCATGTGGCCGCCATGCGTATGGGATTCGGTGGGCGCCGTTCAGCAGCCACCTACCCGCATTCAATGCGGGCGGAGCGGGCGCATCACGCCGCATTTAATACGACGTGTTGCGCACCTGTTCTGCTTGTAGCCGGTCTGTGACCGGTCCATGACCGGTTGATTGACAGAGGACGGCGGCAAGCCACTCACGCCCTGACCGAGTGTCAGGAGTCCTGCGGCAGGTATTGCCTGTCCCATCTAGTGATAAGGGGCTCTGGGCCTCCCGTCCAATCCGAAACTAGCTTGGCTGCACCAGACGTGCCCGGGATTTTGTTCCCGGTGCATGTGTGCCTTCCAAGTCCTCATCCATTAAATGAGGACTGACAGGGGCGTCCCCCGTGTCAGCCGGCATGATTTGGTGGACCCCGCACAACAGCCGGCGTGCTAATAGCTTCCGGGCTAAGGCGCCAGACAGGCGTTTAATGTAGGGGATATTTTCCCTCTCCTCTAAGTAGCTCTCGCGGTACATGTGGCATCCCCTTGGAGTATAAAAGGAGGACCAGGCCTAGCGAGAAAGGGGGATTGATTTTTTGGACTCCAGATTCCGGATCTCTGGTCTGAAGGCTTGTTGAGTTCTAGCTTGTACACCAGAGCTTCAAAGACTTTCGAAACTCAGAAATATCATTATACACAGGAGTAGGGTATTATGCTTCCGAGCGGCCTGAACCTGTATAAACCCCTTTGATCTCATCTTCGTAGAGGGGGACCGGACCTCCTCTACGTCTTACCTCTAGCGTTCCCAATTCCTCGAACTTTCACCCGCTGCCCAGGTAGAACTAACAAAGGGGGATCCCACCACTACTACAAAAAACCCTCATAGGGACCAGCCCATAGGTGCCGGTTTTAAAAAAACCGGCACCTATGTCCCTTTTACCACCTCCGGCACAATGAAAAAAATATAAAACCGGCACCTTTAAATACTATAGGTGTCAGTTCTAAAAAAAACTGATACGAATACTATAGGTGCCGGTTTTTTAAAAGAACCGGCACCTATACTTATACTATAGGTGTCGGTTCTAGAAAAAACCGGTACCAATACTATAGGTACCGGTTTTTTATAAGAACCGACACCTATAAAATAAATATAGGTACCGGTTCTTTTAAAAAACCGGCACCTACAAAAAAACCGGCCAGCGTTCCCCTCCTCCTCCTTATCTATTCACCATCTCGGTCTCTCCGTCCTTATCTCTCTCTCACTCCTCTTCGTTCTTTCCACCGTCCTCTCCATCCGCCGCCCCTCCTCCTCCCCTTCTCCTCTCTGTGCGGCGGTGGCGGCCTCCGCCCCACCTCTCCTCCCTCTCCTCCCGCCACCACTCCTCCTCCTCCTCCTTTCCTCTTGCGGCGCATGCCCCTCCACCTCCGCGTCGTGCCGGATCTGGCCGCCTAGAGGTCGGGGCCGCCAGATCTGGCCTCCACATGCGGCAGCAGTGCCACGGGAGTAGCTCCTCCTCCGGCAGCATCTCCAACCGCCGCACACCATGGCTCTCCCGTGTCCGTGGTGGAGGAGGCTCGAGGACGGCGGGCGGTCTCCACGGCGACGAGCGGCGGTCTCTCTCTGACCTCTCTCGCATCCCCGGCCCCCTCCTCCTCTCCCTCCTCCTTTGCATCCCTCATCCAGATCTAGCGGTGGCGGCACCGTCGCCGGTGGCGGCAGTGGTGGAGGCTCGTAGACGGCGGGCGGTCTCCACTGCGACGGCAGGCTCCATGGTGGCAAGGTGGCGGGCGGCCTACCCTTTGGCGGGGCTCGGTGGGTGGCGGGCGGCCTCACCGGTGGCGTGGCGCGGCGGACGACTTCCCAACGACGGCTTGCCGGTCGCTCAGGTCCGTGCGTCCTCATCGATTTCGTTTTCTTCTTTCCAGATCTGTGCATGTTTGATGTCTCTATGTTGTTGGATGAATGTTGGATGAATGGATGATGTTATGTGGATGTTGATGATTAATGTGTTCTTGGATGTGGTGCTCGGGATGCTTTGGGGATGTTGATGGATTGGGAAGTATTATCTGATTTGATGATTTGGGGATGTTTGTGGATGATGGTATGTTCATGGCTCGATCGAGCAGTCGAGCCTCTTTTTTTTGTTGCGTGTATGCCTCATAGGTGCCGGTTGTTAGTGATGAACCGGCACCTATAATTGCTGTAGGTGCCGGTTCTAAAACCGGCACCTATAATCTCATGAATAGGTGCCGACAAATTGGTGCCGGTTGGGAAACCGGCACCTATGACCAGTTCCCAATCGGCACCAATGACTATTTCTGTATTAGTGCACAGTCCCCCGCTTGAGGAGATCACACTCCGACACAAGCAATAAAGTCTAAATGAATAACACAGATAAAATCAAATTAAGCCTTGCAGCAAAAAGATGGATAATACATTTTATGAAAAATATATTTTTATTTATTTTAAACACTATTATAATATATTTTTTTACCTTTAATTCATAGCAAAACACGAGCATTGAGTTTGTTATACATTAAAATCCGGAAGGAGTAGCACGTAGGACTGGGATCAACTTTCTACTATTACATATGGCATATAGAAGTTCCTCTATGAAATTCATTTACTTAAGGTCATACAAGCCAGGAAAAATGCCAAAGTCGGATCAATCGATCGATCTATCGGTGTAGATGGCAAAAAGTACACACAATATTAAGGAAAAGGGACAATACGAAATATATAATCGCTCATCCTGGAAACCCGAAAACATATATAAGCTCTAATACCTGCACATTTTTTTCCCGAAAGTTTTAGCTACTAGTCGAGCATAAAAATGGATAGGTATTGACTTGAAGTATGCGGATCGAATATTCGATCCTTCCAACAGGGACACGAAGAAATGGAGGATACGCTTTTGTAGTAAAATTGAGAGATTGTTTCCTTTGAGGTGGTGGTCGCAGCTTGTGCTCACAAACTCCAAAGTGTTCTTCGCTTTTGCGTTGCTTGCTACAGTAGAAGAGTCCACCTGCCAGTTCCATGTTCGTTGGTGTGTTGCAGGTCTCTCCCCTTTCAGTTTTCAACATGGATAAGCAACTGGTTCTTTTCTATTACTTCTTCCTCGAAGAGATGGAGTTCTTTTGGGCCATATATATCTCAGCGAGGACGTTAATTTGCATTTTCTTTTATCAGAGGGACACTGTTCCATATTTACATTCATCTCATAATTTGCAAACACAAGTACACAACCCGGTGCCTCCATTTGTCTTCAGAGAATTCCCAGTTTTACATCGCATAGTGCTTATATTTTCCGTGATGAAATATGATTAGTATGGTTGTTGTTATGCAGAATTAGAAAAGCTAGGTAGGAACCCACATGCTATAAACGAAAATCGTAGCGAAATGAACCGTGGGTCACACTAAAAACAAACAAACAAAAGAGAGCATTTTAAGAAAACAAATTGAAGTCCCAGGCTTGGGAGGATAAGGAGGCGGCGTCTATAGCCTGTAGGTCCAGCAAGATATTTTTTTAGCTTATCCAGTTCAGTGAGGATCGCAATATCGCATTATAGCATAAAATCGCTATAGCAACAGTAAATTGAGTTTGTTAAAGTGGTGCAGAAACAATTGACTGATTTTAATGTGCACCGAAGAAAAACACCAATATAACAAATTACTGTAGTGATTTGATCGAAGTTGGTTCGATCCGGATCTAACAGTGCAATGGGGTAGCAAATGCACACAACCTGTTCGCCTCTGTTGTAGCAAGTTGATCTCAGTTCAGTCGTCGATCGATGTCTTGTCAGTTGTCACGAACCAAACTAATCGGTTTGCAAAGGCAAAGAGAAGAATTCCATGCCATTTAAAATGATCGACATACCAGCGATGTTTATCCTAGCAGCTTGTACGATCGATCGGGACCTCGCATTTTCCAAGACGACCAGAGCAAACGTATCTACTACTAGTAGGACTGTAGGAGACATCTTGTGCACGGTTGCGTAAATGGACAGTGTTTGGCGTGCAAACGTCCTGTGCTGGTGTACGATGTGTCAAGCACTCGATCGAGCCAGTGGCCACCGCGGCGATCCTGAACTTCTCCCACCCACCACCCGCACTGTCTGGCATTGGCTCGCAGCTCGCTTCACCGCGGCGCGTGCGCGGGCCGCTGCGTTCGCAGTCCCTCGGCTGGGCCGCACGGCGCGGCGGCTGCTCGGTGCACGGGCCGCGTGGGTGCACCGTCGGCGGTGTGTTGCGCGTGGTAGAACAGTGGAATAAGTTCACTTTGATTCTCTTAACCCGGTGACAAACGTAGCTCTAAAATATAAATAGGACAGAGATACTCGATAAAAATAGCCAAATGCAACATGTACCATATAAGGTTTTGATTCAGACCGAATGCTCCGAAATTCATCTATTTCGGTGAGGCCCGAGACATTGACCTCCCATTTCGCTCATGGTTTATGATATTAGATAAAATTTGGTTAAATTTTGTCTGAATTTTTTTTATTTTTGTCCATTTCAATAGGTTCCAAAATTCTTATGTAACTGAATCCCAGAAACCTAAAATATGTTACAATTGAATAAGAATAGAGTACAATCAATATATTGCAATTGCAATACATACCAAAGCATGACGCCAACTACCAGCTGCTAGCGCGGGGTTTGTTGCGGTGCTGCCAGCAGCTGCTGTAACCTGTTGACTAGGCTTTTGGTGTCGGCGCACTGCTACCGTGCTAAAGGGGGCACAATCGTCGCGCCGCATGCCCACACCTGTGCATGGTGCAAAAGCTCGTTGTCCTGGACTGTGGCACGAACATTGTGTCCAGGCTCGAGTGAGAAGACAAACAGGTGACGTCAAAGACGTGACACGACGAGTGTGGATAGTGGAAGATAAATCGATCGATCAATTTATCATACTTGAAAGGCTGAAATAACTAATCAATGGGTTAGGCCGATGATGTGTACTATAGATAATATACGGCCTGAACCAAGTAGAAGAGAGTCGGGGGTGTGGGGCGACACGGGCCATAGCTGGGCCGATCGCCCCATGCCGCCCAATGGGTGTGTCCACCCCTGCCTTAACCAGTGGCTGAATTTAATTTGTATCCTTAAACTGCAATACCGAATATCTTGACCCCCAACTATTAAAACCGGTACAATTTGATTTCCTCAACGGTTTTGGAGGACGATTTTGCTGACATGGCGCCTACGCGGCGGTGTTGACCTGGTTTTCGTCCTACATGGCATTGATGTGGCACTTATATGGCATTAGAATTGAAAACATATATGTGGGACCCATTTATCATTCGCACAAAAAAATTATGGGACCCACTAACATGTGGGGCCCACATATCATCCTCTCTCTCCTTCCCTTCTTTCTCCTTCTCTCTCCCTTGTCTATCTTTCTCTTTCTCTTCCCTTTCTCTTCCCCTTTGGCTGGTGGCGNGAGGGCGAAGGAAGCGGCGGAGACGCGGTTGATGAGGCCAGTGTTGATGCCATCTCTCCTCGCTCTCATCCTCCTTTGCTTCGTCGCATGAAGGGCCGCTCAGTGAACGAGGGAGCGAGGCAGCAGCAGGATGAGGGAGAGGGACGACGGCCTTCGCTGGCCAGGCCGCGCCAACCCCGTCACCGTCTAGATCTTGCCTCGACCTCTACTCAGGCATGACGCTGCCCTAAATCAAACCCCAATGATAGGCCACCGCTTCCTTAATGCCCGCGACATCCGTCTCCCCTCACCACTGCCGCTGGGGGACAAGGCCCTTCCCTATGCCCTAGACTCCGGTCGCCAGCCTTAGCTACATACCCATTGCCGTCGGTCTGTGAGCCCCCGGTTTTGTATACCAGAAACCTATTGGCGTAGAATTTTGACCCGCCTTGCAACCAAACGGGTTCCACGTTTCTACGGCGGCCTGGGAGGTTTGCTTTACTCCAGTGCAGGTCCAAAGGCTTGCCTAGGTGCGTGTAGAGCGTGCCAGTTGATTTGATCTGCAATCAACAAGATAAACAAGTAAACCATATCAGAAAACAATGACCGATCGGCCGATAGGCCGATGTCGCATTGTCGTGGCCCAGCCGATAGGGCAAAGCTATATCGGCTTACTCATGATAAAGCAAAATTAAAGCATGAACCTAATCTTATCGGCCTTCATCAACATACTAATGTAATAAAGATAACTACATTAGCTAATACTCTAATGTGAATCTATATGAACTAACCAACCAATATAAACATATTGATCACAGATAAACCCTAAAGAGTAATCTATAACAAATACATTTATATTCATCAATCCATTCATGTAGATGGCAGATACACATAAAGACTTTAAGATAATCATATGTATTAGGTAAGACTGGCTGAAACCTTAGTACTATCCTTAATTACAACAAAAAACAAGCTTCGAGTTAAATCTCAAAACAGGACTAAGGTCGATAGCAACTCAAAGTGTGAATTGAGACTTAACACAAAGAAAATCAAGTCGCCGATTGCTTTTGGGGATGGTAGATGCATTGAAAGATCTAACCAAACATAGTAATTAAACCACCATCGGCAACAAACCCTAAAACGAGTAAATCGCTGGCGAAGCATAATTAAGACACTTGTCAAGATCATTCAAAACATGATAAACGACGATCTCATCATCGAGGCTTAACGTGTCTAAAGCGACACGCTAACCCCGACAATGTAGATCGTCGGGCACGAGTTCTTACCTCTACTCTGGGGAAGCAAGAACTGGCCGGGGTTAACCTCTTGCGAGGGTTGGCGATGCGCCGAAAGTAGATTGAAACAAATTGATTGTTGTATTCAGTTGTGAGAGAACTTCTATGTACATACTACCAGGATATTTATACCCGAGATTACAACATGGTCCTTGTAGGACACGATCTTATCTCTAACTAACAAACAAGTCTTTGCGGCAGACTCTTGCCAAAGATCAGATCTAAACCTACTTAATTTACAAGATACAATTGCCTAAAACCGAGCTTTATCTCTATTTGGCAACTTCCTTGAAGCTTATCCTGAACCCAAACCAAGCCCACACTGACTCTGTCAACTTCCAGCCTCTATCGGCCGATGACCATACTGAATTCGTATCGGGCGATACGCTCTTCCTGGTAGCGCCTCTTCCAGTCCGATACGCTTACTGAGTTCGATACGAAACTTGGTTCAACTCCAATTCAGCCCTTTTCTCCGCATCGGTTTCCTCTTCCTTCTCCGGGCCGATTACGAAAATCCGCTATTAACACATGCCCCCCAATTCCGCTTCATTATATAATGTAGCGGAATTAGCTCTGAGGAACCCATCGACTTCTTTGCTAGGGTTTGTCTAAAACCGCGCAGATCCAGGTTCATAACTTCTCGCCGCCGATTTCCTTGCGCAATTCCTCATTCAGCCTCTTGCGCCTCGCGACTCTGGCGACTCCTCGGCGTCCCATCGGCATCAACCCCTTCATCAGCGACCTCTTCAACAGCACCAATGGCTTCCGCTCCGTTCTACGCCTCTGAGATCCCCGTGGTAAGTCAATCCCTTCACATTTTCATTTTCTCGCCGAGTTCTTCAAACTAGGGTTTCTGCTTTTTTGCCCCCCGGGTCATTACCTCATATTACTATTCATATGCCGTAGGTCTTCAAAAATCAAATCTTAATCCCTACCAACGACAAATCCCATCGGTTCCTTCTAGGCCCCATGGGCAATTCTGTACTGGAATCTGCTATCGGCCTCACTGCCCCAAAGGTCTCATCGTTGCTGCAAGGGCCGATAACTAAAGATACCACCAAAAGGAAAGCACCAGCAAGAGACAAACCCCAAAAACCTATGAAAAAAATCCAAGGTTGCTGACCAGGCTGATCCTGTCCGATTAGACCCCTCCGTAGAAGAGTTTCTGGACGACCAAGTAATGAAGGAGGAAGTCGATGCAGCTGCCGCCGATACGCCTGAAGAAGAAAATCCATCGGCCGAGACTACTAAGGATCCATCAGCCAAGACCACCGTAATCCCATCGACCGATGACCAAGCCGACACCACCCAGCCGAGGAAAACCAGGCATGCAATCCGCAAGGTAACACATTTCCTTTCTTGAATTTATGCAATCTCCTTCTGTTGGTATGTTACATCTCGATCCCTTGCAAGTTCTTGCATCGTCTTTGTTGAAGGAACGAACTCAATCGGCCCCTTTGGCAAAACTAAGAAGGCAACCTTGCAAAGGCGCGAACGAGCCAAGGCCCGATTGAGAACACCGTCTCCTTCTCCACCACCCTCTCCAATTGCCTCGGTAAGAGTCAATCTCTTTTTATCTTATTCCTCTGATGATACGGGCCTGATCATCCTTTCTTGTCCCTTTTCAGCCACGAGCTCCACCACCTGCACCGCATCGGCCAACCCCTTCGCCTACAGTATCAAGACAGCAAAAGGAAGCCGATGCCAACACAGCCGATGTCCATTCTCAGGTAAGCCAGATCACTTTCGAATCCCTCGCTGATTTTATTTGACTGGGCTAACCATGCCCTATCTTAATGTTTGCAGAACTTAGCCGATATGTTCTCTTTTGATATCGGCCAATTTCTCAATGACGAGGACAAAGAGCCACCCATCACAGCCAAGGCGTCGATTTCTGACGAACTGAAGAACCGACTATCTGACATCGCCAATCGGCTGGAGTCATCGCTGGAATTCTTGGTGGAGGATTGCACTCCCATCAGGATCAGGGTACAAGAAATTCAAGACCTACTGCCTGAAGACCTGATGGAGAACTTGACACCGGCCATCTTCTTGGAACAATACCGATTCAAGCTCCACAAAGCGAAAGAAAGAATCGCAGAGAGGTGGGAACGTGAAAGCTTGGAATCAGCCTTAACTGCCAGCAAAGCCCAAGTTAATTCTGACAAAACTAGATTGGACGAGCTGGCTGTTGAGCCGATTATCCTAAACAATAGGCTTGAAGAACTCCGCCGCCTCGAAGTAGATTTGGTACTAAAGCTAGAAGCTACCCGCAAAGAGATCCAAGAAGTTGAAGCCGGAATAGCTGCATCACCCAAGGTCATAGAAGACCAAACAGCGAAGCTGAAGGCATCGGCCAAGTACCTTGCAACCTTGAGCAAATCCCTGAAGCCAATCCCAGGGTCGACGGCCAATGACGCCCAAGTAATAGAAGACATTGATCAAATCCGTCGTAAGGCCATTGCAGCTATTGAGAACTTTATAGGGTGATGTAATATTTATTGTGTCCTTCTTGTAAACAGATAACCTGAAATCCTCCTGCTTTGATTATCATAAATCTCATCGGCCAATCAGCCGAATTTGATCTGAATAAATCTGAAGAAGTTCAAGCTTGAAAAAAATTTTGAAGTCCATAAACCTAGATCAATCTGTCAAACTTGAAGAATCTTGAAGAAAAATCTTGAAAAATTTTGGACTTGTATATATGTATATATATGTATGCCCCCCAAATTTTGGAAGATGAAAGCTCATGTTGTAAAATTTGAACTAAGGGCGATAATGTGTATCGGCCATCTAAAGACGATGTGCACCACATCGGCTATTATCATAAATCGGCTGGCAAGCCGATCATGAATCGATCCAGACGCTGGGATGATATTTCTTTAAGTATTTGCCGTTAAGGGCTCTTCCATAAATTTGTCCATCTAATCCTTTGAGCAGATAAGTATTATGAGGAGCACATCGATAAATCTGAAAAGGACCTTCCCAATTAGGTGACCACTTGCCGAATTTATTATCTCTGGAACCAATCGACATTATTAATTTCCAAACAAGATACCCTTCCTCAAATGACTTGGTGACAACTTTCTTATTATAATGATGAGCAACTCGATCTTTATCTCGTTTTATTTTCTCCAAGGCCCGCAATCGGACGTGCGCCAAATCATCTAACTCATCAACCATAAGATTATGATACTCATCGGCTATTAAGTCATCTTGCAAAGCAATCCTTCTTGAGCCGATATTGGTCTCCCATGGCAGTACAGCTTCATGTCCATAAACCAGCTGATAAGGTGGCACTTGAATTGCACCATGACAAGCCATCCGATACGCCCAAAGGGAATCGGCCAGCGTGGTATGCCACCGTCTCTGCTGTTTGTCAATTTTTCTCTTGATCAACTTAATTAAAGTCTTGTTAGAAGCTTCTGCCTGCCCATTAGCTTGTGTATAATATGGAGAAGAATTTAGTAGCTTGATGCCCATGCTGTCGGCAAACTGCACAAACTCATCGGACACAAAAATTGATCCCTGATCTGTAATCAATGTTTGGGGTAACCCAAACTGATATATGATATGCTCCTTGACAAACTGAATTGCATCCTTGGAATCAACCTTCTTAAGAGGGATGGCATCAACCCACTTTGTGAAATAATCGGTAGCCACTAAAATATACGTGTGGCCTTTGCTCGATGGTGGATTAATCTGACTGATCATATCTATACCCCATCCTCGAAACAGCCATGGCTTTATGATTGGATGCATAGCCGATGCCGGCGCTCTCTGGATTGCTCCGAATTTCTGGCAATCTTGACATCCTTTATAATACTTGAAACAATCCTCAAGCATTGTTGGCCAAAAATATCCAACACGCTTCAACAGCCATCTCATTTTATGGGCCGATTGATGGGTTTCACAAATCCCTTCATGTACCTCACTCATAACAACTTTGGCCTCCTCAAGACCTAGGCACTTAAGCAAGACATCATCAATCGTCCGATAGTAGAGGTCATCATCTAATAGGACGTACTGCAAGACTTTGTATTTCATCTGTCGCGGCACGGACTGGGAAGGATTTTTCAAATAATCAATGATAGCAAACCTCCAGTCGTCGGCATTCACGGCAGCGATTTGAATCTGAACATCTTTAGCCATCGGCCTGTACCCTGATGCCCCCTGAGCTAGATCATTGGCCTCGAAGTTCTGTTTCCTAGGTATATGCCTCATCGTCACAATCTTGAAAACCTGTAGCAACTCCTTGCACTTCTCATTGTAAACTCTGAGAATATCATTCTTGCATTTATACTCCCTAGAAAGTTGATTAATGACCAGCTGTGAATCACCAATGATCTCTACGGAATCGGCCTCGACCTCTTGTAGTAATTGCAAACCCTTAAGAACTGCCTCATACTCTGCTTGATTGTTGGTATAATAGGGCTTGATAGTAAAAGCGAACTCGAAGCTTGCCCCCCGAGGGGATATTATGACCAGGCCGATACCACATCCATGCCTGCAAACAGATCCATCAAAATAGAGTGTCCATGGCACAATGTCTGCATATGCAATTGAATCGTCCCTGTGTTGGACAATGAAATCGGCCAGGGCTTGTCCTTTAATTGCTTTGGCCGATTCATACCTGAGGTCAAACTCTGTTAAGGCAAAAATCCACTTTCCAACTCTCCCTTTTAAAACGGGGGCCGATAGCATGTATTTCATCACATCGGCCTTACTTACTACAATGCACTCATTGGAAAGTAAATAATGCCTCAACTTAGTACATGAAAAATATAAACATAGACACAGTTTCTCCACCGGCGTGTACTTTGTTTCAGCATCTAACAACCTTCTACTGAGATAGAAAATAACCCTTTCTTTACCATCAATGTCTTGAACTAAAACCGAGCCGATAGACTTCTCATCGGCCGATAGGTACAGCCTGAATGGAACCCCTTTTTGCAGAGGGATCAAAACCGGAGGGGAAGTTAAATATTCCTTGATATTGTCCAGTGCTTTTTGTTGCTTATCACCCCATACAAACTCTTGATTGTCCTTTATTTTCAACAAAGGAGTGAATGGCTCTATCCTGCCTGATAGGTTTGATATAAAGCGCCGGACAAAGTTGATCTTCCCGAGCAGAGATTGTAACTTGGTCTTGTTAGTTGGAGGCTTGATATTTTTGATAGCATCAATGTTTTTCTGTGTAATCTCAATTCCTCTTTCATGGACAAGGAAACCTAAAAACTGACCGGCCGATACGCCAAAGACACATTTGTTAGGGTTCATCTTTAAACCATATTTCCTTGCTCTTTCTAGTACCTTGGGTAAATCGGCCAAGTGCATATCGTACTCTTTGGACTTCACGACGACGTCATCGATGTAAACCTCAATCAGTGAACCGATGAGATCATGAAAAATATAGTTCATAGCTCTCTGATAAGTAGCTCCAGCGTTCTTCAAGCCGAAGGTCATGACAACCCACTTATATAGGCCGATTGCCCCCGGACACCTGAAGGCTGTTTTGTGAATATCTTCTTCGGCCATGAAAATCTGGTTATAGCCTGCGTTCCCATCCATGAAACTGATAATTTTGTGTCCAGACGCGGCATCTACCAGCAGATCGGCCAACGGCATAGGGTACTCATCTTTTGGTGTTGCTTTATTCAAGTCTCTGAAATCGATACACACCCTAAGCTTGCCGTTTTTCTTTAACACTGGAACTATGTTGGAAACCCAGTCCGCATATCGGCAGGGTCTAATAAAATTGGCATCGTAAAGCCTGGTGATCTCTGCTTTAATAGCTTCATGCATATCGGCCTTAAATCTCCTAGGAGCCTGCTTAAATGGCCGATATCCTGGTTTGATAGGTAACCGATGTTCCACGATCGATCAGCTTAACCCTGGCATCTCGTGATACTCCCATGCAAAACAGTCTATGAATTCTTTCAAAAGATTTATCAAATTATTCTTATATTCCCTTGGCAGGTTAGCACTCACATACGTCGGCCTAGGCCTGTCACCTATTCCTATATCAACCTCTTCGAGCTGATCGGCCGACGTAAAGCCTTGTCCCAATTTTCCATCTAACTCATCCACCGCATCATCAGTGTAGGGACTAGCTTGCTTATCTTGGGCAGTGGATGGGACATCTTCGTTAAAGCAACTGCTTGTCTTGATCTTCAATTGTCTCGATGTCGCAATCAGTTACTTTGAGGAAATCGGCATCCCAGACTCGTCCGGACAGGCAATCGATTCTCTCCATCTCCCAAACTGCGAGATCGGCATTGGCCACGTGTATTGACCGATCGGCCTGCACGATCTCGACCTGGTCCCCTTGCCATTGTATAAGGCATTGGTGCATTGTTGAAGGGACGCAACAATTTGCGTGGATCCAATCGCGTCCCAACAACAGGCTGTAGGAACCCTTTGCATCAAAGATGAAAAAAGTGGTGGGTATCGTCTTGTTGCCCACGGTGAGCTCCACGTTTAGCACCCCCTTCGCCTCAGATGCGTTGCCACCAAAGTCTTTCAGCACCATGTTGGTCTTGATGAGATCCTCAGGCACTTTTCCCAGCTTCCTGAAAGTTGTATATGGCATTAAGTTTACTGCCGCGCCGCCGTCGACCAGCATCTTCGTCATCGGCCGCCCATTGACGAATCCCTTGATGTATAACGGCCGGAGGTGCCTGTAGCAGGTGTCGGCCGGCTTGTCGAACACGGCTTGGTCTGGTGACAGCTGTAACTTAGCCGAGGACTGCTCATCGTCGGCTACTGCTTCATCGGCCGTCTGCACGCTGTATTCTGCTGGCAATATAAAGACCATGTTAACAGAAGCCGATGTTACGCCTTTACCTTTTGCAGACGCAAGAGCTCGTGCTGATTTCGAGGTGTCTTCATCGGCCTTGACCACCGTAGATTTTATCCTCCACTCTTTTTTAGTCCTGGTGGGCCGATGGGCGGTTGTTGCTTGCTACTCCTGAACATGCTCCTTCTTCCTCAGCCTCTGTACCCATCGTTTTTGGGTCTTGGTAAACACGTCGCTTGGGCACCACTGAGGATTCTGGACTTGCTCGTCGTCCTCGGTCCGACGATCATGGTGCATCGGCCCTAGCCTCTCGTGTACAGACTTTCTCTGCTTGCTTGGCCGATGCATTTGCTTGCTCGAGCTGCCCTGATAGGAGTCTTCTACATCATTGCACGCAGGGCACTCTTGGATGGATGGCAACCTCATCCCTTCGTTCCAGCAGAACCGGAAAAACTCGCACTCCCAATGCGGGTCATAGGAGTTGTCTTGATCGGCGTAGTCTTGTGCTTGTTCTTCCTGCCGACGCTGGTATTTTTTGATCAGGCCCTCCGATGTCTGATAAGGTCGCTTGCTGGTCCGATGGCGGTTGCCGTCGGCCCTGTCCGCCCGCACCATGTTGACTGAGAACGGGTGTCCTTCTATCTTCATCGGCCGCTTGGTATCATCGATCTTAATCCTGCCTTGCTCGATGGCCGATTGGATTTGCTGCCAGAAGATCTTGCATTCGTTGGTATGATGGGAATATGTATTGTGCCACTTGCAATATCTCCTCTTCTTGATTTCTTCGGCCGATGGCAGTATATAACCTACTGGCAGCTGGATCTGCTTTTCTTGCAGGAATAAGTCAAATATCTTGTCGGCCTTGTTGATGTCGAAGTCGTATTTATCTTCCTTATCGCCTTTCTTGGCCCATTGGCACGTTGTCGGCTTCTTCATCCGGGCCCACATCTTCTTCGTCGTCTTCGTCGGAGGCGTACTGATAGACCGTATTGATCTTCTTCGCGAACTTCTTCGCCTCCTGGAATCGCTGCTCGTGGGCCGATACTCGTTGTGCTAGCTGAGCTAGGCTGTCAAATTCCTGAGAGGAGAGTCTCTCCTGTATCAGCCCTAATAATCCCTAGAACGCCAGATCGGCCAGTTGAGAATCGGTCAAGCTGAGGCTGTAACACCTGTTCCTTATATCCCTGAATCTTTGAATGTACTCTGGGACCGATTCATCAACCCGTTGCCTGATAGCGGTGAGATCGGACAGTTTCATCTCTTGTACGCCGTCATAAAAGTATCTATGAAACTGTTTCTCCAGGTCGATCCATCCTCTGATGGAATTACAGGGTAAAGAGGAGAACCATGTAAATGTTGACCCTGACAAAGACAGAGGGAAAAACCTCACCCTCAACGCCTCTATGGCCGATGCCTCCCCACATTGTGCTAGGAATCGGCTCACGTGCTCGTATGTCGAGACGTTGTCCTGCTTTGAAAACTTGGAGAAGTCCGGGATTTTGTATCGGCCTGGTAGTGGCACTCTGTCGAATTCCTCGGGATATGGGTGCCGATACACCGTAGAGCTCTCCTTGGGCTTCAAGCCAAACTGATCTCGCATCACCTCGGCTATCATATCGGCCCGGTATCCTGCGGGCTGGTGTGGGAAGTCCTGGTGGTAGGACTGCTGCAGGCCCTCTGCCCGATATTGCCTGGGGGAGTACGGTTGGAAGTGATGATTCGAGTTCTGTGCATCGTACTGCCCTGCAGTATACTGCTGGTAGCCTTGCGGCGCATTGTACGCAGTCAGTGGCGGAGGGTTACTGAACACGGGGGCTTGAGGTTGTCCGGCCGATGGTGGGTTTACTGGGACTTGCTGCGTCGGCTCGATCACCAGTTGTTTCCCCTTTGTCCATTGTGCAAATTGTTCCTCCGTGATGTGCTGGGGACTTCCTCCCGCTTGCTTGGCCAGGACCAGTGGCATGGTTGGCACCGGCTGAACCGATGGAGGCGGGATCGGTGCCGTCGGCTGTGGGGTCGAACTCAAATCGGTCCTCAGGGTCCGATAAGCAGGGAACTTGTTTTCAGGCAAGAAAATCGGCCCTTGAGGTTTGTACTGGTGAATTGAGCCATCTAGGATTGATTTGACCGTATTGGTCAATGTATTCACCAGAATTCCCGACTGGTTGACTAGTGCAGAGTGAACTGCGGAGTCGATGCGGTCTTGCAACGTCGGCGCGGCGTTCTCTTCAGTTTTGACGGCGTGGTCGTGGGCTGCCGCCGACATGCTGGCTCCATCTCCAGGGCTTGGCATTACCACCTTAGATTTTATAATTAGTATGCAATTTTATTTGTAATCAACACATTTATAAAAATAGGATCAACATGTTCGAGGAAGGGGACGTAGTGACTTGTCTTGCTCAATTGGGGGTTCATTCTCAATTAGCTCAGTTTCCTCCTCGCAGATGTACCCTGTCCGGTTGAATAATAAAGTCACCAACTACTCGCTAACACAAAAAGAGCCAAAAATTCCAGAAAAATCGAAAAATAACCAAACCAGTGTCATTGCGTAGATCTTGATTTTAGAAAGATTTTGATGAAAGTTTCGTTCAAATCCGACTTAAAACGAGGGAGATACGGAATTCGAAAGATTGGAAAAGTTTTAAATCAAATAAAAGGAAAAAAGGTCTGACGGGTGGGACCGCCCTTAACTCCTCACGTGCAGGTTTTGTTTTTAAATGGGTGTGGGACCGTGAGTCAGCCTCTCTTTCCTCCTTCTTCTTCCTTGTGCTTCCTTCTCTCGTTCTCTCTCTCCTGCCGTGTGCCTGTGTGTGCTCGGGCTAGCGCTTGACTGCGAAAATGGAATCCTCAGGTGTTTGTGGTTTTCCTAGGATGTGCGCATGTTGAGGTGGAGGGCTTGGGCGAGCTGCAAGCATGCATGCATATGCATACACACGGCTAGCTAGCTGCATGCATGTGAGCTGCTTGCATGCATGCATGCATAGGCATACACACGGCTAGCTAGCTGCATGCATGTGAGCTGCTTGCATGCATGCATGCACACATACTGCCAACTGCTTGCATGCATGCACACGTACAGCCAGCTAGCTGCATGGCGCATGCATGGCCGGCGGCGAAGCGACAATCGCTGCGGAGGGCGGCCGTGCAAGGAACGGGTATGGTGTTGTGCCTCACGACGTCACCGCGGTAAGGAATCAAAAGCAAGAGGGAGAGCAGGAGAGGAGCTCACCTTGCGACAGCCAGGTAGTGGCACACCGAGCGGCGGTCCACGCACGAAACTACGGTCGTCGATGTACAGCGTGGGGACGGTCGACCCGCGGATCGTCCTCGCACACCACGTGTTCGATCGGTGGTAATAAATGAACACACAGCGTTAAGGAGTAAATGTTAGCGGGTTAGTGCAAGTTAGGGTTAGGGGTTAGCGAGTTAGAAGTCAGTGAGTCAGTAAGTTAGAGTGTCAGCGGGTTAGTGAGTCAATGGGTCGAATGTTAGATGTTAGAGGTTAGCCGTTCAATAAGTTAGTCGTTCTCGGGGTTCAGATGACGGCGCGACGGCCTATTCGTCCTCTTGCTCAATTGAGGCCCAGCCGAAGCCGGCCGCGGTGGAGCAAGCGGAGAGACGGCAGCGTGTGCGCGGGAGGGAGTGGCTGAGGGGAAGCAAAACGAGGAGGAGGAGAAGAGAGAATGGAGAGGGACCGGTTGCGTGCTCACCCGCGACGGTGCTTAAATATAGTCTGGGGAAGGGACATTTGCTGCTGCCCGCATTCATTCCATCCCAGAAAACGCATGTGTGTAGGTGGGAGCAGTGACGGCTGCGTATTGGCGGCGGAAACGTCGTCCACCTAGTCGGGGCACATGGCGGCGATGAAGTGGTAGTGCGGCCGTGGCGGCCGTCAAAACACGGCGCCGTCGAACGTAGTTGCTGAGCGGCCGTCGCCACCTACCCGACCCGAGGAGGAGCGGCTTTATTTCGAGTTCGCACGGTGTCGACTCGAACGGGGTTTGCCGGGCTGGTGTAGTGGCTCTGGCTGCTGGCGAGGGGAGGAAGATGTAGACGACGACGACGTATCAGCGGCCTGGGCGGTTGCCTGCATGCGTGCTGCATGCTTGGCTAGTGCTAAGCTAGCTGCATGCAAGCTTCTGCTAGCTTGTTGCATGCATGCATATGCAATGCACTCACGTACAGCTAGCTAGCGACATGCACGTTTGCTTCGCTAGTGAGGTCAGGCAAAGGCGCGGAAGCGTACGGCGAGGTCGCTGGCGCGATGGGAAAGAAGGGCAGCAGCTGGCGATGTCGCAGCGGCCTGGTCGTAGCAACACGGCGCGCGGCGACGTCGTCGCCGAAAACTGTACCGGGGAGGAGGATTAGACTTTATCTTTTTATTACCAACCCAACAGGAATGAATGGCTTGGGGAGGCAAGATGGACTTTTCTAGGAAAAAGGCTTGCAGCAAGAAGGCCAAGGTAAAAGGAGTTTAAGCGGACTTCTTGTAGCAAAACTAATTTCGGTCAGAGTGAAAATCTTGGGACAAAAACCAAAAGATCATAGGAGTAGAAAAATTGAAAATTTTCAACAAAAGTTTGGCACTGGCATAAAACAAATAAAGAAATTGTCGGCATGATGCAACACTATAAAAATAAATCAGAAATGATTTTTGGTCGGTGTATTTTTATTTAGGAATTTTCTCAGGGTGTTACAGATTTTTAGTTTGTGATTAATACACAAGGTAGTCACACCCGTATCGAAACGCGGGTGACCTCGCCAAGAAGGCTAATCCCTGTTTGCCAATCGAAGAACACAAACAAGAACGAGATAGAATACAACCAAAATTATAGATGAATGATTAAGCTCACAAGTTGGGGTCTTACAAACCGATCTAGCGGCGAAACTGTTCTTGACAGATTAATCTAAGCAAAACCCCCAAAACCTAAAGATAGCGACGGCTACTGATATATGGAGTTTAGGGTCGTGCAAGCACCCCTTGACGCAACCCTAATGGGCTCCAACACGATACATGGGCCAAAGGCCCAAATACGGCATCGTAGCGCCGGGACAGACTCTGAACGTCAACTTATTTGGTTAATTCCTGATTACTCGTAACGAATTTGGATATGGGACCAGAACCATTGGAAAGGTTATCTTCTTAGCTTTCCATCCATATAAAGAATGCCCCAATCCAAGCACGTATGCGACCTGGGCGCCCGTTTTAGTGCAGACTGGTCCTGGACTCCGAATTGCACCCGAAGTCGACTTGGAGAAGGTCTTGGTTTGGTCCCCAATCAACTTCTTTGATATTCCATGCATTCGTTATGCTCGGCTTCTTTTCCTTCATCCAAGCAAGTACCTCTGCAAACGAAAACAAACAAAACTCATTGTGTAGAAACGTATGTTCAAAAATATAACAAGTAAATCTTATGTAGAACTGGTTAACCTTTGGCTGATTAATACACAAGGTAGTCATGGTTATATCCGAGCTAGTTGTGTTCTCATCATCCTCCCCTTCTTGATTGGAAACCGTCCTCGGTTTCATCTTATCATGGAGCATTTTGAACTTATATTTATCTATCACAACATCCGATGAGGAACATTTCTTGATGGCCATATGGTTGGATCCTGAAATCTTTTTAGTCGAAAAACCACAACACTCCCCTTCTTGCAAACCAACCTGTAACTCATTTAAACAACTAGAGGAACTTGATAGAGAATTACGTATACACATGCGGTCCTCTAGACAATACATTTCATCATGAAAAGGATGTATAGTCAAATCCGAACAAATATATACTCGATGCACATTATATTCTCCTTTACTATCATAATTGCCAATAACATGAAAAATTACATCAGAAGGGCATGGCAATTCAAATCTAGCAAATAATTTTTTCTCTAAACAGTGGAGTGGACAAAGATCATCAAATTGAATATAACCCCAAGTATTTAAAGAAGATAGCAATTTAAGTTCTTCATTCTCGCTAGCAATGTGAATAACATGTTTAAACTCAACACATGGTGGCTCTACTATAGAACTAACATGTTCATTCACTAGTTGTGGCATGGATATAAGTGAAGCATCGCACAACTCTTCTTTATCACAAGGAACATCAAGCGAATTGTTTTGTGACAAAGGTATTTCAACAATTGTTTCCACTATGGGTTGCTCTAATGTAGCATAAGTAGTGGACATAGTCGGCACATCATAACTATGCATACCTTGAGTAGTTGTAGCAACATTATCATTACCTTTTTTCTCATCTTTAGAAATTATAGGTGCTTGGTCAATTAAACATTCCTCAAACATGCATGGAGCTATGGATAGGTCTTTTTGTTCTTCGTCTTTCTCAGTTGCCTGCAAAATATTAGTATCCAAAACAATAGGCAGAACATTACGTTCGTTTTGTAATAACTCAGACTTAGTTGAAGGCATCACAATATTATTATTATTCCTGGTATCTCTGAAAATCTCATCGATTCTATTCTTCGTCCTTTCAATACTATCTTTGAAAATTTCTTCGATTCCATTCTTCATCCATTCAAGATTATCTTCGAAAATTTCAGAAAAACTCATTGGTTCCAATTTCATTTTTCGACCATTATGTCTAAATGTGTATGTATTAGCAACAAAATTATGCAAACCATTTTTATCATATACCCATGGTTGACCAAACAACAAAGAATATGCTTGCATAGGGACAAGATCAAAATTGGTAGTATCATGGTAATTTCCATTTGAAAAGTTTACTCTCACAATTCTATTTACCTTGAACTTACCACAAGAGTTGAACCATTTGATGTAATATGGATGAGGATGCGGTTGTGTAGGCAACTCAAGTTTCTCAACCAAATCTGAACTCACAAAGTTATTGCAACTCTCACTATCGATTAGAGTACGACATGCTCTATCCTTAACCACAAACTTTGTTTCAAATAATTCGTGGTACTGCCATTGCTCCGCTTTCTCCATTTGAGAACTTAGCACTTGTTGCACCAAAGTACTTTCCTCACGTGCACCTATGAAAGGTGATGTAGCAGCTATGGTTTGTCTCCCATCTAACTTTATCTCATATCCATAAGAGACGTAACCTGCCATTATCAGTAGAAAAAGAGAACAACAGAACAATATTGTTCCTATTAACTACAGATCATGGAAGCATCTTACCAAGCTCTTACATGGACCTCATCATCGTCACCTGCCATTGAAACACCAAAACAGCAACAAACAGTGAAGGTTATCCCTAATAATCTACTACGCAGGTGCGGTGGTGCCTCTCAATAATTCTCAGCAATATGGAGTACCTAACCAAGCTCTTATAAAGTTCTTACCAGCAAAGCAAAGGATACCTGAAAGGCGTAGTCAGCGATTGCAGGGATCAAGAACCTATGCTGTCCAGAAGTAATATGTGAAGCTAGGAAGGCCAAATATATGTGAGTGGTACACAATCCAATGACAGATAGTAATGTTGAATAAAAATCCCAAGTCACGTGCCCTTAGTTGCTGGTCTACTCGTGTCCTAGACAGTAGTGGTAACAATGATGGCCCAAATGAATATGACACTAGTAAACAGCAAGGAAGGACTGGCAGGCAAGCTTTGGCAAGTCTTAGCAAAAATAGCAAAACCGCAAGGCTGATAGGCTCAACGGAGCGCGTCGTGAGCTCGAGGCACTAGTGGAAATCAACTTTTCTTTTTTTTCTTTTTTTTTCTTTTCTTTTTTTTTATTTTCCAGGAGCACAAAAATAGGAACACCACAAAGTTACAGCTCAATCGGAGTTGATATGTGGCCTATGGAATTTTTTGATACCACTATTAAGAGAGTGCAGAAACTTGTGAGCTCAAACAAACAATTTTGCAAGCCAAATTTTGGAATTCTGATTTCGCCAAACCCGCCAAAGAGGGGGGGAAATGGATGTAAAATTTTTTTTTCTCTTATCCGAAAAGTTAAAATTTGCCTGATTCCGAGTCCGTATGCAAAAGTTATGGCTGTTTGAAGTTTGGACTTCCGGCTAGGTTTTCCAAAGGGGATATAACCTAGTCTTTTTGCGGTGGAATTGCGATATGGTGGCAGCGGAGTATGTAGGGTGTTCTGGTGATGCGTGGTGATCTGATGGTTGTTTATGATGGAGGAACAACTCTCAAAGGATGAACCCTAACACATGGTGAAAGGTGGCGGCTAGGGTTACAAAGGAAAAACACACGACTAGACTAAAGCACGCACTAGACCAGCAACAAGAACTTAAACTAGGACTCAAACTCAACACTACGGACTCTGAAAAAGAATCATGCAAAGGCTAAGCACGGTCTAGGTTAAGGTAACTAACGACTAAATTTTTTTTTTGCTTTTCTGTAGACTCTAGGATTATTGCGAAAACAAAAAACTAATCTAGGGTAAAGAAACTGGGCGAACCTGACGGTGAACCTAGAGCTCTGATACCACTTGATGTGCACTAGAGTTCCTGACCTTCCGAAAGGTTCTGATAAACAACGATTTGGACGGAGTCGCGACACAAATCGATCTGGCTTCTTGAACGCGCACGCTCTTGAGCCCCGCAATCGCAGCACCACGTCTCCTCTGGTTATCACCCGTGTCGAAACGCGGGTGACCTCGCCGAGAAGGCTAATCCCTATTTGCCAATCGAAGAACACAAACAAGAACGAGATAGAATACAACCAAAATTATAGATGAATGATTAAGCTCACAAGTTGGGGTCTTACAAACCGATCTAGCGGCGAAACTGTTCTTGACAGATTAATCTAAGCAAAACCCCCAAAACCTAAAGATAGCGACGGCTACTGATATATGAAGTTTAGGGTCGTGCAAGCACCCCTTGACGCAACCCTAATGGGCTTCAACATGATACACGGGCCAAAGGCCCAAATACGGCATCGCAGCGCTGGGACAGACTCTGAACGTCAACTTGTTCGGTCAATTCCCGATGACTCGTAACGAATTTGGACATGGGACCAGAACCATTGGAAAGGTTATCTTCTTAGCTTTCCATCCATATAAAGAATGCCCCAATCCGAGCACGTATGCGACCTGGGCGCCCGTTTTAGTGCAGACTGGTCCTGGACTTCGAATTGCACCCGAAGTCGACTTGGAGAAGGTCTTGATTTGGTCCCCAATCAACTTCTTTGATATTTCATGCATTCGTTATGCTCGGCTTATTTTCCTTCATCCAAGCAAGTACCTCTGCAAACGAAAACAAACAAAACTCATTGTGTAGCAACGTATGTTCAAAAATATAACAAGTAAATCTTATGTAGAACTGGTTAACCTTTGGCTGATTAATACACAAGGTAGTCATGGTTATATCCGAGCTAGTTGTGTCCTCATCAGTTTGAATCCAGGTGAAATAATTCGGTCGCTCAGTCGCTTGAGAATTAAATTTAGGATTTTATCGCGAGCGCTCTGACTGTATCGAAAAAGGAATTTCTAGGATGACGTATGACATTCAAATCCAACCGCCGCGGTAGAAATAAAATCGGGAATAGTCATATCGACGCGCAATAGGTAAATTCGTCGATCGATTGTAAATATTTGAGGGAAATATCGAGGTCGACTCGATAGAGCGGTTAAAATTTAACCGTAGAATAAGAGTTTGCGAGAGGGATAATACTGCGGTAGAACAGAAGAACTTTGGGACTTTATTTAATTAGCACCGAAGCGCTAAAAGAAACAGACGGATAGGATAAAGAAAGGAAAGGATATCGGACAGAGGACGACCTTTTAGGAAAAGAATTTAATCGAGATCTTTTGGCACCGATCCTAGACACACACAATTAAACAATTAATATTAACAAGCAAGCTAAAATTATGCCTGAGGACTAGACTTTGTCTGAGGAGGAATTTATATTAGGAAGTAGCCTATTAGGAATTTATATTTCGAGATTAAGGTTTTTTAGTAAATACTTTACCAATAGATATTATTTTGCAATTAGTTTTCCGAAGGTAGACTCTGCAAGGTTCATAGAAAATAATCAAGCTATATTTCTTTAGTAAAATAGCATTTGTTTTAATAAGCTATCCCCTATAGGGTTTTATCAAAACGGTGTTATATATATATATATATATATATATATATATATATATATATATAGCTTTATTCATAAAGTATTATGCCCGAGGGTTTTTAATATATAGAGAAGGGTTTTTCAAAAATAGTTGGCATATGCAAAGATTAGGATATCTCATAATCATAGTTCCTTGAATAAATAATATTTGAAATCAAATACCGACATATTCTCAGACGTTCGTCTATTAGCCCACGCATAAAAGAAAAACGATAGATCGAAATAAATTAATCCCGGCATGAATGTATTTTGAAAAAGATTTTTGATTATTTCAAATTTTTAATTTCGTATATCAAAGTCGAAATTTTCAGGGTGTTACACGGTCGGCCCGCCCCTATGCACCACCTCCACAGTAGCCGCTAGCGACACCCTGCCATCGGGCCCTCGTCGTCGCCGGGGCGGAATGGGTTGAGAACCCTCAGCCTTCACATGCCGTCCCTACCGCCATGCCCTCACCGCCGCTCCTCGTCGTTGACCCGTCGCCTATGCTGTCAGCCACCATGCGCCAAGAAGAAGAAAGGAGAAGAGAGAGAGGGAGAGAGAGGGTGGAGAGGTTATTAGAGGGAGGGGATGACAGGTGGGTCCACTTTTTTTAAAAATAATATTTGATGACTGGGATGCCACGTGGACTCAGCGAAACCACCCTCCAAAACTACCGAGGAAGTCAAATTGCACTGGTTTTAATAGTTAAGGGGTCAAGATATCCCATATTATGGTTCAAGTATACAAATCAAATTCAGGGAGTCAAAGTAAACTTATTCCTAGAACAGTAAGGAGGCTCAAATTAAATGGGCTTCCTCCTCTTCTGAGCGAGCGTAGTTCTTGGGCTTTTTTCTTTTCTGATCCATTGAGCTTACTTCCGATCAGGCTGGCAGTCGGGCCAAACGAGATTTAAATGCCAGGGGTTTAATCGAACCAGATAATTACAACATTATATTTGGCTTTGGCATAAAGTTCATTTTACTCCCTGAACTGAACTATTTTATTGATTCACCTCCTAAACTATTTTTATTTTCGCATTTACATCCCGAACTAATCACTCCCTAACGGTATTTCTCTTTTTGTTGTCCTCTATATAAGCAGTGGAGATTTTGTGTTGGGTGGTCCTACCCCATACTTCAAAATTACATCTATTTTGTCAAATTTTGTCGAATTTGAAGGATGGAATACTCCTGTGCTAAAATGGAGGGTGGTCCAAACCTCTAGCACCGACACTGTATATAAGTCATATTTTGTAATAAAATTTGGTAGGATTGATAGGTACATTATAACCTATATATCTCCCAGCATTTTTATTTTTTTCACTGTATACATATATTTGAAGCACTAAGCTTGATTTAAACATCAAGGTTTAAAATATTAAACAGATAGTCATGAATATTTTTGAAAATATTTTGGAACTTTGATAATGGTGTTATCTATGGCTCTACAATTTTGGCTTAAAATATGACTCGTATAAAAAAAAAGAGAAACACTATTAAGCAGTAAAGTGAATCATTTTTAATAGTTTAAGGGGTAAAATGAGCCAAAAATAGTTTAGGGGTTAAGTGAGCCAATGAAATAGTTTAGAGAGTGAAATGAACTTATTTTCCATTTTATTTCACCACCCTATAATATAATCTATACAATTAATTTGTATTTCAACCGTGCCTAGCACCAACAAGCATCTCGATCTACATGTTTTATCTAAAAAAATATATATTTCAAATTTGACACGGCCATAATTTAAATTAGAGACGGTTTTTCATGTGTCTAGAAATTTGATTTGAATTTCGAGTTTTGTGTGCAACAATGGTTCTGATCGTATCTACCTGCCATCTCTAGCTGTACATACGGCTTTTTAAACCGTCTCTAATTATTTGACACAGGAGCAATGGCAACACCTATGAGACGAGCACTAAAACCATCTTTACCATTATTAGAGATGGGTATAGACATCTCTTTACAACACATAAAAACCGTCTAGGCTGTTTGTGCTGTAGTGATGGTCACCCACTAATGTAGTTTATCTAATCATTTTTTACTCTTCTCTATGCACCTATGTCATCTCTATTTTTTTTAGTTTTTTTTTAATGTTTGATAGGAGTTAAATATTTAGCAAAAAATGTCTAAGATAGAAACATCCTTTTGAAGTTGTTGGTAAGTCATCATTATTCCGCATTGGACTATCCTATCTAACAGTGGCCATCAACCGGAGAACATGCATGTACATAACCAGCGACTTGGGCCATAACCAACCTACACTGAATTGAGAGTATTGGTAGAGCACCGTATCGTTCTTAAAAGACCATATTTCTAGCTATATATACATTGGACAAGTTGTCCATGTAGGGATGGAGGGAGTAGTTGAGAGATCTGAAATCCTTTTTATCCTTGAAAGATACTAGTGAGATCCAAATAGTTTTAGTAGAGATATTTACACTTGCTGATTAACGCTAGAAATTTCTCGGTCGATGACATAGAAAAATCTCCTAGAGATCCATAGGTCCGGCAATTTAGAACGTGGTGACGAAATCCCGACAGCTGACAACTGGACCATGCACCACCGGAGGTCTCTATCAGCTTCCTAGATGGCACAAACAGTGATAGTATGGATGCAAGCTACGCTGCGTTCTGACCTAAAAGAAGCAGAGATCTTCACAAGGGCAAGCGAGGACCACAGCTCTGGGCAGCTGGGCTAGCTAGCAAGCCAGCCAGCAACTCCTGCCTGCCTCCTCTGCCAGAAACTACCCGGAATTACTACACAAGCGTGCGTTGCCTGCTACAGTACAGTGGTTGATTAATAACTGGCACAGACACAGCTGCTGCCCACGTATTACCACAGTGTTCCTTTCTCAACTACTACGGCCGTGGTATGTATCGATCGGCCGATGAACTGCATGGTTCAAGAGTTCAACTCATCCGTGCATGCATGCATGCCGGCCGATGCCGTTGCGTAATCAGTGAGTGGGCGGTGGTACGTAGCAACACTTACCACGTACAGTGGGCACCGTATCTGTGTGGCAACGACGCGAGATCCACGGAGGAACGATCTGGNAAGGATTCGGTGGGGCGCCGGCCGGACGGGGGAAGAAGGTGACGCGCGACACCCCGCGAAAGGCGTCCCCGTGCTCGTGCGTGCGTCGGTCCACGTCCACACCCACGCATGTGTGCGGTGCCTGCCTGCGGGAGCGCGTGATGCGTGCGAGGCGATCGCTCGCGAGGGCGCGCAGGAACCAGGAAGGCAGGTTGCCGAGAGATCGATGGAGGTTAATTGGGGCCGTATGGCCGCACCCGATCGCGGCAAACCTCTAATTTCTCGAAAGGCCCAAGGGCCAAGGCCACCATTTTCTAGTGCACTGCTACTATGAACGTATACGTGTCGATTCTGAAATTGGATAATAAACTTATAGGATGTGCGTGAAGACTAAAAAAAAATGATGATACATGAGATATTTTTATATCGGTTCGGACTTTATGTACAAGGTAGTATTCTATTTTTGTTTATAGATTGAATCATTTATATTTAGGGTTTATGACTTTAGAGATGTGTATATGGATGTGGCCGGATTTATCTCCAGCAATGGACTCTCCATTCCCCTTATATATTCTCCTTATATAGACCACAGGAAACCAGAGGTGTGTGTATGGATGTGGATCCATCCCTCACGAGAGACTACTACCCGTTTTTCTTATATAGACACGGAAAACCAGATAACAAAAAATCCGACTTAACAAACTTAATCCTTGGGTTATAAATTGGTCTTATCCAACCGGCAACACGAATCCTCCAAGATATCTGAGAGATGATCTATCAATATCTTGGGTTATAAATTGGTCTTATCCAACCGGCAACACGATACCCCTAATTGGGCCATCTCCTGTTGGTCTAATCAGGAAGTCCCTTCATAGTGATATCTGGCTCCTATGTACTCCACAATATGAGACAAATCGACTAATTAATTAAATCGTATGCCCCTTAGCTTAGCTATTTTAGAAAAGAAGTACTGGTCCTTAACTGTTCAAGTATCCTCGTCTATATCGATAAGATCAAAGGAGTAACTAGGCAAGTACAACATAATGGTAGACACTAAACTTAGGCTGTGTTTGACATTTGTAGTTGGTAAGTAATCTTTCGCATATGTAAAACAGAGCGACTTATTAGCACCTAATTAATTAAGTATTAACTATATTTTTGAAAAATGAATTGATATAATCTTTTAGAAAAACTTTCTCATAGAAAACTTTTAAAAAAAATACACCGTTTAGTAGTTTAAAAAATGTGCGTGCGAAAAAAAAAGGTGAATTAGAAAAAGAAGAGGAAAGAACACGGCCTTATAATAGTTGAGACTAAACGCTCTAAATATAAAACAATTTTTTTATTACCTTCCTTCCTCTCTCCACTATCATATAGCAAAATTTTGTTTTATCTTGAGCTAAAAGCCTATGTTATGTTTAACATGGATGCTTCACTTTCCTTACCTTCTCTCTTCTCCATGTGAGGTGATTGGTCTAGGTCACATTTTATTTTTTTTATTATAAAGAAGACCCATACACACATACTACTACAGAACACGTTAAATATGACTTCCTATCAGCGATAGTTAGGAAAAAAAGTGGCATTGATGAGGTTTCCCGTCCACCCTACCTGACCTCATGTGCGCTCCGTACCAGCAAAAACTAGCACTGAACCAGAATTATAATAGATAAAACGTGAAACAAAAAACACTACTAGTACCGATAATTTACATGAATCGATGCAAATAAACTGAGCCAAGCCAAACCAAGCAGCCCGCAAAAAAAATTCTTTAGCCCCTTCGTCTCCCTCCTCACTCTCTTTGTCTCTCATTCTCTCGCTTCTCTTCAATCCCCCTCTCCCCGGTGAGCGCTCCCCTACCCCCCTAGGCATGGTGGCTCCCTTCCCTTCTTCCTAGATCATGTCGTCTAGAGCTCGGGAGCTGCTGGATTATTTCGCCATGAGCTCAGAAATGGCCAGATGCGGAGTTGCTCGAGTTTAGAGTGCTAGCTCAATGGTGGTGAACGTGGGTTGCTGCAGATATATTAGGGTGGGCGGACTTCACCACCATAGTGAGCGACATCGACAGCAGTTATCTTGGCCTCTGACACCCTTTCTATGTGTAATTTAGTTTCCGTTCTTCCAATGTGATTAATATTTTGACTTGTTAAAGATTGATTATGTGACTCATTTTTTGTTGAATTTTTATTCGATTTTTTTGGTTGGATTCAAAGCATCCATGTCGGCGCTGATGTTCATTAAGAATCGGCACTTATGAGGTGTCCTGGGATAGTGGAACAACACTAAGCACACATACCATATTCACATACCCGCAAGTGTGACCTCTAACACATTCTCAAAGATACGGAGATTGACGACAAATCTCTAGCCTCACAAAATCTAATTGAAAGCACATGTGCGTAATATATATGAGCATCGAGATTTTAACTCTAGTGGATGGGGTCATACAACTACACTACTGCCAGTGCTTTCCTGATAAGAGTTTAGTTTAGGTGAAGCAATTATTCTTTTTATCTTGGGCCAGCTATTAGTTGATATAATTGATGTTGTACACGTCCAAGACTAGTCGTCTAGGTGCTAATTAACTAGCTAGAAGGGAAGAGATATTCTACATGCACGAGAAAGATCTGGTTGTTAGATATACGGTGACTTGGGAGATCGAGATGCCATGTCCACAATATGGAGGTAGCTAGCTACTCTTTCCATTGCTGAATATTGCTTGCAGTTGCATCGTACTAAAGCTGATCGATCGAGGTAGGGATTGTGTTGCGTAGATAGCTTTGGTCCCCCATAAGTTTTTTGCCAGCTTGTTGGCTATGATAGAGCCTAGCCATACTTTTCTTTTCTTCTACTTTGAAGCTCCTTGACAAAATCCCAGACAAAATTAGTGCAGGATGTGTGCTAATCTCAGCGATCTGTAGACTGTAGTAGCGAGATGACGCGTCTTCGTAAAGACTTCGAACGTACTAGTATCTACTGTGATGCTGAAAGATTTGCATAAAATCTGACAAGATTTTTACTGAACGGTACCTGTGAAAAGAAAACACTTAAAGCTCGTCCTTCTTGGTCCTAGTTTTGAACACATGTTAATATAAGAGAACTTTTACAGTACAATATACTGTCAGGGGCTGTTTGGTAGAGCTCCAACTCCTAAATTTAGTTTCAGGAGTTGGGTCTAGAGAGTAGAGTTGTGGAGCACCCTAAACCCAGCTCCATATCTTCATTTTGTGAGAGTGTTCCACCCAGCTTCGCTCCCAGTTTAGGTGGAGCTAAAACTGTTTGGCTGGGCTCCAGCTCTAGGAGAGATGGAACTGGAGCTAGAGCTGTGCCAAACAGGCCCTCAGTATATGCTGACAATATATAGATGGATAAATTAAGAGTTTTATAGAAAATTGAAAAAAACTTTCTATTAATTTCGTGGTTGAGAGTTAATCCGATTTGATTGGGACTCGTTCACGTGTCGGGTCGCCGGCGTTGCTGTTGGATCTCGTTTGTGTGCCTTCAAAAAACGATGACACACGTCGTGGTGGCACGATTCATGGTCAATTGTGATCATCATTAAAAATTTACGAACTTTGGTTACATGTGACCAATTACTGGTTAAATAATATAAGATGTAACATAACAGATGTGCATGGAAGATCTTACACGTTCTGAATCTTGCTAGTTATGTTAACACATTCATACAACCCAACGATGACACCAAAAGTTTTTTTATCTAAACTAATTACTTCTTTTTTTAACAAAAATGACCCTTGCAGAATAACAAAGAAAGATGAATTTATCTTTGTAAATTTTATACTAGTGAAAAATTAAATATTGTTAGATCGTTTATATTAACAGTATATACTACCAATATATTATGCCGTAAAGCTCATGTTTTGAACTATAAACCGGTGTGGTTTCAGCTGGGCGATTCCAGATTCTGTGGCCAGTGGAGCATACATACATACATACATACATACATACATATATATATATATATATATATATATATATATATATATATATATATATATATATATATATATATATATATATATATATATGCACACGTTTAGTTGTCCAATAGAAATTGGATGGTCCATTGAAGCGAAATCTACTGATAATCCCTATCTAATCCACTTGATCCAAACAACCCACTTGATTTACATATGCATCATGCAATTCTGTGGGACAGGTTGCTGCTGTGGATTTGGACCACCAGCAGCAGGCATGTACGACCCTACCCAAAACAAATCCTGATGTAAGTTACCACGGAACAATATTCCAACACGCCAATACATGCATTCACGTTCGGAACACGTACGATCACTCCACCACTAGACAATTAGCTTTGCGCCTCTAAATTCAGAGAACTCATGAAATTAACTAGCTAGCCAGTCAGAAAACCCAAGCACTGTAACCGTGGCAAGTCACATTTTACTAACTCGCTTGCTCACGTGTCGTAGGCTCATTTTTAAACCAAACGTTGCCACACTTAGCTGCGTTCGAGAGAGCGTTTTCCCAGCGCGCAGAGTGTTTTTTCTCACACGCACGTTTTTCAAACTACTAAACGGTGTACTTTTTTACAAAAAGTTTTTATATAAAAGTTGCTTTAAAAAATCAAACTAATCCATTCTTGAAAAAAATTAGTTAATACTTAATTAATCACGCGCTAATGGATCGTTCCGTTTTTCGTGCGCTCTGTGCACGCTGGAAAAACAACCCAACGAACACAGCCTTAATGAATAAGTATTTGTTAGCCACACTTTAGTCACACCTTTGACAAAGTTAGGTTGTGGCAAACTCTTCCAGCCAAAAAGGCCCATGATGTACAGGAAACGAAAGAAGCTAGCATGCCAAGCACACAAACACATCGATCCATATACATGTCTCTTGTTCTCAGAGCATCACACACACACACCAGCCAGCCGATCCAGCATGCGTGATCGATCAATCTAGGTTAATTAGGTCGCCCACATGCACCTCGTGCAGCGAACGACACGATCTCGATAGGGACTCGACTCGATCCTCTGAAACGATCTCTGCAATTTGGAAACGTGGGGAGGCCGGAGCCCGGAGGCGAGACTTGAGAGAGGGATAAGAAAGGAGGCGAGCGCGTTGCCGAGCCGAGCGGGATGCCCGAAACGAGACGGTGAAAGCGTCTGGAGATCACGATGAGATCGCCTCCAAATCGCAGGAGATTTGCGGGAGGGAGAGGCAGGGGAAAGGCTGAAAGCTCCTTCTTGTGGTGTGGTGGTGGGGGCCGGCTCAGCTGGGCAGAGCTGCCCCTCTTGTCTTGGCTCCATTGAAATGCTTCTGCGTGGGCCCCCGTCTCACTGGCCAGGATTAGGGAGGTTAGGCCATTTGGGGTCTATCATTGTGGTCTCTCTATGGAAACCTTGTCAGGCTCACGTCCACTAGATAGGGTTCCTCTCTTTGATGGAAGTACATGATGTGCACTACAGCTTATGGTTCGATTTTTAGAAGCACAGTACATACGTAGGTGCTTATACGTGCACGTATCTTTATAAACATACACGCATATTCTATCATTGTAAGTGTTTTCGAAAAACTGAGTTGACATATTTTGAATGGTTTGATTTTTGACCCCACAATGATTTGGATTGTTAATTGGATTTTTGCGTACAAAAAACTTCTAGGTGATCTAAATGTTAAGACAGTTTATATGGTTAACAGAACAAAAGAAATATGTTAAGAGATAAGACAGTGCTTCATGCTGAAGACTCTGCTTTTTAGCTCCATTTTTTACAGAAGAATGAATTATTTAGTGCTCTTTCAACTAAAATTAACAATTGACACAACTAATTAGCAATTTGTTTGAAATTACTTCTGAAAGTTCTCAAACCATACCTGATTAGGTTCAATAAGAACTTCACTTGCTCAAAATAGAGGAAATCGGCAATAGTACTACATATATTTACATGTGAGTTTTGAAGTTTCATGGGACCACGACTGCTCACCGGAATCCTTTACAAAAGGATTAATTGGATCCATGTCATTATAAATTTGTCTATTTTGAAAAATATAATTACTATTTATCTTATTGGACTGGTGCTATTATAAATTTATTGAAATTGGAGATATGCCACTACTTACCCTTTCAGTATATTTTCTGAATTTTTTGGACCAAAGTGCCCCTTTCTTCTTTCTTTGTCTCTCTTGTTCATCTTCTTCGCTAGGTCCACGGCTTTGACGAACCTGAGCGCGTCCATGGCGCGGGCGATGGATGCAGCCTCCTTGGCTGCCGCGTACAGGAGTGGAAAGGCTGAGGGGTGGGCTCTAGGAATAACACCTCGCGAATGAAGGAGAAGGATTCGGTGGAGATGTCGGAGTGGATGAGAATAACGAGGAGGGCGGCGGTGGCGACGCAAGGTGACGAGGAAGAGGTTGGGACCCAAGGGGTTTGGACTGGGGTAGGCTCAAGGCGGCTCTTGGTCAGGCGCCCTGTTAATGGCGATGATGGTGGTGGGCCCGGGCTCGAACTCCACGCAACACTGAGGGTGAGATTGTCGAGCTCGGGCACTAAGAGGAGATGTGGCGCGGAGGATCCGGCCGTTGGGCTGCTGCTGCTCCCTTCCGCCGCCGCCAATCTCATCGACAGGAAAGCGCCATGGCCGCCAGCGGTCCAATACCTGGACGGGAGAGAGAAAGGAGGGAACTAAGGTAGAAAATAAGGGGCAATTTTGTCCAACAAGATATTTCAGGACAGTGAAAGGATAAGTAGTGGTATATTTTTTATTTTAATAGATTTGTAATGACATCATTTCAATTGGACAAATAGTAATTTTTTAAAACGGTCAAATTTATAATTGCATGAATCCAATTAACCCTTTAAAAAACAGTACACTAGCAAGTTGTACGTGCCATCAATAGTAAGATCTAAAAGTGGCCAAGACCAGCGGAATCTGAATTCA
The DNA here is from genome assembly GCA_008326285.1 of Oryza officinalis. NCBI lineage: Eukaryota > Viridiplantae > Streptophyta > Magnoliopsida > Poales > Poaceae > Oryza > Oryza officinalis. Next base: position 9,699,849 of record BDMV01000001.1, on the reverse strand, counting down.
ATTGTTCTTTTGTATTTTTAATTTGCTTTAAAGTAAAAGCTTTGTTACTTATTTTTAAAAACAAACGTTTTAGTCATACCACTCAAGGTTGGGTATGCTATTGCAAGTTGCAGTAGCACAAATATTCATGGCATGGCAACAAAAACCCGGATACTTTATGCCACGGTCATATGTTGGCGACACCAGCTCCGTACATGGGGTTATTCTTTAGAAGTCTGGTGTATTGGAATCCGATGGTTGTGGCGTATCACCAGTTGGAGACGGTGGTGAAAGAGTTTTTTTACTCAGGGTCCTCGGTATCGATATATTCTTAGAATTGATGGCCATTAATTCTCATATAATCCACTATGTTTTTATCTTTGGATGTGTGTGAGTCGGTTGTATGCACATGTTAATAGTAAAATTTAATAAAAATATGCTACAAAAAAGATTGGATCCGAGATGAATTTGAAGGGGTAAGGTGGTTTCCAAGAACAATTCAATCAATACTTTCGATGCATCGTCACAATTTTTCTTTACTTTTCGACGAGTTCGTGCTTTAGGTTTGTCAACTGAAGGTATGGTTTATTAAGTTATCACATAACTTATAACTTAACCAATCTAAGTCGATGGCTGGTTTAGCCGTATCGGCCAGGCCTTTTTTAAAGTTTTGTCGGTATTGGCTAAATCAACTCATTAGCCTAGATTGGCATAAGGTATCTATCACCCCGAAAAGCACTCAAGGACTTGATTGTCTGGATATCATGCATCTTTTTACACTTTGTGCTGCATCAGCGCTAGTTCTAAATAGAATCATGATCCCTAGCCTGTCTCTTGTTTGTAATAGGGGTAGCATCGGAGTTTCAGCCGATCTTATCTGATATAGCTGCTTAGTTGTGTTTAAATTTCTTTTAACCATGTTTTTCATGTTATATCTGCCCCTTATTTATCACTTTAGTTAAATATATCAAGCTTGCCTTAATATATTTATTTAGATTGATATCTTTGTATAAAGTTATATCGGAGTATTAGCCGATATGGTATCAGTTTTTACCCTAACTATGATTTTACCGGCTAAAATCTAATCTTTGTCAATAGATTATGTATTTACAGCCGATGGAGCATATTTAGCGTTTACTTTGAATTATTTATCTTACACCTCACAGCCGATTTGGTCAGATCACATCGGCTAGGTCTATACGATACGTCATCTGTTTATCGGCCGATCGAATGTCGTATGTCTAACTCAGTTTTATTGTATATCTTATTGGTTGCAGGATCAAACCAACTGGCACACCCTGAACCCGTTTTTTAAGAGTTGAACCTGCACTGGAGTTAAGCAAATCTCTCAGACCGCCGTGTTTTCGCATCAACACGCTTCTGACACGTTTTTTGCGTCAACAGCATCCTTATCTATACTCATTTGAAATTAAGATAGTGGTTATGGTCAGTAAATCTATTATTTCACCTACTCCCATTATAAATTCTGCAATCACCCCTTAAACTTCTTAATGTTAAAAAAGATCAAATCTAAATGGATAGCCATGCACAAAATTAGATTAAGATAAATATTTTCTATAGCAAAAAGATGAGTAATACATTATGTCGGTGATACGGGCCCAGGGGTATCGAGACCAAAGGGACAGGCGGCCCCGTGCGCCCGCGTGGCACGTTCCCAGAGGGGTCGGACCCGAGGGTGACGTGGCCGCTGCCCTCCCTATTTCCCCTGGGGGTCGGGCCGCTCCCAGACCTTCCCCGAGGCCTGGGTCGCCCCGACCCCCTCGGCGCTGGCGCCACGTGCACAAGGTTAGGTGAGCGTGGCAGAGCTCACCTAACCACATTAATGACAGCTCAGGCAGACGCACCACGCCGCATTTAATGCGGCGTGGCGCGTGCGTGGCCAGTCTGCGACCGGTCACAGTGAATGACCAGTCGTAGACCGGCCAGATCACAGGTGAGACGGTGGCTGGGTTCCTGCACGTTTCTCGCGCGTCAGGCGGCGTGCGGCATGCCTTGCCCCGTCCCATCGGAATGATGAGAGCTTTTCGCCTCTCGTCCCTCAGCCGGAGTTGGTATGCCAGTTCCGGTCAGATAGTTTCCGTTTCCCGATGCGAACGGAACACAGAAGTCTTCTTCCATTTAATGGAGCTTGACACAGGCGTCCCCTGCGTCAGCCGCTTGGCCGAGCGAGGGTTCTGCTATAGCGTCTGTGCGAGTGGCTTTCGAGTCAAGCAACGGGACATCCATTAAATGTAAAAGAATAATTTCCTTCGGTCTTAGGCAACTTGTGGCCCATGTGGTAGCACCTTGACATATAAAAGGTGGTCCAGGCCTGAGAAAAGAGAGAGGACTACACTTGTATTCTCGGATTCCCCGGTCTTAGATCCACTACACACAGAAATAGGGTGTTACGCTCCCCAGCGGCCCGAACCTGTATAAACGCTCGAGTCTCTGTGTCTTTCTCTGGGAGTCTCGAGGTCAGGAGGAAGGAATTTCACCCTGCGCCCCTGGTCGAACTGGCAAAGGGGGGTCCTCTTTGTCCCCCGTTGAGGAGCTAACCCTCCGTCAGCTGGCACGACAGGTAGGGGGCGCGTGTGTGATTTTCGAGCTCCACACTTTCTTTCGTGTGCACCAAGCTTCGCCAAGTAAGCCCTATGTCCGAAGAGGCCGTGGCGCACAACCCTTCTTTGAGTGCCAGCGATGACGACGGGGAGCCGAATCCTCACCACCAGGCGCGCACTCCATTGCCTCCCTCCTGCCGAAGTCCTAGGCGGGGGAAGGCGCCTGAAGAACTGGAGGGATCCGCGACCTCGCCGCCGGCGGGCGGCGAAGTGCGTTGCCGCCTCACCTACGGTGATGGCGACACGCCTCAGGGCGCGCTCCAGGCTACGGGTGCGCTCTTGCGCCACCCGCCCATCGTCCCCGATCCAGAGACCCCAGTCCAGCGTTGGCTGGACGACGTGGTCGACTTGGTCATGACGGCGCAGCAGCGCCTAGGCATCGGTGGGCGGTCGTCCGCAGCCGGGACGTCTGGCGCTGCCACCGTCGACACTTCATCATCAAGGCGGAGGGCTTGACGAGAGATGGCCAACACACGCCGCTCGTCCGCAACCCCCTCGTCGACGCCCCCGGCCAGCCGCGAGCGTCACGAGAGCATGCATGGGGGGCCGGATGCCCGGCTTGATATCGAGTGCCGGCGCGACGAGCGTCGCGCCGCCCATTCAAGAGAAGACGCCTCTTCCTCTGGAGCGCCATCCCACCCTGGTCATGGGGGCAGGCCCCCCGTGTCCCCAGTCGGTGGTGCCGGCTGTTGAGCCTTTGTGACGAGTCTTCGGAATGTCCGATGGCCCCCGAGGTTCCGGCCCAGCATCACCGAGAAATATGACGGAAGTGTCAACCCCGCTGAGTTCCTCCAGATCTATACGATTGGGATAGAGCCCGCGGGGGTGACGACAGGGTGATGGCGATTTTCCTTCCCATGGCCCTGAAGGGCCAGGCACGGGGTTGGCTGATGAACCTGCCACCCGCGTCGGTCTACTCCTGGGAGGATCTGTGCCAGCAGTTCACCATGAATTTCCATGGCACATATCCGCGCCTAGGCGAAGAAGCGGACTTGCACGCGGTACAGCGGAGGGACGATGAGTCTCTCCGTTCGTACATCCAGCGGTTCTGCCAAGTCCGCAACACCATCCCCTGCATCCCTGCACATGCGGTCATCTACGCGTTCAGGGGGGGCGTGCGGCACAACCACATGCTCGAAAAAATAGCCTCCAAGGAGCCCCAGACCACCGCGCAGCTCTTTGAGCTTGCGGACCGCGTGGCTCAGAAAGAGGAGGCCTGGACCTGGAACTCCTCTGGCTCTGGAGCGGCGGCTGTGGCTGCCCCCGAGTCCACCGTTCGCTCCGGGTGGCGGGAAAGGAGGAGGAAGAAAAGGTCGGCCCGTTTCAACGACGAGGGTCACGTCCTCGCTGTCGAGGGTGCCTCGCGGGATCCGCGCAAGGGGAGGCCCGCAGACGACAAAATGAAGGAAGCCGGTGCTCCCAGCGGAGAGCGCCCGGCGGGCATGTGGTGCACGGTGCACAACACCTCCCTCCACGACCTCGTTGACTGCTGCACGGTCAAGAACTTGGCCAAGCGGACGAGGAAGTGGCAGGAGGAGAAGAGGCAAGAACGCCGCGAGGGCAAGGCCCCAGCGACCTCTGCCGACAACCGGCGAAGTGAGCCCAAACAGAAGGCCCCCGCCGAGGATGTTGACGATGACGACGAGGACTTGGGTTTCTAGGAACCCGAGGCCATCATCGCCACCGTTGATGGGGGGGCGTGCGCTCACGCTTCCCGCCGCAGCTTCAAGGCCATGAAGCGAGAGCTTCTGGCCGCTGTCCTCACCCATGAGGCGACGCGGCGGGTGCATTGGTCGGAGGTCACCCTCACCTTTGACCAGATCGACCACCCACCATGCGTCGCCCGGGGAGGGCAGCTCGCGATGGTGGTCTCCCCCACTGTCTGCAACGTCAAGTTGAGACGTGTCCTGATAGACGGCGGTGTAGCCCTCAACATCCTGGTCGCCCCGGAGCTCGAAGAGTCGCTGCTGCTCTACTTAGCGGCAACCCCGCAAGTAGTTAGCGCGGCATTGGTCGTGGAGCGTGATAAGGAGAGTCCTCGGCCCGCACGCCCCCATCCTGTGCTAGGGAAGAGAGGAGAGGCCCCCGAGCCGAACGGTGGCCTAAGGCCCCTGACAACCGGATGTGGCCCTCTCCCCGCTCGTCAGACGGCGCCGAGTGCCCCCGACCCCCAGGAAGGCCTCAAGGCCACTAGGGGAAGGTGCGGCCCGATGCCCTCCGACCCCGAGGTCGCCGGCACAGAGGCCGAGCGGGCCTGGCAAGGCCCCTCTGACAATGAGCGCCCCGGGAACGGTGCCCTCAACGAAGAGTATAGGCCCCACCGAAAGGTGCAGCGGCCCGTCTACTTCGTTAGTGAGGCGCTGCGGACGCCAAAACCCGATACCCTCAAGCCCAGAAAATGCTTTATGCAATTCTGATGGCTTCGAGGAAGCTGCGCCATTATTTCCAGGCGCATCGGGTCACCGTGGTCACGTCCTACCCCATCGGCCAGATCTTGTGCAACCGAGAAGGCACCGGACAGGTGGTGAAGTGGGCAATCGAACTCTCCGAGTTTGATCTGCACTTTGAACCTCGCCACGCAATCAAGAGTCAGGCCCTCGCTGATTTCGTGGCCGAGTGGACCCTGACTCCTGAATCTGACCTCGGGCTCTCCGCCCTCAAGGCCGAGGCAAATCCCTCGCGACAGCCTCACACCGCCCCTTGGGTGATGCAGTTTGATGGCTCCCTCGCCCTCCAGGGTGTCGGCGCGGGGGTCACCTTGACCTCGCCGAGCGGGGACATCCTCAGATACCTGGTTCGCCTAGACTTCCAGGCGACCAACAATATGGCGGAGTACGAGGGACTCCTTGCGGGGCTCAGAGTGGCGGCCGGAATGGGGATTCACCGCCTCTTGGAGTTAGGCGACTCTTAGTTGGTTGTGAACCAGGTCTCCAAGGAGTATCGGTGCTCTGACCCGCAAATGAAAGCCTACGTCCGCGAGGTGCGGCGTATGGAGCGCCATTTCGACGGGTTAGAGTTTCGGCACGTGCCCAAATGGGACAGCGCGCTTGCCGATGAGCTCTCAAGGCTCGTTTCATCGTGAGCCCCGACCCCACCGAGCGCCTTTGAAGAAAGGCTCGCTCAACCGTCGGCGCGCCCCGACCCCCCAGGGGAGTCGGACGCTGCCACGCTATCCCTGAGGCCCGTCGGAGTCCAGGCCTCAGGGCCCAAGAGGGTCGAGTCCGACCCCCCAAGACAGATCGCCTGGATAACTGAGATCCAAGCGTTCCTCAAAGATGAGACTCTGCCCGAGGATCGCGAAGGGAGTGAATGCGTCACTCGCGTCTCCAAGCGCTACGTGCTGGTAGAGGGGGCCCTCTACCGGCGCGGAGCCAACGGGGTCCTCCTGAAATGTATCCCTCGGGAGCAGGGCGTCGGGCTTTTTGCCGATGTCCATGAAGGCGACTGCGGAGCCCCCTCCGCCTCGCGCACCTTGGTCGGCAAGGCCTTTCGCCAGGGTTTCTACTGGCCGACGGTGCTCCACGACGCAATTGACCTGGTCCAGCGATGCAGGGAATGCCAGTTCGACGTCAAGCAGACGCATTAGCCGGCCCAGGCCCTACAGATCATTCCACTTTCATAGCCGTTTGCGGTCTGGGGTTTGGACATCCTAGGCCCCTTCAGGAAGGCCCCAGGCGGGTACGAGTACCTTTATGTCGACATCGACAAGTTCACCAAGTGGCCCGAGGCTTACCCTGTCGTCAAGATCGACAAGCACTCGGTCCTCAAATTCATCAAGGGCATCACTGCCCGATTCGGGGTACCCAACCGTATCATTATGGACAACGGCACCCAGTTCACCAATGAACTATTTGGCGACTACTGCGATGACATGGGCATCAAGCTCTACTTCGCCTCCCCGCCTACCCCAGAAGCAACAGTCAAGTGGAGTGCGCCAACGCGGAAATCCTCAAGGGCCTTAAGACCAAGGCCTACAACATCCTCAAGAAGCATGGCGACTCATGGATCGAGGAGTTACCAGTGGTGCTCTGGGCAAACCGGACCACCCTGAGCTGAGCGACAGAAGAAATGCCTTTCTTCCTAGTCTACGATGCGGAGGCGGTCCTCCCATTCCAGCTCACCCTGAAGTCCCCTCGGGCCACCATGTATTGCGAGGCTAATCAAGATCAGCTTCGCCGAGACGACCTCGACTACCTGGAAGAGCGAAGGCAGCGAGCGGCCCTCCGAGCCGCGCACTACCAGCAGAGCCTGCGGCGCTACCATCAGTGCCACGTCCGGGCCCGGTCACTCTGCGTCAATGATCTCGTCCTACGCCGCGTCCAAACGCGTGCTGGATTGAGCAAGCTCTCATCGATGTGGGAGGGACCGTATAGAGTGATTGGTGTTCCCCGGCCGGGCTCGATTCGATTGGCCACGGAAGACGGCACAGAGCTACCTAACCCGTGGAACATCGAGCATCTTCGCCGCTTCTACCCATGAAGGTGTCGGGAGTCGTGCCTCGGGCTCGGGCCAACCCCGCGTGCCCCCTCGGGAACGCAAGATTGGCCGGGGGCTCCCATTATATACATGCATACATTTATCTGTGTTCCTTTCCGTATTTCAACAGCAAGCTTTTCTGATTTTTATCTAAGACCATGCCTGTGTTGTTTTTCCTTCTGAGTATTTTGGCTTGAGTTGGTTTGTTCATGCTCGTTCCTACCCTCGGCAGCCCGGGCCGTCTAGAACGCCAACGGGGCCCAGAACCAAGCCGTACCCCGGGACGCGATGAACTCCGAGGGGGAACCGACAATGGCCCACAATCGGGTCCTCCATAACCCTCGGTCACCGCGCTCCCGGCCTGGCCAGTCTCGACACACAGATCTCCCCAAGGCATTAGCTCCGACCCATGCTGCTTGAGGCCGGGGCCTGAGCCCAAACCCTCGCTCAAGCCAGGCTCAATAGAATTACAAGACAGGCCAGCCTTATTATGCGTGAAAAAGCGTAATTAACATTGACTTAAAAATTTGTTCATTGCAGATAGATAAAAATGACGAGAAGTGTATATGCAAGCGTGGCCCAGAGGCCTCAAAGCAAAAAAAGGGGAAAAGACGAAAAGGTAAAGGCACGCGGCACCCCAAGTGTTGGCCTCGCCCACTCAGCCCGATGTGCCTGGCCCGCCAGCCTCGCCGTCGCTGTCGCCTTCGTCGCCGCCGTCATCACCGTCGTCCTCCTCGTCGGAGTCCGACGTGAAGACGAGCTGAGGGGCCGTCCCCTCGATGTCGTGGACGATCTCCTTGGCGGCCTCCCGGACTTGGGCGCACGCGCCGGCCTCGGTCCCGGGGGGGAACTCCTCGAACAACACCCACGGGGAGAAGTCGGGGTCGCGGGCCTAGTAGCTCGCAAGCACGAGCTACATAGCCCCCCGGGCGAGGTCCCTCGAGGAGGACTTCACCGTTTCCTCGATCTCCTCAGGGAGCTTCTCGAGGTCCCCGGCCATCTCCGAGAGGTGGTGGACGAGACCCCCTAGGTTGGCGGCATACTTGGGGTGCCAACCGCGCCATATGCCCGCCCGACGCCCCTCGCGATCAAGATGGGCGACAGTGTCCCACAGCATGCCGGGCCCCACCTCGTTCACCAGCCGGAGAGCTTCGAGCTCCCCCGCGGACGAGTCCAGAGCGCCCTGCGGCTCGGTGACGGCACCCTCGATGGCCGCAAGGCGGGCGGCCTGGTTGTCCTGGCCCGCGGCCACCGCACCGCTGCGCTCCAGCACGTCTAGCTCCTTTGCCCGCGCCTCGAGTTCGGAGGTGTGCTGCTCCAGGGCGGCCCTCTAAGCGTAGGCACTCTCTAGATGACGGTGCTCGCACGCCACGACGGCCTCCTCACACTTGGCGAATTGGTCGTCATGCCGGCGTGCCGCCTCCTCGCGACGGGAGATGGCGGACTCGCGTCACGTTCCTTCCATGCCTCCTCGCGGAGGCACAGATTTTCCGCTAAGCGCCGCGCTGCGGCCTCGGCCTCCTCAAGAGCGCGCCCCCGTTCAGTGGCCGCATCTTCACGGAGGCGGAGTGCGGACTCCACCTCTACCAGCGTCGCTTCCCGCGCTTCCAGGGAGTGGGCGCGCTCCTCCAGCGCCTCCAGCTCCCGGGCGCACTGGTCAAGGGCTTCCGCCCGTCGGCGCACGACGGCCTCCGCCGCCAGCAGGCGCGAGGCCCGCTCCCCAAGCGCGCCGGTGTGCTCTTCCAACGCCATGGCACGGGCCTCCAAGGCCTCCTCGTGCTGGAGCTCGATTCTTCGGCCTCCGCCACCCTCCGCTCCCAGGCTGCGGCGGCGTCGAGCTTCTCCTCCAGCTCCGCTATGCGAGTCCCATGCTGGAGACAGAAGTCGGCCTGCGCCTCGTCCATCACAGCGGTGGCGACGAGGGCCATCTGCCTCTCCTCCTCCACCTCGTGGGCCACCTCGGCCAGGGCCTCGCTGTGGGCCTCGAGCTCCGCGAGGTGCAGGCCGTGCGTCCTGCGGCCGGCCTCCACCATGGCCTCCACCGAGCGTCGCCCTTCTTCGATGCGCGCCCACGCCGAGTTGATCTCCGCCTGCTTCCCCTGCAGGGCCTGCATCAAGGCGCTCAGCCCGTCCAGCACTGTGCTGTTGGTCGTGGCCAAGGCCTACAGGAGGGGCTCCGCGCTCAGCGGAGTGGTGGAGGAGAAGGGGGACTGCCGCCCCCACGGTGGTGGAGTCCGGCTCGACTCGCCGATTGACATGTGGGCCTCGGGGCCTCTTCCCATGGCCTGCTCCTCCTTGACATCCGTCGAGGCATCGAGCCCCGGGTGTGCCCCCTCCACGCAGTCGCCGGCGGCCCTTGCGGTCGCCTCGGCTTCCCGCGCGGCCACCTCGGCTTCCCACGTGGCCAACTCGGCAGCCGGGGCAGCCGCCTCAGCTTTCCGCGCGCTGGCGTTCTCGGCATCCCACGCGGCGGCCTCGGCCGCCCGTGCTGTCGCCTCGACCTCACGCGCAAGCGCGGCTTCAACCTCCTGCGCGGCCACCTTGGCCTGGCGGGCTCGGGCTGCCTCCCGGGTGGCCTCCTCAGCCTCCCGCAGGCACGCCTCGGCCTCCCGGCGGTCGGCCTCCCGCTATCGAGCCTCCTCGGTCGTCGTCCCTTTGGCCCCGCCGCCCATGGGCCAGCCGGCCTTGGAATGGCGGGAGGGGTCGCCGCCCCGGGCTCCGCGAGACGGGATCTCGCTGAGGTACCAAAAAAAAGAATAAGAACAAAATGAGGGGCCGGGGGAATAGAGAATCGACCGTCTCGGGGGTGAGATCGTACCTGCGGGGTGGGCGGTTGAAGGATCACTCAAGGGGCCTGATAAGACTCCCCCTGCACGGCTCGGTCTCCCCCATTTTGCAGAGCCGCTTCTTCTTCCTCTCGCCCTCGGGTAGGGACGTCGGCGCGGTGCTCGTCGGGCACTTGCTGCTGGTGCGCTTCGCCCGCCCCCATGGGGAGGAGACGGAGGAGGGGTCTTCCCCTGCTTTCCCTTTCCCTTGGCGTCGGCAGGGTGGCTGCCCCCTCAACTCCCGTCGCGGGGCCCCATTGCGTGGCCCCCTCCGAGGGTAGATCGCTCCCCTCCTCCTCCGTGGCTGCTGCCTGCACCCTCACTACCCCGGTGGGCCCGGTCCCCCAAGGCACTGACCGTTTGCATGTTGGCCAGGATATTGGCGCGCTCCGGGTCGCTGCAGAGGGGGAGGATCCCCAGAGGGATGAGAGATGACTCCACGGCGCTAAGGTTTAACACCCGCTGGACCACCATCCTGAGGTCCTTGGGGTCCTAGTCCCACTTGCGCCCTTGATGGGTCCTCAGGAGGTCCTCGGGGCCGGTGTACTCCCAAGCACCCCGAGCGCGTCGCCGGAGCGACGCAATCCGGCGGCGAAGGTAGTCGCCGAACACCATGGCACCCGTGAGCCCCTGGGTTCGCAACCCGGCCAGGCGGTTCAAGACGGCGTCGTAGGCATCCCCCAACTCCACCGTCGCCCGCCAGCTCGGCGACTGCGCCAGCGGTTGGCTCGGGAGTCAGAGGCGCGCTTCGTCGGGGAAGGGGTGTAGAACCAATCGCTCTTCTAGTCGTCCCACTTCTTGCATAGGACGCAGGGGATGTAGCGGTTCAACACTTGCCCCCGCGGTTGGAAGTAGCAGCCACCGACCTCCGTCGACGGTGATACCGGCTACACGGTGAAAAACCACCGGAACAGCCGAAGGGATGGGCGCACTCCGATGAACATCTCGCATAGGTGTGCGAAGATAGCCAGCGTCATGACCGTGTTAGGGGTGAGGTGCGCCATCTGGAGCCCGTAAAACTCCAGGATGTCCATGAAGAACGTGGAGAACGGCGGGATCGACCCCGTCATGGCAAAAGAAAGAAAGAACACTGACCGCTCCGGATAGCACGGCGCCAGGCGCCCCTCACCTAGCATGACCACTTCTCGGTTGGGCGACATCGGCATGAACCGGCGCGGCAGCCCAGCCTGCCTCTCGCTCGTAATGTGAGAGGGCGGCAGCACGCTGCCGTCCAGCGGCACAGAGCTCTGTGTCATGTCGTCGGTAGATGGGGAGCACAAAAACGAGAGCGAGCGGCGAGAAGGGAACAAGGAGGACGAGAGAACTGGGGCGCGGTTGGCTGAGGCAAGGAAAAAGTGGCGAGAGGAAGGAAACGAATCCCTTCCTCAGCACCCTTTATACCCTTGCCCCCGCCGCGCTCGGCTCCTCGTTTCCCGCGCCCACTAACTCACCCCCTCGTTTGTCGCGCCCACTCCTCCACTCGCCCCACTCGCCCGCTTCCGACGCACGCGCCAATCGTGCGGCCGTTGTGGTCGAGGCGGGGCAGATCGTGTTCACATTAATTGCGCACGGTTACCGTGAAAAATGCCATCATTACGTCCCCTGGCGAAATGGACCGACGTGCCCCGATCCGCGCACCGCCCCGAGTAATGTGACGGTTACAAGGTGGCTGCCCATTATTGCCGAGTGGTGATTCCCTACCGTGTGTGGATCGCGACCGTTGGGGTTTTGATCCAGGGGCCCGAGCCCACGTGTCACCAGACCCGAGAGGTAGCATCAAACCTGGGCGCCCCTTGAAAAGGCCCGACCAGGCATAACGTCGGGGGCTACTGTCGGAGATACGGGCCCGGGGATATCGAGACCAAAGGGACGGGCGGACCCGTGCGCCCCCGTGGCACGTTCCCCGGAGGGGTCGGACCCAGGGATGACGTGGCGGCTGCCCTCCCTGTTTCCCCCGGGGGTCGGGCCGCTCCCAGACCTTCCTCGAGGCCTGGGTCGCCCCGACCCCCTCGGCGCTGGCACCGTGTGCTCAAGGTTAGGTGAGCGTGGCAGAGCTTACCTAACCGCATTAATGACGGCTCAGGCAGACGCACCACGCCGCATTTAATGCAGCGTGGCGCGTGCGTGGCCAGTCTGCGACCGGTCACAGTGAATGACCGGTCGTAGACCGGCCAGATCACAGGTGAGATGGTGGCTGGGTTCCTGCACGTTTCTCGCGCATCAGGCGGCGTGCGGCACGCCTTGCCCCGTCCCATCAAAATGATGAGAGCTTTTCGCCTCTCGTCCCTCAGCCGGAGTTGGTATGCCAGCTCCGGTCAGATAGTTTCCGTTTTCCGATGCGAACGGAACACAGAAGTCTTCTTCCATTTAATGGAGCTTGACACCGGCGTCCCCTGCGTCAGCCGCCTGGCCAAGCGAGGGTTCTGCTGCAGCGTCTGTGCGAGTGGCTTTCGAATCAAGCAACGGGACAACCATTAAATATAAAAGAATAATTTCCTTCGGTCTTAGGCAACTTGTGGCCCATGTGGTAGCCCCTTGATATATAAAAGGAGGCCCAGGCCTGAGAAAAGGGAGAGGACAACACTTGTATTCTTGGATTCCCCGGTCTTAGATCCACTACCCACAGGAGTAGGGTGTTACGCTCCCCAGCGGCCCGAACCTGTATAAACGCTCGAGTCTCTGTGTCTTTCTCTGGGAGTCTCGAGATCAGGAGGAAGGAATTTCACCCTGCGCCCCTGGCCAAACTGGCAAATGGGGGCCCTCTTTGTCTCCCGTTGATGAGCTAACCCTCCGTCACATTAATACATTTTTTATTCGTAGCAAAAGGTTGGTATTGTTCTTAAGATAACCGTATCATCTCTATGTAATTTATTGTGTTCAATAAAGCTTTCAATTATGTGCACAAATGTAGGCAACACCAAAACGAAATCAATGTTGGAAACAATATATAGTCAAATTTTTTTCAAAAATAGAGTAAAATTTACAATACTGCAAATATTTTGATCAAACTATCTCAAAATTACAGATTTAAAATGATATATAACAAAGCTATGGATTTATTACCAAATTTATAATCAAACTATGAATTCAAGACAGATTATCATAAGACTATAGAGATTTAGTAACGAAGTTACCACACAACTGTATATCTTAGAGTTTAGATCGCTAGCACTATTGCCCTGCTAATATTATAAGCGTTGTAGTTTGGTGATAATATTGACACTAAACCTATAATTTTGCAATACTGTGCCTTAATATCGTAGTTTCATTATAACCTCGACACTAAACCTATAATTTTGCAATACTGTGCCTCAATATCATAGTTTCATTATAACCTCAATGCTAAATCATAGTTCTGTGTACCCTATCTTAATCTTGTAAATTTTTAGTAGTGCAATAGTTTGGTCAAGGAATCATTTTTTTTCAAATTTACTTAAAAAATGCATGGAGGTATAAAGTTTTTTTTAAGAATAGGTGAGAGGTATTGCCTAACATATTAGAGAAACTATATGTTTTACATTGATAAGTGATTAATTCTATGATTGTAATCGATGGATATGAGTTCAACCAAATCGTCGCACGTGTTTTTCTTCCCTTTTTCATCGTGGTTAGACCTCTGCCAACCCCTTGTAAAAAGGTACAGTTTACCCCTATATATATGGAGAAGTACTCACTAGGTTGATATTGCACTTCTAAGGGTAATATGGACATTTTGCTTGGTTTTAACGGAAGTATATAAGAGAAAAAAACAGCTTGTGGGATGCTATTTCATAGAACTCATGTTCCTCAATGCCAATTTTGTAAAACCAATCGCTTGTCAAAATGTAAAATTTCTCAATATATTATGTTGGAAACAAGTTATTGTGAGCTTTTTCTTTAATAAAAAATCTAAACAACTTAACAAGAAAAGTCAAACGTAAAATTGCAGATACTTTACCTAAATTATTGCAAACTACATATTTAAGAGTTTGTGTAGGAGAACTACGTAGTGCTTTCGGTTAATTAAGTTACATGATGTTTTGAGCTCCATCCTCACATTCACAGTTACCGGACGAGTCGGTACTCCTACAGACTTGCAATAACCTGAGAATAAAATAGGCAATTGTTTAAAAAAGCTGCCACAAGTTTTTTTTTCTAAAAAACTTTGGAACGTAACTACGTAACTATAATATAATTTATAACGTATTGTAATTAAACTGTAACTATTGTTATCTCTATATAACTTAGTATAAAGTTTCATATTTTTTTATTACTTATATATAAGTTATATTGTAGTTATAGTATAATTATGATAAAATTGTATTACAACTATACTATATATATACTCCCTCCGTTGTTTTGACTTTTTTTAAGTCAAACTCTTTTAAATTTGATCAAGTTTATAGAAAAAATAGCAATATGTATAATATAAAATTAGTTTCATTAAAACTAATATTTAAATGTTTTTATAATATGTTTGTTTGTGTTAGAAAATGTTGTTATATTTTTTATAACACGGTCAAAACTAAAAAAATTGGACTAAAAAAAGTCAAAATGACTTATAATATGAAATAGATGGAGTAGTTACATTTAAAATATAAGCACATATTGACTTAATTTATTCCATAAATAAATCATGGCATTGCAGATACAAACGTATTATTTGATCTACACATATAAACTAGACACTAAAACATGAACAGATCAAATTGTTAACACCAGAATTTGGTAAGCCCCGAAGTCCTCATCGGCCCAGGATCTATATCGGCTCAAAGCTAGTATCGGCCTAGAGTTGTACATCGGCCGATGGGGGTTATCTCAAACCAACCACCAGTAGCAGTCGGATTCTTGTTAGATTCGGGAAGATCTTATCCAGAGAAGACCGAGTTTGAGGAGGATGCGGCTTGTATCTCTTAATTAGGAAGAGTTTGTTAGTTTTCTATTTTATCTTTAGGAAAGTGTGTTAGTGTCCGGTAAGGACTTTATCTTTTTCCTTTTATCTTTAGGAAAGTTTGAGTTGTATTATGTTAGGATTTTTGTTAGCCTATGGGTATAAATATGTAAGCCCGTAGTTCATGTAATTTTTATCACACGATCAATACAACTTCGGCGCATCGCCAACCTTTTACTTTCGTCTTCTTCGGCGAGTTATGCCCTTCTTACGAGGGGTAAGTCTCGTTATGGCTACCTGCGTTGTCGGGGCTAGGGCTTCGTCGTTCTGATCTCAACAACGTAAGCACCTATTATCATATATCTTAGCTAATCTGGTTCAGCTTCTCAATTTAGTCTTATCGGCCGAGATTCGCTTTAGGGTTTATGCCGGTATTGACTAAATTGCCTTGCTGGATTAGATTGGCTAAGGTATCCACCACCCTGAAAATCAGTCAAGGGCTTGATTGTCTAGGTCTTGCGTTTCTTTTCATACTTAGTGCTGCATCAGTTCGGTTTGACCTACTAAGTCGTGATTAGAACCGTAATCTCTAGCCTGCTTGTTGGCTGCCAATAAGGGTTTCACCGGGGTTTCAGCCGGTGAGTTATCTGGACGTTGCATCGGCCCAAGAGTTTTACATATAGATTGGATCTGGCCGATGACAACAGAGTATATATCGTTTATCTGCTTGTTGAGAGTTTATGCCATCGAACTTCTGGCCGATATGTGCTTTAATCTTCATATCAATGTTTATCTTATATTTATCTAGATTATGCTATATCATATTGCTACATCATCATGTTATCGTCAGCCGATCGTCTCTATATAGATATTTGTTCAGTACATCGGCTGGAATTGTACCATCGGCTCATCGGCCGATCGGTTGTTTTGGCTATCGGCCTATCGGCCGATACGTTTTCGCCCTATCGGCCTATCGGCCGATAGACTTTCTATTATATTGTTTTGCATATCTTGTCAGTGGCAGGATCAAACTGACTGACACGCCCGCGCTTCATCAATTTTAGAACCTGCACTGGAGCTAAGCAGATCTCCCAGGTCTTCGTGTGTCCACACGCCGGATCCTCGTCGGTGGTACGGATTTGGCGTCAACACAAATATGCGAAACATGTTTGATGCGTATCGATAATTCTGGAAGATCGACTACACAGCGGGAAGGACTCGCGATACTGGGTGTTGACGACGGCGCGCAGCACCCGAGTGAAGAGGAAGACAAGCCATTGTGGACAAACAGCAAGTAGTCGCATGAAGCGCTTCCCAAAAACCTTATTGCCACCTTCTCCCAGTGCAGGATGTCAAAGGCGAAGGTTCCGGAGACATGCTTTCCGGATCGCCGGTGCACGCCGGCGAACGGGACGGAGTAGACGACGAGCGACGGCGCAGTATAGCGGAGGAGGCAAAACTCTAGATTGATTTCACGTACGTTGCGTGAAGACGATGGTTCGGTTTATACAGAGATGTCACGATGCTTGATCATGGCGCCTGCACAATAACCGAACTCATGCCGCGCAACTGCGCAAGGATGAGGAACCAATTTGGCGGATCATTCACTGCGCATGTCGCATACGCGCTAGCCAGGCGAGGCGAGCGAGCGCACGCGTATGTTCCTCTTGTTCTTTCCACCACACATGCTCAAGTGGCTAGGAGAGCATCTTCCTTTTAAGGAGATCTCCCTCTCATAGAATGAGCAAGGTGATACTAAACTCTTCATGCATGCTATCTCATGAGGTAGGCTTTTGTGATTTTTCAAAGAATTAATTTATCATATGGCTCTTAGCCCATATATCAATTCCAACAGATAGTCCCATAAAATATTTACAAACTTTGTGAAATTTACTTTTTAAAAAAATATCCCCAAACCGCAAACTGACAGTTTTTAAAAAAACTGAGAGTCCAATTATCTCGGGCGCTTAGGTGGCTGCAGCCGTTCACTCTGAACTCCCTCACAGCCTGAGTGAGATGAGATGAGAGGGAGCCTTGCCCCTGACATTTCGGCCCCATTTTCTCCTACAACCTTGGACAAGGCGAAGGCGAGAGAGGGAGAGAAGGGAGGCGCGTGATTCGATCGAGAGAATAGGGAGCAAAGTGGAGCGAGGGTTTGGGCGGCAAATCAGCCGGGCGAAAGGAACAAGATTCCTTCGACGACGACGACGATCTCTCTCTCTCTCTCTCTCTCTATCTGGATCTCTTCCTGCTCCCCGAGTCTCCCGCTCCTGCCACCACTCACCGCTCGCTCCCACACTCCTCGCCCTCCTCCTCACCCTATATATACCCCTCCTCCATCGATTCGGTAGCCTGCCACATCCGTGCTTGCATGCGCTCAACTCCTTGTGTTCGTCCGAGAACCACGCGTCTGCCATCCTTGTCACGGCATAAACTGTGATCAAGAAACGCCTTTGTGATCGATGCGCGGTTGATTTCTGGTGCGGACGGAGGGAGAGATGGTGCAGGAGCACCTGCAGCAGCAGCAGCAACAGCTGGCGAAGTACGGCGGCGGTGTGGCTGGCACCGGCGTGGCGCGGGCGTCGAGGAAGAACAAGCCCAAGAAGGTCCCGCAGCGCGGCCTCGGCGTGGCGCAGCTGGAGAAGCTCCGGATCGAGGAGCAGAAGAAGATGGAGGGAGGCGCCGCGTTGTCCTCCCACGGCGCGCTCGTCGGCGGTGATGGCATCCTCGGCCACCTCCCTCCTCCTCCGCCGCCGTCGCTCGCGTTGAGCGCCCTGCAGTCGAGGTCGGCCGCGGACGGTGGCTTCCCGCCGGCGCTCTGGAGCCCAGTGGATCCCATCAAACACCCGTACAAGAGGAGCCTGTGCCCACAGCCTCCATCCCCAATGGTACGTGTCTTTCTCAAACCTCTCCGTGTCGCGGCGCGGCGCGGCACCGCCGGCGTGATCTGGTCTCAAACCCGTTCAAATCTCTTTGGCTGATCAGGTGAGCACGGGCCTGTCGCTGACGGCGTCGGCGCGCCACCCAACGGAGCCCCCTTCAAACCAAATGTACAGCAGCAGCGGCAGCAGGAGCAGCGCCGCGGTGGTGGCGGCAGCGGCGGCGGCGGCAGAGGAGGAGAGGGTATATCTCAAGCCTCGCCGCGTTTCGAGTGATTGCGTCTGTGATGGTCGCTAAATGTGAGCTTGGTTAGAGGTTTTGCAGGAGACGGCCGGCGTGGATAGGTCATGGCCTTTCATGTTCGAGGGCATGGCCGCCTTCAGGACGACGACGAGCAGAGCTCCTCCTCTGGTGGCACCTTTCTTGGCGAGGACGACGACCACCGGCGAGCTGGCCGGATTGGCCGATGTTGGTCCTGACCTGAGCAGATACGAGTTCAGAGCAACAAATTATTTCAGGTAGATTTGCAAGGCTAATTCACTTGTTGATTCTGTACGTTTTATCTTTGAAACAAAGATTCTGTTTTTGTTTCAGAGGTACAATCATTCATAAAAAAAAAAGAAAGAAAATTGAATCTTTACTCGGTTTTCTCTTGCTCTGCCCTCTGCTGGAGCTGGACTGCTCATTTCATTTGCATCATTGCCAAAGCATTCACTGTTTTTTGTCAAATGTTTCCAGGTTTTCTCTGCCCTTTTTTTCTGAACATGAGTTTTCTGTGTCCCAACAACATAGTAGCAAAACGCAAAGACCAAACGAATGAACTTGAATACCTTGTTTTCCCTGATGAGAAGTAGCACATTCGGGCGCATTCTTTTCTCTTTTCGAAAAGGATTCTCACGGATAATTTGATTTTACTTTTGATGTGTGATGTGCAGTGCCAATGCAAATTATTCAGACTGGGCAACTGAATTTGCTCACTGCAAAAGCAGCAAGGAGAACGGCCGTGCCAGAGACCCTGCCTTCCTCACCTTGAGCTCACAGCCTCCACACCTCATCAAGCAGCCTCATGTGATGCCATCATACAACGACTTCAGTGCCATAGCATCTCAGGCAAGTGAATGATATGCTCTACCATTTTCTGAAACCAGTAATGTGTGACTTGGCTGTGAAATTGTGGTGGACTAACTGATGATGAATCTGAACTTCAGGGAAGCAACATTTCATCTTCGGCGTCGCAGCCATTCTACAGCTTCCTTCCAGTCGGTCCAGTCCGCTGCGAAAGGACCTTGAGCGACTGCAAGACCGACGTGTCTGAAGGCGTCGACTTAGAGCTGAAGCTAGGAAATTGCTGAACTGAACTTGTCCTGTTGCTTTCTGAAAAAAAAAAAATCTACAATGAGGTTTACCCAATTACCCTGTTGTGTGAAAAAAGTAGAAAAGTATTTAGTCAGTAAGACGAGATGTATCATCAGTTGCTTTTAGAAGATGTTTTCCCTCCCAATAATCATCTACTGATGGTTTACTTTGTCACCCAGTTCATTTAGCAAAGCATAGAGTGTGCATAATGGAAACATGAAGCATTTATATTACACACATGGGTCCAGATAAGATCAGGCCAAATGTAGTAGAAACTCAACAGAAAAAGGGTGTCAGATGAATACATCATGTATTGTTGATGCAGCAACAGTTTCAACAAGGAAATGAGAGAGCATGTGCTGGATGGGCACTACAGCTAACCTGTGGGGTCTGTTTTTCACAGATCTAGCACAACTGCACAAGGCACAGTGAAAAACTGAACATTTTCAGACATAGATGAGGTGTGTGCCAATTAGAAATTCAAAAGGTTTGTGTAGATGTAAGATGTAAGCTACGGTTGCATTGCAAGTCGATTTTTCTTCACATAAAGGGTAAAGTCTTAGCAGAATTCTAAAACTGTCAAAGACGCCAATTCCAGAAATAAGCTTGCTTGGTTACTTTCAGGCAACTCTCAATTTATATTTTGTGTTCATCTCTGTTCAAGATCAGAATAAACTAGAACAAATGGGAACCTTCGGATAGGCACAACTTACAATGCACAGCGTGAAGTGTAGACAGATAAATTACAGGGAGACAAATTTACAAGATCAAACTGAAGCAATAGTAACCGTCAAAAGCAGGAGTTCAGAAGCATTAGCTTATGACCAGCCAAAGACGAAGTCGAGGATGTAGACAACAACGAGCGAAAGCGGGTAGAGCATGTACGCCACCAGACAGGTCCAGAGTGGGAATGTGGTTCTGAAGCTTGTGAAGAGTCCCATGATGACACAGACGAGCAGTATGATCAGCACCTCCGATGAGAAGTCCCATGTCAGGTTCCTGATGTAGATGAGCGCCAAGAACACGCCCAAGCACAGCGTGTTGTTCATGGTCACACCACCATATACCTGCAAACGAAGAATCAAACACTTTGAATCAGTATTTTTTTTTGGTATAGATTTAAATTGAAACGAGAAACAGTTTAGGAAACTAAAGAGAAACACTGCTTTTATCAGTGATGTACCTCAGAGAAAGTAAGGGAACTGGTCCGTAGCTTCTTCCTGCTAGCAAAGATGATGGCAGACACAGCCTCGCTGGAGTTGGTCGCCAGCGGGAGGGCGATGAACGAAATGAAGAAGGATGGGATGTGCGAGGCGTTGGAGAAGTTGTGGACAGCATCAACAAGCGGGTCTGCGAATGCAGCAGCAATGGCACTGCCCAGAAGCAGGAGTCCCACGGCTTTGGTGATGCACCAGCCAGGGTTCTCAACGCTCTCAACTGTCTCGTCAGATCTGTCCACCAGAAGGTCGTGCTCCTGCCTTGTTCTCTGCAGAATTCAGACAATTTTTCAGCACTTAAATCTCTAGACGTCTGAGTTACATTCCTATATCTGAATCTTTTCGTGTATCGCCTGTCTAAGTTATGCTACTTGGTATAGATTTTCAGAAACTAAATCACTAGAGGAAGGAAAATATATACCGCATGGTAATCAGTGATGAACTTATTGGAATAGGCACCACTGGTAGGGACACTGCGCTTGGCCTCGTTAAGCCATCTCTTCATCCCCGCGACAAATTCTGCCTCCTCAACGATATCATTGCCTGACGTGTCAAAGTCATCCATGATCTTGTCAACAGCGTCATTCTTGTCGAAGTCAACCTCCTCAAAGTTGATCCCAATGATAAGTGCATGAAGCTCAGCGCGGGACAGGGTTTGGCTCTGATCCATGTCAATCTTGCGGAACAACCTGTGTGTGAGGATATACAAGGTTCATGTCATGTTCATGAACTTTCTGTTGGCATATCAAGAGCAGCAAAAGTCTAAGCACCGACTTTTTTATGACATTTTCATTAGGTGTGCCATCTTCATTAAGCAGTCGCCCGAGCGCTTCCATTTGGGCATGTCTGAGGATTCCGGAGATCACATGCTTGTGCTTTGCGTATGCAAGCTTCCTCTTCTGAATCCATGGCTGGAAAACCTGATGCAAAATGCAGAACCTAACTGTCAAAATCTAGAGACTAGAGTTTCCAACCTTTGCCATCGCTTCAGGAGGCTCAAGTGTCCTTAAACACAATCGTGCTTACCTGATAAAGGCAATAGGCGAGCACAAGAGAGAACGATACGATAAGTGCCAGCAAGACAGCAAGGCGCTGCCCGTGGTGGGTCTTCAACATTTTCGGAAATTGAGCAATGATAAAGGGAATAACAGATATCCCCATGATCCGTGCTGCATAGCTGGTTTGGACATCAGTTGAAATACCAGTGCCTGCAAAAGAAAATGTGTGCGTCTTACATTCGATATCTATTACTACCAGTAGGTCAAAGCAATATAAGGGTAAGGTTAACACAGTGGCTTGTGGTTTTTGACATATTAACCAGAACTTCCAAATTGAATGCATTCTTACACAGAAGCAGACATAGACCAGTGTTTGGAACTTAAACTCCCACGACTCTACTTTAGGATTTAGATGTTACAGGATCACCAATTACCAGAAAGACTACATTAATAACAATGATGAATACGAGAAGGCAATTTACCAGTCAAGCTGAAGCCCTTGTTGTTCTGTAAATCAACTGCAACACCATTTGGCCCAATGTCACACTTGCCAACAACGACACAGGTTCCCCACAGAACAGTGAGAAGAAAGACGGTCGAACCAGCAAGCAACCCCATTCCAATCAGGACCTGACTTTGTGCGGTCTCTCTACTCCCGGACAGACCAGAGACTGTTAATGTGACAGAATAAAGAGATCAGAACTCTAATAGGACATATATATAGAGGCACATGAAGCATAGTTGGATATTCAGAGCAGTAAAAGGTGAGTAGCTTCATGATTGTAGCATATGTACCAGAAGAAATCTGCTTTGAGCAATATTGATATGCAAAATGTCAAAATTTGCATCATACAACAATAAAAGATTGGTGGTCAAAATCAGTTAACTGGTTTTTATATGAGTAAATATTCTTTTCATTAATGGCTACAGAAGAACATTGATGTTTAGACTTAAGAGTGGCGGAGCAAGAAACACTAAAAATTTTGGTTGAATGGGGCCAATAGTGTTAATTTTTCAAAATTTGCCAAAGCTACAGTAAATTCAGTGTAAAATTAGAAGCCATGGGGAAGGCCACGCCCCTGCTCGCCTCCCCGTCTCCACCCTAGATAAGACAGGTAAGGAGGAAAATAAATACAATGGAACAAAATTTCTAGAATAACGAGTTGATCAAATATAGCATTATCATATAAAAAAAGTGTACTACCAGCATCCACATTAAAGTCTATAGACAAGTGCTACATCGGTAGAATACATACTTCATTTCAGATCTCATTGCGATCAATGAACCATGTGCAGCCATGTTATTATATAATGTGTAGCCAAATCAGTATTGTGTTCTCTTTTCAATAAATTAGTACCTGAAAATGAGCAGATAGCTACAAATTTCACTAATATTAGAGCGATATTGCCCATTATCTATGGAGAATTTAGGATCTTTATGGCACATGAAAGGATTTAACAAAGAGGGTTTCCTCTTAGAAAAGTGTATGAATCTTAGAGCAAAGTAGTTAAAACAACGTTAATCTAACTCCCTCTGTCGCAAAATAAGTTCATTTTTCACTCATTCCACACATACCAATACAAAATAAAAAAGACTAGAATACCTCTACTTTATCAAATCCCAACATAATTATTATCCACTTTATCTACTCTCAATACATTATCTCCTACTTTCAAAAACTCGGATGCAATGATTACTCAAAAATAAACTTATTTTGGGACAAACGGGAGTAGCCAAAAATGAACCTATTCTACAACGGAGGGAGTAGTTCAGTACTACTATGCACAAATGTTTACCGTGATAGTTCAAGCATGTGATTAGTTTGATCTTCTGCTATTTTCACGTGACAAGATCGGCAACGGTCTTGAAAGGAAGACAGAACCGAAAAGCATAATTTCTGGAAAGCTAAACTCCAACCACTCTATCCAGTTGCAGAACATGTTGCCTTTGAATGTGTTCAGTTAAACTACAGTAGTTTGGTTACATACAATTTTACAAATATATAATTTGGAACTTTGGATGTAAAGTTCTATGAGTAAAATATCAAATATATGCCCTATTAATTTCCTCTGAGGACAAACCATCATATTTGCTATGTACAAGAATATTACTCGTACAAGATAATGCAACACAGTACAAGTGCATATCAAAGCAAGTCGATCACATCCACTAATCAGATACATGCAACACACAAAGAAATATTCCATACAAAAAGGTCAATTATGCAAGAACATAATAATTAAAAGTAAACAGAAAAGGGGAAAGGTCAAAATGACAGGACAAGCACTGGTGGAACTTTAGCATGCTAGCTTATCTGACACATTTCAGAGAAAAAGTAGAGCTCAGCAGAACTAATTCCTCGAATAAGCAGGAGGTTAATCAAAAGGCATATACTTCTACTAGAGCTTATACTCTGTTTTTTTTCTTTTGAAATAGTATAACATACTCTGGTTCAGTCACAAGACTAACAGAAACTTCAGATCTGAAACAAACCAAGAACAGACAATCACTAAATTTACGGATAAGAGTTACGGAGTAGTACTTTTTTACCCTTCATAAACACGCTAGATTTTACCAGTGCTAATTTCAAGAAAAACTTTGCATCCTCGAATGTTAAAAAATTCAAAAGTTTCACTAAAATGCAAAAGTCTTACTGCTAGAGTGAGTGAGAAGAAAGCTTGAAGAAGTCATAAACCTTCAGCCAGAGAGTAGGCAACCGATGAACAGAAGAGGCTAACGAAGGAAGCAAACTAAAACACGAGCTTACCGAGAACGAGGAGCGCGTCGGGGAGGGCGCCGAGGATGGGGAGGAGGAGGCCGCCGACGAGGCCGGGCCCCATGATCTCGAGCAGCAGCTCACTGCCGGCCGAGAGGAAGGTGGCCGCCTTGTACATGAGGAACCCATACGCGAGCACCAGGAACAGGTTCCCGAACACGGTGGTGGTGCAGGGGAGGAACCCGTACGACTGCTCGCACTTCTCCTCCGCGGCTGGCGGCGGCGAAGAGGCAGAGGTGGAGAGGCGTATCACGGCTGACACGGGGTTGGAGAGGAAGGAGGTGGTGGACGGCGTGGCAGGCGAGCCGTCGGAGATGAGGCGGCCGTACGCGGCGGCGGCCAGGAGGAAGAGGAGGAGCGGGACGAGCTGGAAGGAGCGGCGGCGAGTCGCCATTGCGGGAGACGGAGGCGGAGACGTGGCGCGGCGGAGGTGGTAGGGTTCTCGGGTAGGGATGGGTTGGTGCGCCTAGCTTTATATGGTGCGATCTATGCGATGTTTTGATTTCTGTATTTCTTTCCTTATTATTTTAGTTTTACAATATAATAAAATTTTGCCTTTTTTGGGGATCAACGGCGAGGAGAGGCTGTTTGGCTCGGGAAGAGCCGGATATAGGGATGTTTAGATTACTGCCAAAATAATTTTTTTTTAAATTCGGTAATATTAAAATTGACAAGTTGATAACATTGTATACGATAAACTAAATGTGATATTGTCAAAATTTCTTAGTCATTACTCATGTTTGATAGCAAACTAAATGTAGGCATTTAACTGTTAATTTTCTCAAACAATGATATTGTTTAAAATATCAGAACAGCCCACAATGATCATACGTGAGTCTTGGTTAAAGTGATTGGTTATAGCGATTTGTTTGTTTTAACCTTTCCAACAAACCACACACGACATGTCATACGTATGTGTAAAATACTAAAATTATGAAAGGCACAAAACCCTATTGGGTTATTGTGTGTGGAAATTACCATCAATAATAAAAGAGTGAAGTACGCGAGTGATTGCTAAATTGGTACATATATGTTATAGGTTATTGAACTTTCAAAATATTTTTTTATTTTTGAACTTATCTTGAATGTCATATAGGCTCAAACATATTCTAACCCGCTTCGTATGCCGACATGTCATTCTACGATGGCGTCAACATGTTAGTGGGACCCACATGTCAGTCATATAAAAAAATAAAATTAAAAAACATATTTTTCTCCTCTCTTCTAATTTTAAGATAGAGAGGGAAAAAATATGTTTTTAAAATTTATTTTTTCTATGTAACCGACGTATGAATTCCACTAACACGTATACACCACCGTGGCATGCCACATTAGCGTACAGAGCGAGTTAGAGCCTGTTTGGATCTATATGATATCTAAGATAAGTTTAAGGACCCAAAAATGCATTTTAAAAGTTTAGGGATTTAGATGACACACTTACATAGACCACTCGTACTTCACTCGAACCTAAACATTGAAAATTGGTAAACACCAAGGCCGCCTCAACGCTATGTTTTCTCTCTCTTCTCTCTCCACCCATAATCCCCTTGTTTCTCCTATCTCTATCCCTACAATGGTGAGGTTGCTCCAGTGGCTACAATGAGAAACTACAACGTTGGTGGCAATGGCTATTGGCAACAAGTTTGCAATTGTTATTGTAGCTATGGTGACGAGCGCCCCACGGAGTAGTGGCTATGACGATGATGAGTTACGGTGGTAGCCACAAGTCGAGGCCAAGGCTATGAAGCTTAGGGGCGCCGAATCCAGCTGCAGTGACACTTGGAACCGCCCGATCAAGTATTGACGGGGCACTTGGGGTAGCCTTGACCTATGGCGACGGAGTTGAGGGAAAAATGAATCTGGCCATAGCAGCGTATGGTGCTTTCTTGGGTGAGTTCTTCATCCAACTTTCCCAACTCACATCTCTCTTTTTTCGCGCGCACGCTTTTCAAACTGTTAAATGGTGTGTTTTTTACAAAAAGTTTCTATACGAAAGTTGCTTTAAAAAATTATAAAAATTAGTAAATACTTAATTAATCATGTGCTAATGAGTCGCTCCGTTTTTCGTACGGAGTAAATCTCTTCCAAACTCAACCGAACGAACACACCCTGGATGTTGCACATAGCAGCGTCTTGATGTTGCAATCATTTTTTTCAATGTTTGCATATGGTTGAGACATTTTTTATCAAACAAATGGAAACATTTTTCATTACGTAATAAAACATCTAAACATTTTGTTACATATGGTAATTTGTCCCCTTGATTTAAGCTCCAAAACCCGACGCACACCATACCATTTATTCATTTTGCTGCAGGTCGTCACCGTCACAAGATTTTCTTTAAAATATGCGATCTTTGTTCTAAAATATAAAAAAATAATAAATGAGAGAAGATTATGATTGTTTGAGACTCGAGAATAGAAAGTAGGCGAGGAATTTGAATGGTGAAAGATTATGATTGGTTGAGAAAAAAATACAGGTAAAAAAATTACTCCATTCATTTCAAAATATATGACGCTGTTGACTTTTCGAATAGCATTTGATCATTTATCTTATTAAAAAATATATAAATATCATTTATTTTGTTATAGCTTGTTTTATCATCAAATAAACTATAATATTAACTTATAATTTTACATATTTATATTAATTTTTGAATAAGACGAAAAGTCAAACTTTGTATAAAAAATCAACGATGTCATATATTTTGAAAAAGAAGTATTATATTTTGAGATAAATTTTAAATACTATATAATATTACAACAGTGTCTAGGCTTCATTTTGCTGCCTACTAACGCTGTGTTCGGGAGAGCGTTTCCGGCGCGCATAGTATTTTTTTTCCACGTGTACGCTTTTCAAACTACTAAACGGTGTATTTTTTGCAGAAAGTTTATATACAAAAGTTGCTTAAAAAAATCAAATTAATCCATTTTTTAAAAAAATTAGTTAATACTTAATTAATCACGCGCTAATGGCTCATTTCGTTTTTCGTGTTTCGTGTGTACTGTGCGCGCTGGAAACATCCCAACAAACCCTGTCCATCTTGATGCTAATAGGGATCACGTGTCTAGCAATCATTCCCTGCGGGCGGAATGGAGCGAACAAAAATGCCGACATTATCCGAGCAATATAAGACAACCAAACACACCCTAATACTTTTGTGGTGAGCATGGAAACTTGAATATTTTTTCAAGAATTTTGTTCCTCGGCTCTCCGGGGGTTGGCTCCTGAATTTCGTTTTAAGAGTCCACTTAGCTCAATAATGTGCATAAACGATGCAAAAATTATAGCTCGGCCGCATCCGTGCCCATACTTGTCAAGGAGTTTAGCTTTCTAAATCGAACTGGGACCCGCTGATTTATTTGGATGTTTGTTTGAGATTTGTGGGTGGACCGTGGAGGCTGCAAAGTTCACATTGCTGCCACATAATTTTTTAGAATCAGATCGTAATCTCTCATTCCCAAATAAACCGAAAGTTCAGCCCTTTGAGCTCTGAAATTGATATATCGTCTTGATCTTTTCTTTCTTGTTTCTTTTGTTTACTTTTTTGCGAGGATAGCTTTGGCATTTGGTCATTTAAGTCCTACTATCCTTAGCCTCGTTGCTATATAAAAGTACAGTAGTATACATGATCGTGACTAGGTGATGCCAACAGGCAACAAGTTATACGACAATAACATGGCGATTTTCAATGCTTTTCATTTTCTTTCTGAAGATCGTGTCACCGTGTATAAAGCCTGACCCTGCTGGATGTTTGACAAAACAAGTGCTCATAAATCTGCCTATGCCCTGCATTTGCAACTGTGGATACAGACTGCTTGTATAAGCTACAAATTGCTTTTATGAAAATAAAAAAACAGGATGGTCATGCAACCCACCAACGATTGGTCGAGATGGGCAAATGAAAAACAAAGGCAAATCGCTCCTACAAGTGCAAAAGTTTAGAGGCAAATAAAACCTACTCTTATGTTTCGATTAAGTATTTTTCAGGTCATTCGCGTTCCAGCTGATTGGCGCTGCATGTGTCAGCACAATGCACTTTGCTTCTATAATTAATAATTTGGAGTGATCTGATCCTGAGGAATAGATCTACCACTCTCATCTAACAGATCAGCAGGTTCATGACAAGATTTATTTTATTATTATTATTAAACTTATATTTCAGATCTAACTTGTGGCGTGAGTCCAGGGTAATCCAGTGATCCATCCATCCATCCATGTGCTGTTTCAAACCTATTTACAAATAGGCGAGTTATGTATGTCATTTTAGCATAACACAAGTAAACTCAGAACCCCGTTGGTTATTCTTTTCGAAAAACGGATTGTTGTTTTTTTCATTATAATTTTTTTGAACAATGAAAATAGACTCCTCTGAAACATATACTGTTTAAGACAATTGAATTGACTTGCGCTTAGGGCCTCATTGTTTGGTTTATGCTTATACTTATAAGCCAAAATTTGAATTTTAGAACTTGATTTTGAATTTGATTTTTTGGTTTTTCCATCGTAATTTATTTTACAGCATTTGCTTTTGAGTTGCTAATGACACATATATAAAAATTTTACTCACAAATGATTTTTTATTTGCTAATAAACGATTCGAATAAGCATATGAATAAACAAAACAATGGAAAAGTTAGTAGAATTTGCCTCTCAGAAACGACAAGTAATATTGATCGAAAGGAGTAACTCGTCTATGTACCAACTTCAAAGATATACACGACCATATTTTTGAACATCAAGCTTTAAGTCCCAATAGGTAGAATTATTCACCTACAGCCCCCTACCACACTTTTGCCACTTCCCCGGATTAAAAGAGCAGGGCGAAGCTAAGTGCCAGGATCCAATAACCCTGGTGTCCTCTATGCAACCTCCATATGAAACCCCTTGTTACAAGAAAAGATAAAATCATGAGAATTCACAAGTAGTGTATGATGAGACCGGTTCAATTCCTCGTCTACACCCCCAAAGAGTTTGTTGGTGCAAAAGGATTTTCTAAGGCTGGCATTTGGTTGCTAAAGTTCGTCGTGCACTCTAAAACCTTAGTCTAATGTACCATCTGTTCTGTACACACAAGAAGCTAAATCACAGTATAGTAAACATTTTCTCGGCACACAATCTATTGCATGCCTCTNCGTTTTCCCCCCCCCCCCCCCCCCCAAAAAAAAAGAGAGAGAGGAGGGCAAGATCTGGATAAACACAATTTGGACCACCGTATTGGCAAATTGATACTCCAACCCTGCCAGGTTGAAGGCACCGGGTCGCCTTCGATGATGTGTATCATATCATCTTTTCCATATAAACTATTCCGTACATTAATTTTCTTTTCTCATTGACAAAAATTATTGGCACGTCCTCTAGCATGTCAGTGGCTGAGGGCCCTACAGCTACAGCGGGGGATCCTCGGGCTGCAGAAAAGGCGAGCTTTCGAACAAGGGTAACTAGGCTGTCACTCGCAGCTTTATGAAAGAGAAGCTATACCCTGGCAATCCAAAAGAAACTTCTCCGATTATTGATAGCTACAATAGGCTGTAGGCTGTGTTTGTTTGTTAGGTTTGGAAAAATATTTTTTTCGCACGAAAAACGAAACGACTCATTAGCGCATGATTAATTAAGTATTTACTAATTTTTTTTAAAATGGATTAATATAATTTTTTAAAACAACTTTCGTATAGAAACTTTTTGCAAAAAACACACCGTTTAGCAGTTTAAAAAACGTGCGTAAAAAAAAAGAAAGAAATGTGAGTTCAGGAAGTTGGATGAAGAACTCACCCCTATCACCCTAAGTAGGGTTGGATCCGCGGAATACACGCGTAACACGAATAAGAATCCCGTGTAATTATCCTGTTATGTGCAATTGTTATTGACTAGTATTATTTACAGTTGTTTATGACAGTCGGCACCAGCTGCTGACCAGTGGCCAGTCCACTTTAATAGTGAGTTGGTTTGCAGAGGACCTCAATTCTACTAATTAGTTTGTTTTATCTGATATGCTTACGTTTGTCCTATTTTTATACTAACCACTCCATAAAATTCCGAATACGACAACATAACAAGCAAGATCAGCACCCACAGGTTATTACAATAAAATACTTTTTCAGGAATGAGATCTAGTGGCTCTCTTTCGCTTTTAGTCTTGTCGGCCAAATTCATCGATTCGTGCCGTAATCACGAGATAGTTTCAGGTGGTCTTAATCAGAATGGTTTAGTTCGTCCCTTAACGCGGGTCTTACGCGCCAATCCCGACAGGTGCAGGGTCCATAGCTCCATCAAGCCACATGACCTGGCTTCTCTTCCCTTGCAGTCCCATCACAGGACAAAAAAGTGTACCTCTGGCAAATCGATATCAAAAGTACAGATGGCTCAGGCGAGACCATTCTGGTGGCCACGGTTGGATTTTAAAGCCCCCTTTGAATCGTGAAAATAAAAAAACAAAGAAATAAAAAAACATAGAATTCTAATAGAAATACAAATGCAAAACAGAGAACTATAAAACACAGAAAAATACAAAAATGACCGTTTGATTCGACTATAAAAAACAAAGAAATCAGATGAAAGAGAAAAACAAAGAAATCAGATGAGAGAGACAAAGAAAATTTTACTAAGGTTGCAGCTCTTGATAAGTTTCCTCCAAAATCTCTTATTAAGTTTCCTCCAAAATCTCAATAGGATTGTCTATTCCATAAGAATTTTAAAGAATAAGATAGGATTTAAATCCATTGTTTCAAAGGCTTCATAGGAATTTTTTCTATAAGATTAAAATGTGGATAGAATTTTTCCTATAAATCAAAGGAGCCCTAATGTGGTTCAAACCGAGTATAATGAAGATAAGCTTCCTCTTCTTTTTCTTTTTTTTGGGTGAATAAAAACATATTTGCATACTTAACTGATATATGGCTGGTTTACAGCCTGCACTTTGCAAAAAAGAAAATGTTTAAATGGTTATACTCGTACCCAAAGTTGTATACATAACTACAAGGATTCCATTAACCACCTGTCCATGCACATGTGCGAAGAATTCCATTTTAAAAATCTTACCAGAAAAAAAAAATCAAAATCATGCAGCCGCAAAAGATACAGTTGGGAGTGAATTTTAAGTGTAAACACGATATCACCTTCAACTCATTTTGAGTAAAGACGTGGGAATTTAAGACAGTAAACTGAATAAAATTAATGCTGATATCGAGGACTGATTAGTTGAGCTAGCTCTGGTAAGCCATAGAAATGTGAAACAAACAATAATAATTTATGAGTAAAGTAAAACTTTTTATATTTATATTATTCACGGTTTAAAAACCAAAGTTAAAAAATAGATTACGATAAAAAAAAACCACCTAAAATTAGCTATAAAATCAAGTCTTACAATTTGCTTACAGCTAATAAGCCAGCAAACAGTCGATCCTATGATCTATGTTCCTGTCACACCACCAATCACAATATTTATCCAAAGATGAGAAAGGTACCGCATCGACAGGACCCCTTTTTTTCAACTTATCGATTCCAGTACCCTATCATAATAGGGATGTCTCCAAATCCTACTCAGCCCAATCAATCTAATCCGTACATCAAATTATTTGTTTCAAGTATGTTTATGCATTCCTTTTTCCTTTTTATTTTAAATTGAGAATTCCTTTTCTTCTTTGGCAATGAGCAACTGGATTGCAAGGTATGATTTTACTAAATCATAAGGGCATTAGATTATTTAAATAAAACATGCTGGCTGGTCATTCTAGGTTTGAGGGCTTACCAAATCTAGCTGTTCTTTACCTTGTGCTCAAGACATCTCATAATCACTATGATGTTCTCCACTTGTCGAAAAAGGTGAAAGCAGGTTCTAAAAACAGCAACCCCAAGTCCCAAACTTCGTTTCTTATAGAGATATTATACACTTTGAGGCTTCTTTTCATCTGTCCTTGACTTTATGCATAGTTCATTCTAAAGTAGTCAAAAGACCAGTCGGTTCATTATCCTATAGTTGAGAGAACTAACACCTGCTAGCATCTATTTGCATGGAGCTCAGGGAGAAGCTGGTAGCAACAGGAGCCAAGTGGCAAGCAAACAACATGTTGCTCTCAGGGAATAAGAATCAGAGGCGGACGAACATATCCTATACCATCTACCACAAACAAGACATGCTAAGCAAATGGACAGCTCTTATTGGCAGCTAGATACTTGACTTGCTTTGAAATAATGCTAGAGAATCTAGGTCCATGATCATTTATTATGAACTGAAGTAAGAGTACAGTGCAAACTAGAATGATAATAGTATATTGGCACGTACATAAAGCTCTAACAATAGTAGATATTTTTGGTCTTTTATTCTTTAGTCCAATAAATTCTATCGCATCAGACTATCCCCACAAAAATGATGAAAATAATATACCCGTGAGTTGCATATAACATGACGCAGGGTAACAGCGATTGTCATTAACAGAAATATAGACAATGCCACACAGATAATTCAACGCAGTACACTGCAGCAATATAGGAACTAGATAATACCCCGCGCATTGCTGCGGGATTTTATAGAAATGACTTTTAAATTAAATATGAGGTGATGAAACAACTAATAGAACAGTATGATAGATCTAGAACATGTGTGTGTGAAGTGAAGAAAAGATTACAAAAATGATAATAAACTATGAGAAAATTACTTAAACATAATTAGTGAGAACTCTATAAAGATAAAAAGTCACCAATAGAACTTACCTCGATCTAGAAATGCTCTCAAACTCTACCTCAACATCTTTCATTTTAAATATAAATACTTTATTGTGTCTCAACAACTGACACATGGTTTGACCTACATTTCTAAAGTTGATAGTTGATATAAAAAATAAAAGAAGCAGTTGAGTGAAGGTGGATTTTGTGCTTGAATTGCTGAATTATTAAAGAGAACTAGGAGCAGTTAGATTAGAGTGAGTGATTATTTGACGGTTTCTTTGAGCATTAAGAGAGTGTCATTACTTAATCATGTATTGCGCAATCAATATCAGGAATAAAGGTGATTAATTTCAGTTTTATTGAGACAACGGTTAATGCAAGGAATGAAGCCTTTCTAGTGTATCGACGGTTGATATTTAAGATGCACAACGATCCAACGGCTGTGGTATTTCTGATGATGTGGCTTCATATAATTCCAGCTAATAGTGACACTTAGAGTGCGTTTGGTTCATGGTCAAAGTTGGATAGGATATGTCTACCATATTTGTAGGGATATGGTGGTCCTATTTTTTGTTTGGTTAGGTGGATATGACCATCCAGTTTCTTGTTTGGTTGGATGGATGAGAAGGGACGGAATAAAACCAATAACATATTAATTAATAATAAAATATGTTAATTACCATTAATATAGCCATAATATATACTCATTAACAATAAAATAGACTAATTATATCTAATTAACACTGATTTTGACAAGTTAATTACTAACTAACAACAAAATATATTAATTATTACTAATCAATTACTAATGATCAAGATTAGCAAATGTGGATATCCTCATCCAGCCAATTTGGCCCGATATGCTCATCCAGCATCTTCGTGGAATATTCCCTCTCTGGGCCACCATATCCATCCTCGCCCATCAACCAAACACACTAAAAACTGGATCGTCATCTCCCATCCAGGAATATCCCTCCAACCAAACACACCCTTATATAGGAATAGTAGATAGGGAAGGATAGCTATTGCAGCTACTTTTCACTGGCATAGAACTATCAGTCTATACATGGCACGTACTCCTTTGCCTCCCAATGTGCCCTCAATAGATTAACACGAAAGCAGTTAGTACGTAACAACAGAGCAAACCATCCAACTACCCTTAAAAGTGCTAAAAGTGCAAACCATCCAAGCATCCAGTTGAGTGCTAAAGGTGGTGAAACTCCATCCAACTACCCTTAAGTAACAAGTAGAACATGGAGAAACAAAAAAGGTGCAAAGATCAAGTTGTAGTTTTCTGCGATTAACATGGAGAAACTTCACACAATTGTAACTATGGAAGACGGTTGATAATGAGTAAACAGAAAGAAATAAATTTACCATCATATCATATAGTTAGTGAAGGGCAGGATTGGGTGTCCGGAACTGATAAAAATGTGGTGCAGCTTCCGTAAGCCATGATGGTTCAATGGCAATAACATTACGCATATAGTGCTTATCAGTTGAAACTAGAGACTGGTAGATGACCCACTTTGGATTAACCCTAAAATGCAAGGAAGATGTCAAGAAGTCTATAGAAAAACTACATAACAAGAAAACCCATTACAATAAAATAGAATATTGTAATTAAACTCACCTAAATAGCACAGAAGAAGGATGAATATAAACTTCTTGTGAGGTCCTTATTGTTTTGTACATCCCATTCTGACTGTATTCCTATAATATAGCAAAGGGTCATATAAAACTTAGATGAAGTACACATGTGCAAGAGCATATCATTTCCACAGGAATTCAAATATATAGTTCAGAATTCTGTCAATTTTTCACAGCTATAGTAGGTAACTAATCTTAGTGGAAGAATAAAGGATAGGTCCACCTTATTGAATTTCTAAACTGCCTGCACAGAAAAATAATGACGCGTGTATTACACAGGCAACATTATCTCAATGAGAATGGTGTAGTGTGAACTGTGGATAATATATATGCACAACTCAACACGGATGTTTGGTACAGTCTATATGATTATGCTTTGTGACCGAGCTCCCTCGCAGACCTGACTGTAGGAGGACCCAACTTCATCTCAGACAAATCATAGAGGGTAGTATGTCTTTTGTACCAGGACAATGGCCTTTGTGATTCTCATGTACAACTCAACTCAGATTATACCATTTACTAGTTTATAATAATTCATTGTAATAACTGGACTGTTCTTTTGAATATAACAAAGGTGGGTCAGTTCATCAAAATCCCAGCAAGGTCAGGTGATTGCAGGGTAAGTCCACTCACAATTTTCTTTTCTTTCTCTGGGCTGGTCCAATCCTCTAGGTTTCATACTTTCAAAATCAGGCTGGAACATCAGATTACTACCAGTTTGTCGACATTACAATAAACAATTTTCAGTTCCAAACCTTGTATTAGGCTTTTTCAGGGATATTACGTTCTGGCTATATGTTGGAGATGTATGAGAATAAAATCTGCCCTGTAATGCAATGGGATATAAGATTAATCAAGCAAATACCTCTAGATGGCATGCATTAGCAAATGCACCAGCAATAATAGCTTTTCTTACTGCCTGCAGAATATCGAGAAGATAATGTGTTTAGCATATGAAAATCAAAGCTTCAGTAAGTTATGGACTTATGGTATTAGTAACATAGATGAAAAGAATTGTATATAGAACTTAATAAAATAACCAGCTCTAAGATTGAAACAAACTAACAAAGATGTGGGCCAATGGTAGTTGTGTTAGTACAAATAGTGATTTGTTCAGGATATCCCCACTTAATACATTTATTACATATACTCTTTGCATGTGGATATATTCCGTGTTAACATAAGATTACATTATTACTGAATCACCTAAATAGTGAAAACTAATATTTTACACCCCAAACTATCCAAGTATAAATGCATTAAGTCTTAAAATGAGGAAAAATTATGTTGGGCTAGAATAGAAGTAACTGCCACAGTGACACTATCGAAAGAAGTACAAGACATTGGGATAAGCAAAATAATGGCTTCAATAATAACACCGTAGAAAAGAGACTATAAGTGATTTCTCAAAGAGCTGCTTAGAGGAGAGGGTGCATCTATAGCTGTAGAGAAAGACGTGAGAGCTAATTCATCTGAATGTTCCAAGGGGAACCCTAACTTCAATTTAAAGATAAGAGTGCAATCTAATCTTGTGCCTAAGGGTACTCTTCAGGTGAATATTATCACATGAACAGTTCCTCCCTGCACGTTACATTGGCATTAGAGAATACATTTGAGAGCAAATGTTCTCTAAGTACCAAAGCAAATTACTGAAAACGTGAATCCTGTAAGTACCAATACAAATTAATGGAAATGTAAAACAATACCTCCATATCTCTATCACATGATGTTAGTGGTATGCCAAACCTCTTGATAATCCTGACAAGCTGCTCCCTGATGTCAATAACCTTCTTCTGCAGCAAAAGGGAGAGGATTTCTTCAAATCAATATGTGTAAGTGTAGCAATGTAAACAAAAAACATTGGATAAGTGCACAATCTCAAGTGTGAAGTATCGTCTCTATGCAGTGAGCACAGACCAATGCTTGGTGGTTCAAAAAGTTCTTGTAACACCACTGACTAGATTTTCCAGATTGATGAAATCCTTTGTAGATATTCAGGAACGTCACATGATCTCCCTGGGGTACAAGATATATTCAGGAGTGTCAACAACGACCACAAAAAAAACACCAAGAGCCAATATAGGCAGTTAGGCGCAATGCACACTTCAGACAATTTGTGCACAGATAGTAACCAGCCATCAGCACATTACTAGAGTCAACTTATTGGTCATATGCCCCCATCATAAATCAGTGCATAAAAGTGGTACGAGAAATCAATTGCAAACATAAGAGCAACTGTCTAGTTCTGGAACATCATCAGAGATCAAGTATATTAGGATTTGGATCTATTTATTGACAAAACACTCCTTTATTTTGTGTGTAAATATTAGCAGCAACTAAGTAATACCAGCTTAATGAGTGAACCAAGGAAGGTTAGCAGCAAGTTGATCAAGCATACCTCAGCAGCAGCGAAACGGAGCTTAGCTTCATCAAACTCTTTTTTCACTCCTCTCATGGAAACCCACACAGACTGTACAAATCAATAGTGTCAGTACAACTGAAGATTAGAACAACCCAAAGCATAAAGAGTATAGAAGTAGCAAACAAATGAGAAGTATCTTAGAGAAGTCCTAACTTGAACAGATAGAAATGCTGCTATGGTCAATATCTCATCAGAGCATCCGAAATTATTGGCTGAAAGGATCATTTTTGAAATCATAGGGTCCTGCAAGAGATTAGAATGTGCATATAAATATCTTGAGAGAATTGTTCACCATAAAAGTACACTTAAGTAAAAAGATAACAAAAACATTTGTAGAAGTATAACAGGGCATGAGTCCTTCAGCTTCAAGTATAATGACCAATGCAGCAGCATGATTTCAAACGCTGTTTGAACATCAACAGCATTCAGCAGAGTAACACTGTATGTCAGAACTGATATGTAATAAAATTTGGCAAGGTAGAGACAGAGTCATCAAACAACAACCACAGTTCATAAAGCTTAGCAATACAGTAGAACATATCGAAATAGTTATTGGCTGCAGGAAACAGATACTTACCACCATGCATCTATCGGAACTAAAGAATATTAAGTAGCAATTTGCCAAGCAAATGTACTTTCATGAACAATTTAAAAAGATACTATAATCCAGCCTACTCCCACAAGGACTATTCTGGGCTAGCAGTTACAATAATCATGCATGTCCTTAGTTTGTCTTTGAACATTGGTCTACACAAATACGTAATTGTTCTTAGTTTCACAATGACCTTAGTGTTTAATTAATCATAGGACACATATGTCCTGTTTTACCATAACATCGTTCATTCTATATGACCTAAATGTTTTATTCAACTCCAGATACTTTAATATGATACAATCTTCAACTGTGAGATGTACTACATTCTAAATAATTGCTGTTTTTTTCAACAACCATTAAAGCTGCAACATCATTTAAAGAGCCTTATTAGATTTCTTAGGTCCAAATCCAAGTGTCCCCGCAGATACAATTAAACGGATAATATTTTTTTTCAATGAGCATTTAATTAAGTCATGAAGTTACAAAGGATTATAAATTATAACCCATGCTGTTTTTTTTAGAAAAGTATCATTACTCATTATTTATAGATAGAATTCACAACAGAAAAATAAAGTACTAGCTTGGCACTACAATAACTAGTTCAAGTAGTTAATTGTAAAAAGTTCTGAAAATCCAAGTATAGATATAATTCAAGTCACAAAAATAAAGTAATAAACTACATACCAGAGGGATCTCAGCAACTTGGAAGCCAAGGGGTACTGTTAGTTTGGCATCTTCATCAAGGATTCCCAGGGAATATAGAACTTCAAGAGCTCGAATCATTGCCTCTGGTGATGGAGAAGCTGGCCAATCAAATCCCAAAATGTTGTCTATTCCTAGAGCTTTCAACTGCCATCCCAGAATGTAATAATTCAATAATGCATCAAATTAATACTTTCAGATAATATCTTATGTAAAACAGAAACCAGCAACATATGCCATCATACAACTCAGAAAACAATATAAATTAATCATGTCTATGTACATTTTAAAAGTTTAACATGCTTCAATGTTTCAAAGAAAATTTTGTCTG
Source organism: Oryza officinalis (assembly GCA_008326285.1). Lineage (NCBI taxonomy): Eukaryota > Viridiplantae > Streptophyta > Magnoliopsida > Poales > Poaceae > Oryza > Oryza officinalis. The sequence continues at coordinate 9,661,486 of BDMV01000001.1, read as the reverse complement.
ATTTTTGGCAGTGCATTAAATTTTTGTGTGCATCTTCCTAATCTCATGACTCAGCATGTCAAGCTAAACTTTAGCCACTTATTCATGACACAAGAATTCGACACAGTAGTAAAAGTTCCGGTAATTCTTCTCGCAGAAAAATCCTAATATTCTAAAAAGCTTTCAAACAAACCGTATAATCTCAATGTTTAACTGTTTAATCTATAGTCAGTTCCATTGACCACAAGTGGCCCAAACAAGCTGCACTCTAGCAGTCTAGGTTGAGGCTGACAAACATTGTCAATGAAAGGAAAACAACTAATGGAAGATAATAGAAAATCCTTTTTGGTTGTACAATCATATTTCCTGCGAGGTGTACTTTCCTAGTCTGCCAATTGCCAATTGGCAATGGCATACTCAAATAATAATACCACCACAAAACATATACTGTTCAACATGAAGAAATATTATGTGAATGATTTTTATGATATGCAATATTTGATTCAGCATACAAGGCCAAGGTAATCTTTCGCTTACACACTGCTTACCCATTTGAAAATACTCAGTAAATTATTCTCTTTAGAAGAACTAATGGACTAATAATATAGCAAGTTAGTAGTAACTATTGAATATGACATATTCATGCATTAACCATGTATAGTATAAGCATAAAACTATATTATTCGAGATAATTTGGAAAGGAAGGACACCTGTATTATGCAGGAAACAAGGTTAGACCTTTGCATTTCAGGAATCCCTTCTGGCTGCATTTCTTTAAGGTAAAATTCCTCTGTATAAAGCCTGCAGCAGATACCAAACAATCACATGCACAAAAACAGGAGATTAAATATTGAACCTTAGCCAAAGAACATTACAGTTTACAGAGCATTTGATCTATGAGTATAAATGTTCACAATCCACAAATATATAGTTTTTGACTTTCCACTGATTGCAATGCAACAATTTACAGTTTATATCATGTTGTGCCAGGAAAGAAGAAAAACCATATATACCATTTCACATCTCAATATATATGTGTTTGCATATATCTTTAAAAATCATATACACTATTTCACATATCAATCTGTATGCCTTTGCATATACACTATTTCACATATCAATCTGTATGCCTTTGCATATATCTTTATTACTTATAAAAGGAGGGGTTGGGAGCGATGATGTGCTCTACACAAACACTACCAAAAAAAAATGTGTGCGCCTGCATATACATAGACATCTGTGTGTTGTTCACTGTTTGCAATTTTTTAAGGAACCGCATTCTTTGGGTAAATGTATATGTAGGTTGTTCCATGGTTGATAGATATCATACAATCTTTTCTTTTTTTGTTATGAACTTTAGATGTTACACTATACTTATTTTGCATCCATCACAATTTGCGGGCACAATGCTAGCTGATTGTCAAATTTTAATATATTGAGTACACTGACAAGGGACTATATGACTGCAGATTTATTTATAAAATATTCAAGATAAAGGATTGAAAAATACAAAGAAAATAGTAGATAAAATAATAGCTCAAAGTATTCAACAAGTCATCCAGAAAACACAGACTCAGGTAAATAGAATCATGGAACATTTTATAATATAATAATAATAACACAACACCAGCATAACTGACCAAATATAATTGCCGCTAGAAGAAGATAGATAAAAATCACCATCAAGGGAACTATCAATAAAAACACAAACTTCAATGAGAAAACTGTTCAACAGACCTAAAGCACTTTCCAGGTTGCACCCTTCCAGCTCGGCCTGTTCTTTGCCTTGCAGATGCCTTGGATATTGGTGCGACTACTAAACTCTCGATGTCAGAAATCTAGGCCAAAAGGATGTGAGTTATAGACAGGAAAAGGACTAAACCAAGAAATATACAAGAAAGATTAGAAAAAGTTTACTAAAAAAGTTCTATGAAAAGGAACAAGAGTATAGATATATCTAGGGTAGCCAAATTGTAGAAGTGTAGTATATATCTAGAAGAATAGTGGACCATATAATTGAGTATAAATAGAAAGTACCGGATTGTAACACTTCTGCTTGGAAAACCCACTATCAACAACATACACCACGCCCTGCACGACATTGAGAGCAGTTAGTAACAACCACCATGGAATTTGTTAGCATACATATGCATTACCTCTAGAGTTAATGACGTCTCAGCAATGTTTGTCGATATCACAACCTTCCTTTTCCCTTTTGAAGCTGGAGTAAAAATGAGGTCCTAAAATGCCAAAGAAGAATAGATAACAGCAGCTAAGCAGTAAACACAACAGATTTCACACTACAAAACTACTGATGATCACTTACTTGATCTCCCCGCGGAAGGCCAGAGTACAAGGGCAGAATCAGCAGGTCTGAGAATCCAAACAATATGAATGCATTAAAAACATGATTAATTACTCCAAGCAGAAAAAAGGTATATCAGCAAGGGTCTTGATTACCAAGGACCAGAACATCCATTTCAAATGTATTTTAGGATCGTATGGGTGTGACTAGTAAATGTTAGCTTAGTTTATTTCATTATTATATAACCATCGGAAGAATAACAACCTAAATAATGTCTTCCACGGTGTTGAATTTCTTCATTTAGCATCTTAACAGCTGCGTCTATGTCATCCTGGCCAGTTAAAAATACCAAAATATCCCCTGGTGGTTCCTGCATAAATATGGTTGATGAGTGAAGAAAATGAAATTTATTGAACAAGAAGAGTTGATTTTTTTTCTTTAAAAAAGGAAAAGGAGCTTAACGTAAAATGGAGAAGAATGTGGCAGAGTATTTCAGTGACACTATTATGCAATAAAATATCGGAAAGCCATGCTAATTTAATTGTGGTGCTATGATCACATCAGCTTGAGTTTCTTTTACCACTATTTTGATATCAAAGACTTAAAATTGAAGAGAGGCTGGTGGAGATCATGCTTGCAGTGAAGGTAAAATTTTCAACACATTTCTATTAACTACAAAGGATAATTATATATTTTTGTCAACTTGCTTCCTCCATAACTATTATAATGAATTTTGTCTCTTAATCAGCAACAATTGTTAAGTTTTCGTACATACATAATTTAGTTCTAAGATTTGGGCACGTGTATCTTCATTATAGCTGCTATGGTAAAATTTTAGTTTTAGTGCTTATAAGACTGAGCATGAAACTACATGTACCAGTATATTACTCCTAGTTAGGGATGCAAGTTTACCCACTTATGGGCACCCCATGACCCACACCACCCTATTAAAATATGTGTTTGTCTCCCATTTCCTAGTTCTGTAGTTCGTATTAGGTGCAAAATTGTAAACCAAATTGACTAGCGTGGGTCAATGGGTACCCATGGGCCAACCCGTTTGCAATTGACCTTCATTGTACTACAGACAGTAATCTGATCAGAGTTAAATATTTTACTGAGAAGCAAAATGGCCTACAAAAGTATATAATGACCATTGTTACGTTACAATGAATCGATAGACCAGGCAAAATCAAGTCTAAAATAGGATATAAGTAAAACCTGAATTCTAGGTAGTCATTAAAATCCTACTAAGAACCATAATAATAACACAAAGAATTATCTATTATTTATCAGACAGCACGAAGAAACTAACCTTTCCGTGAATAATAAGTACTGTATTCACAGCAGCCTGCAAATAGTCTGAGACAGGTTCTTCAACATAATGGATTTCCACTGTGTAACCTTTACCCTGTAAAACAAAACTATAATTAGATTATACTTTTATTGGTAACAAAGGAGGCTGCCTTTGCTCAAGTGTGTTCCATTTTGAAAGGAGAACATACTTCCACAGAAAGAATAGCAGGTTCCAGGTTGGGCAAACGATCAGCAGACTCAAGCATAGAATTCTTTCGCCTGTATGCAATAGAAGATGAAAGAAAAATCCAAAGATCAGACCCGCTGCTCACGCAAACTTGATACAAACTAGAGTGCATATAATGATCTCATGAACATTAGTGATCTTTTAAAGTGATGGATGCATATAATGAAGCACCAAACAGCTGTACATGCATCAAAGTTAACAACTCACAAAACATCTCAGGAATACAAATTTTGGTGCGTTTACCCTGGTAAGGCATTTCTGTACTTTCATGCTGTTATTAATGAGAAACAGTCGACAAAGGAAGGCATGATGCATGAGAAACCTATTGAGGCCAGTGTGCTGATATTTACATTCTGCTGCAGTGCTAACTATACCTGGTAGTAATTTAATACCAACTAATACTATTGTAACAGTTTTATATCCCCTTGGATGCTCTGCCCATGGGTGTCATAGTACAGAAGCCAATATCTAGTGCTGGAAAAGGGGCAGTAATCGATGGTGGAACATTAATAATGTTGGTTCTGCATCCTTAACCATGGTTACAATGAGGTTCAGAGATAGTAGCTGTCTCATTGGAAACGGTCTTATGAACTTCACAATTATTCACCAAATGGTCTTATGAACTAAATCACTTTATCAAGAACTTCCTAATTGTGTTTACCTATTTAGTACTTCCTAAAGTACTATACATAAAAATAACTGAGGGCAAAGATGAAAGAATGAAGCTAATTCTTACTAGATAAGGAAATGACCTAATGTTGAAAAAAGTTGACATGGATCTTGCTTCAATTGTTGCAGAGGATATGATTAGACGCAAGTCGGGCCGACGTCGTTGAATCTGATATATATTCATGTAAATATACAAGGATTGTGGCAGATAAAATATTATTCACACGTGAAGATATGGAGAGATCAGACTAGCACATTCCAAAGATGAAAACCTTTTTCAGAAGACCCAGCAACATGTCAGTTGAAATGGATCTTTCATGGGCTTCATCAACCATAATTACACTGACAAAAAAAAAGAGGATTAATGTGTGAATCAAAGAAACCAAACCATGCAAGACAATAAATAATACAGCTTAGTCATGCATTTTCTTACACTAGAAAATGGGTTTACCACTGAAAATATGTCACTCAAAGTATTTCACTCAAAACTTGTGCAATTGGATCGAACATGGTTCAATAATCAATACAAATGGACAGTTGACTACTTGAATGCCCATCCTATGATCATGTCGACATTGAGGGTGGTAAACTGATACCTATACTTGGTCAGAAGAGGATCTTCCATCATTTCTCTGATCAATACCCCATCTGTCAGAAATTTAATCATGGTCATACCCTGCCAAACCAGGTATGCAAGGAATAAGCAGACTAACAGGGGAGAGAGAAAAAACAATTTTATTCTAATTTGTATTGACAAACGGTGAAGGAATACTGTAGATATATGACCATGCTTCATACTGCAGAATCCATATAAAGAAAACAAGCATAAAAAGGAAATGGGTCATACTGGATTTGTTTGATCCTCAAATCGGATTGTGTAACCAACTTGTTCTCCGAGTCTCACACCTACTTCTTCCGCTACTCTTGATGCAACTGACTGTTCAAATTACTAACATTATGAGTTGGAAGGCAATTATCAGATAAAAAAAGGAGAAGCATCTGCAGGTGCAATCTAGGAAAAGTAAAGGTCTATCAGAACTGGAGCATGAAAATAAGAATGCCATCTACAAATGAAACTGTAACAAATTTCACTCAGCTGACATCCTTTAAGTCAGTAAACATGAAATTCTATCCACTAAATGATCTAGAATGGAAAGTGAGAAACTGTAATGGGCGTGGTAGGGGTTGGCCCATAGGCCTAGTCAAGGTGTTCCTGGACCCAAGTGGCATGTCAGCGTCATGGAGGCATTGACACCGCAAGGGCAATGAAAAGAGATGGAACATCAGCCTTATATAGAAGGGATGACTTGACCCTACATACACTCATCTTTTAAATTAAGGAAATGCAAACAACAACTCAATATAATCTTACCTCTAAAGATCAAATCCAAATGGGGATTGTGATCATTAACCACATGGACAACTGTTGCAAACAGTCTAGTACATATGTTTGATAAGTTATTGTGGAAATGTGAGACATACTACAAAAATACCATCTCTAATGCTTAAGAAGAATCTTCTAGCTCAGATGCCATGTTTACTTGAACTATTGGACTACACATGCAGGTATTTCCAATGAGGATGAGTCAACAGAGCACAACAGTGGCATGGTATAAGATCAAAGTGAAATAGTTCTCTGTAGCCAAGAAAAAATAATGTCACATGTCATCATCAGATGGTCAATCAGAAAGACACGATTTTGTGTAGAATCTAGAGACAGCTGCAAAACTAAATAACGGTTGCAAACACTAGATACCTGCACGGCCAATCGTCTTGGTTGAGTGCAGCCTATAAGTCGACCACCCTCGGCCCATCCAGCCTCTTTAAGGTACTGATAAAAGAATACAATGAAATCAGAAATGAAAATTCATTTACCAGTAAGATGGTGGGAAATTATGTAGTGCTGATTCAATATACAATGAAGATGGAAATGGAACATCATCCGCTAGAACACAATGACAGATTATATGTTGTTTGCAGTTTTCATGGGCTTTTAAAGTAAGTACCATTTAAACAAATTCCTCTAGGTGATTTGAAGGCCATTGTTCATGTTTACTACGATATGTCTTTATATTGATTTATGTCCCTAGAATATGACATACATTAACAGCAGGTGAGTATAATCAAACAATAGCACCAAAGTGATTCAATTAAATGCAGAAAGCAGGAAATGAAACTGGAGATCCAAGCCATAGCACATGCTCTCATCCAGTCAAGCACCCAGAGCTCATATCATAGGCCAGTCTTGCATACAAGGTGTTTTTACTCCCAGTCTCTCTTACTAGCGAACACATGAGGGGTTTGGTGGAATCAAAACCGAATTAGTCAAACGTGACATGTAATTATTCACAATTTCGAATGTAACCTTCCACCATGTTGCCTAGGCTCTGTTTGGGGAGCTTAAGATTATGAGAAGCAGCTAGTGAGAAGCTAGCTGGTGAGAATCTGGAGAAGCTAGGAAACCCAGCTTCTGGCTTCTAGTTCATTTTCTAGATTCTACAAATATAGCTTCTCAGAATCTGATGAAAATCTACACTGTTTGTGGGAGCTTCTGGCAGCTGGAGGAGAAGCTGCAGCTGCCAGAAGCTCCCCCAAACAGACCCTAAGGCACCCAGAAAAAGTGCATGCAGGTGCATCATAAACTGCGGATGTAACTATTTATGCACCGGTCGCACGCAAGCAAACCAGGTGTTCGACCAAATGCCTCGGACAGAGCTCTCCGCACACCAAGAAAATCGTCCCAGTGGCAACTGCAATGGGAAACCGAGAGCCATCCATACGCCTAGAACACATACCTGAGGGATCTGCGTGGACTTTCCGCTGCCGGTCTCGCCGACGACGATGGTTGTAGCGTGCCGCTCCACCAGGTAGAGGATGGCCTTCCGGTACTTGTACACCGGCAGCCGCTGCCGCTGCCGCTCCAAGCTCGCGTACCCAAACCTAAAACCGACCGCGGCGGAAGCAGCGGTGAGCAGCCACACATTCAGAAACCACGAGTAGCGAGCGCGAGAATGCGAGAGGGAAGAGGGGGTTTAGTTTAGGGTTTGGGGGGAGTACCCGGATGAGGAGGAGCTGGTGCTTGTGGGCAGGAAGAGGACGCCGCCCTCCTCGTCCTCGACGATCGCCGCCGTCGGCTTCTCCGACCCCGGCCTCCAGAACCTCGACATGGCAGTATGGCACGCGACGCGCCGCCGCTTCTCGTCGTCGCCGGTGGGGGAGACCGTGTTGGGGTGGATGCGGGAGCGAGAGAGTGGGAGGCCGGCCCACTCTCGGTGCTTTAAATGGGCTTTTGGTTTGGGGCCCACCTTGGATAGGCTAATAGGCTTAGAGGATTAATGGGCTAAAATCGAACCTCACACATGCGGTGGTGCTGGACTTATGGCAAGTCGGTTCGATTCACAGCCCAAGGCAGCAACTGTGCTACAGTGGTAGCAGTATACTCTTCTTCTAAGGCTTTGTTCGGCCTATAGCGTTCCCAACTCCACTGTCTGTTCCGTGCGCACGTATTTCAAACTCATTCGTTTTTTTAAAAGGTTTTTATACGAAAGTTGCTTTAAAAAATTATATTAATTTATTTTTAAAAAAAATTAGTAAATACTTAATTAATCATATGCTAATGAGTCGCTCTGATTTCCGTACGGAAGGAATGAGTTCCTAACTTATCCAAACAAACACAGCCTAAATAGTTTACATAGTTACTAATGACTTTTTTTATTACACAATAGACACAAACGCACACGCATCACTAGTACATAGATCACACTCACACCTTCATGAATATGTCCCTAACACACACTAACAAGATACACCTTCGTGAATGCGTCCCCTAACACATACTCAAAAAGACAAAAACACACGGTATATCCCTGATCTCATTAAAATTCTGTTAAATGCTCATTTTCTTAGATGTATTTATATACTCATAATTTTACCATTACATTATTGGTGTTTCCTTATTTCGCAATGACATTGTTTTCCTCTCGTTAGTACTCGATAAAAGCTGAATGCCAACAGCTAAAAGGTAGGAGTAGTACTAGAATAAAGCACCTCGACAACATCCATGATAAGCCATGAACTCGACGATCCATTCTATTCTCTTTAATCATACACATGTATATCGGTTCATTTGCTATCGAAAGTGCATCATCTATTTGTTCCAATCACAGGAGTTAATCGGCCGGAAGGGCTGGCCTCGTAGTCGTAGGTTGTTCATGTCGATCAGATCATATCGATGGATTGATCAAGCGGACGTATCCAAAGGCGACACCACCCCAATTTGGTGATCGAAGTTCCATGCACGTGTCATCATCGTTTGCTTTCCGTCCATGCACGACAAAAGCTGACCAAATTAATCAATACGTACGTCTCTGGTGTCCAACATAGGCAAATGTGTTCCGAGTGGCGAGCCATTCTGTCTTAACCCATAGGATCAAATTAAGAACAGAGGTCTATTCCAAATATGTTAATTAAGTAGTAGTATATCGAACATTAGGACATTGTAAATTGCGTCAGTGTCAAAGATAAGACATATCTTCTATACACGGGTTAATGAAATACGATAAAATTATGTACCCGATAGTATACGAGAAATTGTTATTTAATAAAAGAAATATGGCAGAAGAAAATTATCTTTCCGAAATAAAAGGTATCAGAGTTTTAGTCGGGAAAGATAAGGTCTTTTCGGGATTCTGTTCTATCTTTCTGAATTCTATTTGAAGAAAGAGAAAATCTCTACTATTTAAAGGAGGTCTCTGTGTTCACATCAGGGCATCGAGTTACAGGCCATAGCCAAACCCACACCCAGAAGCAATTCGAAGGAAGTCAACACCATATTCGTCGAATAGATCTCGTTGGATCGTTCTTGGCATAGTAAAAAAACCAAAACCAGCGACCTTGGCGACTCGGTTCTGCTTAAAGACTGTCCTTACAATCGAACCGGTAAAAAACCAATTAACCGGACGGTTTTTCGTTTGAACCGATGAACCGGTGGTGGTTTTTTATAATTGAACCATTTTTTAATTTGTCCTATGCATTATGATATTATAAATTTATTATGTTACCACACTACATTTAATTTTTTATGTTGTGGCCATATAATAATAGATATACTGGTTTATTTATGCATATTTTCATCAATTTGTGATGGTTCTATATTAAAAATAATGTAAATTAAATATAATATTAATAAATAAAAAACTGACGGTTCGACCGATGACCCGGCGGTTCGACCAGTGAATCGACGGCCAGAGCGAGTCGACCTCCAGTTCAGTTTTTTTACTATGGTTCTCGGTGGTCTCTACTCGACGGATTCATCTGGTCTTTCTATTTTGCCATTGTACTCTGAGCGACAAACCAATCTATAATCCATATAAACTGGAGTAGAGTTATTACTCATCTCGAGGGCTCGAACCAGTATAAATCTTTGTCTTTTGTTTGCTTAATCGATTCTCGCGGAAACCCTGGTTCCAACGATCCCTATACTATCCAAATATCGTAGTCGGCATATAGCCCGTCGATAAAATTGTATTAGTGGTACACAAACTTTTAGGTGGGTACAATTTAATACATAAACTTATAAAATGTTTGTTTTGGTGTACAAATTTGTCTAATTCGTATGAACCAGGACCAAAATCGTTGTCTCATCCTATCTTTTTATTAAACAGATGTATGTTTAAATAGCAACCTTTTCATATGTTGTATGTTTACTTAGGCTTTTCATTGACTTCCCAACTCACCCCACTCGTTTTTCGTACGCACGTTTTTCAAACTGCTAAATGGTGTGTTTTTTACAAAAAGTTTCTATATGAAAGTTGCTTTAAAAAATCATATTAATCCATTTTTCAACAAAAATTAATAAATACTTAATTAATCATGTGCTAATAAGCCGTTTCGTTTTACGTGCTGGGAGGGTGAGTTCCCAACTCACAACAACAAACTCAGCCTTAGTATCCTAACCAGCACCTAAATCAACAAAATTAGCCATTTAGTGTTTTTTGGGTCTTAGTTCGCACACACCAGACAAAGTTCATCCACTAAAACAAACATTTTACAAGTTCATGCATTACACTCACCTAATAAGTTTGTGTACGGCCGATGCAATTAACTCTCCCAAACAAGAAGGGATTTTGGTCCATGGCTTACCAAACTACTCCCTCCATTTTATATTATAAAACGTTTGATTTTTTCTAGTCAAACTTTGTTATATTTGACTAAGTTTATATAAAAATTTAGCAATATTTAAAATATCAAATTAGTCACACTAAATTTAACATTGAATATATTTTGATTATATATTTGTTTTGAATTGAAAATACTACTATATTATTCTATAAACCTGATCAAACTTTTAAAAAAATTGACTAGAAAAAAATCAAACGACTTGTAATATGAAATGAATGAAGTAAATGATATGCATACATATATAACAGATCCATGCATCCATCTGCATGCATGTATATATGCAACGTCAGGATTCCAACTCTTTTGGAGACATGGCACGTAACAGGGCCCGAAAGCGATGTGCCTGCCCTTTTTTAGGCTAGGCTATAGAGAATCCCACGACGTCGGAACTTATAAGCCATGCACCATCGTAACCGAGCGAAGAGATATATCGATCGATGTGGATGGAGCCGGCCGTCGCCGTCGCCCCGCCTGCATATGCAGCGCTAGCTGCGCGCGGTGGGCGCGGCTCGTGCATGTGTGCGTGATGGATGTGTGTCGCGGCGGTGTCGCCCTCTCGCGCGCGCGCCCCGGGCGGTCCCCCCGCCTCCATCCACCCTCCATGTGTTTGCTTCCGCCCTCCCCTAATAATCTCCACATGCGACCTGTACGCACGTAGAGTAGGGGAAATTTACTCCATCAAGTGCTATACGTACGTGGAGCAGAATCGTCAAGACACGACTACTCCTACTACAAATCGTCTCTAATCTACTGCAGTCCTTTTTTGTTGGTACTAGTAGTACTAAGGGGAAAAGAGACGCAGAATTACGTTTGCATACAACCGCATACAGTATCTGCAAGCGACTCTGCAAGGCTCACACAATCAATCAGGCCGTACCCTACTATCGTCCTTGCAAAACCTGCTGCTGTCTATTCCTAGATCTGCACGGTCATGGCCCCCTCTGTTCTTAAAAAAAAAGTTTACTCGCTTTTCTGTGACAGTGACACCGGTTGCCAGAAGACATTCATTCATCTGTTTCTGTATGCAACGAATTACTTTTCCTGGAAGGTCTTTTTTGAATCAAAAGATTTATTAAAAAATTTTATAGGATTAAAATTCTATAAAATTTTTTTTTATTTGGCTCTTTGATTCAAAGGATTGGAGTTTTTCAAATCCTATAAAATTCATATGAAATAGCTTATTGCATGTAGATTTTGAAGAAAATTTAGCAAGAGGTCTAACCTTATGAAAAATTCCTTTAATTCTATCTCTCATCCGATTCCTACAATTTTTTTTCTGCGATCCAATCAAACAATCATTTCTGTGGAGCTTTAAATTTCTTATAGAATTCGTTAAATTCCTGCGCTGCTGCTTGATTACTCCGTACTCCAGCTCAGTGGAGTATATGTGAACAGTGAACTAAACTAGGAGAAAAAGGGAATTTATGGATTTATATATTACCCGTAAACAACTGCTCAACTCCAAATTTGCAGTAAGAGGAGGAGGACCAGGAGGTTGTACATGGTGCTTGGTGATAATTCATAACAAAATATTTGCTTCTAGCAAAATTTAAATTTTAAAACTTAGTTTTAGAGTTGATTTAAAGATTTTTTTGCATCGTAGTTTAGTTTCTATGGTTGGTTTTTAAATCACTAAGAATTAAAAATAATTTTTTTACTCATAAATTCACTACCACAGAAATGCTCATTGGTGCCGGTTCTAAAGGGCTTATAAGTATCGGTTTTGGTCCCGGCACTAATTGGTCGGCACCTATGCCCAGGAGGCATAGGTGCCGGATCTGGAACCGACACCTATTGTTTTGAACAAATAAAAAAAAGAAAAAAGAATCCCGGTCTCACCTCGCCCGGTTCGCCGCCACCGCCACCGCCACCTCGCTCGGTCCGCCTTCTCCACCGCCGCCGCCGCTGCCACTAGGTCCGCCGCTTCCTCCGGCGCAGAGCCACCTCCGTCGCCGCTGCCGCCACCGCCGCTGGACTCCCCAGATATGGAAAGAGACGGCCGGGAGAGAGAGGGGGCCGGCGAGCCTAGTATGTTTGCAAATCGAGGAGGAGATCGAGCTTAAGAACCTAGAGGAGTAAATCGAGGAGGCGGCGCGCGGGACAGCGGGTGGAGGGCGCGCTGTGTCGGGTCGACGGGGGTGGAGGCAGCGCCGGGAGAGAGAGGGGGCTGGCGAGCCTCCTCCTCCTCCTCCTCCTCCTCCGCCACCAGGTCCGCCTCAGCGAGCAACGGAGACGGCAGCGCCACGTCGCGCCGTGCTTCTCCTCACCGTCCAGGGCCGTCGGGAAAGAGAGGGGGCCAGCTCCGCCTCCTCCACACCACCGCCGTCGCCGCCGCCACCTCGCCCGGCCTCCACGCCCAGACGGGCCGGCCGCCGCTCCTCCATCAGCCGTCGCCGCTCCACCAGAGAGATCGAGGAGGGACGAGAGAGATAGAGAGATGTGGCGAGAGAGATGTCTCGGAGAAAGAGATGAATGGATAAGGATCGAGTGGCCGCGAGGCGTGTGGCACTATCGTCGGCGCTCGGCCCATTTTTTTTAATAGGTGACGGTTTTTTAACCGAACCGATACCTATATTATATTATAGGTGTCAGTTTTTTAATTAACCGGCATCTATAATATATCATAGGTGCCAGTTCTTTTAAAAAACCGGTACCTATAATAAAAAGTATCGGTTTTAGCTAACGAACCGACACCTATACTTCTTTAAAGGTGCCGGTTCTTTATTTTTTATCGTACAAAAATGAAAAAAGGCATATAGATGCCGGTTTTAAATGAACCGGCACCTATAAGGTCGGTCCCTATAAGGATTTTTGTAGTAGTGATTATTTCTGATTACTTTATTTATTTTTTAAGGTTTATTAGCCATAAAGCAAATGATGATAGGACAAAGCTACTGTTGTTAAAAGTTCCGTAGGGGCTGAATTTTTTAATGATAGCGCAAGGGTGCAATTTCAGCGAGATATGAAAGCACAAAATAAACTTATTTTAGGATAATACCAGAGATGTTGCGGTGGAGTTGTTGGTCTTCTAATCGTTATTAATCCAATGCCCATAATTATGCACAATAGAGAAGTCAAGGATTTATTGTTCGTACATATCCGTCTTTTTAAACGTGTATTTAAGAGGACACACCAGTAACATCTATATATGTATAGTGTTGAGAGCGTAGGCAGATATGTTCAGTGGCATTCCCACATATATAACTTTACATGGTCACAGGATTCCAGATAGATTATTATATTCTAACTAAATTATGTCATGTTAATTAGGATATCGGTCTATAATTAGATAATTAGTATCTATTGGATTTCGGATAATTTTTATTTTGAGATGGTCACTGGATATGTCGTCGTATGTAGTGCATCAGTTTGTATCAACGAGTGTAAGCGCAGCCTGCAGGTGGCTAGGTTGCCCAAACAGCTCGTTTATACAGCCTCCGATCCCATGATCGATTTACATCAGTCTGCGTCAAACAGCGTCATGAACACACTTGCACACGTATAGGTACGATCTGATTGAGACCGTACGTGTATCATGTACGCATACATGCATAGCATCATCATACGTATAGTTGGGCTGTACTTGATCTGAATCGTGAGGCCAAGTTAGGTGTGTGCATCTACTCATGGCGTTTTCAATCATAGGTATAGAGGTGGGATCATGGGTTAGCTATAGCCTACAGGAGAGTACGTACGTGGTGCGAAATGTACTTCTCGTGTATGCGCCAGGCTGTGGCATGCACGTGCATGCATGGGATGGATTGATGTGTCTATCGATCGAACGATCGAGAGCGACGCACGCGCGGGAGATGATTGCGCAACATGCGGCCGGGGCGGGCGCAATTGCGAATTTGCGGTCGATCATATGCAGCTGGTAGGTGGGCGCCGGCACGTGAGAGGCCACGACGGCCTTCGAATTAATTCCCATGCAAGAGACATCTCGCTACCACTGGTTAGTACTATCAAAGTGTCAAGTTACCCCGAAGTACGTATATCTCGATGTAGAAAGTGATTCATATATTTAATTTCTACGGTAAAATTAATGGATTTTGTTATGGACTGTATCTGACAGAAGACTAGTGACGATGATAAAAAGAAAAGAAAGAAAGAAAAAAGAGGCAATGGAATGATATATGTGCCATGCATTCGTATATTTACTTCCTACGTGAAATGGATTTTTAGTATGGAGTGTATTTGATAAAAGACTAATGACGACGATAAAAAGAAAAGAAAATAGGAAAAAAATGATCTATGTGCCATGTATATGCACGACGTACTGGTGTAATCTATATTACACTCGTGTGGTCTCTTACCCAACGGAGTAGCCAGCTCCCGGACAGGTCAGGCGGTCGTCTGAGCTTCTCTGCTACACGACATACAACAGTTAACGTCTATAAAAATTAATCGATCATCGAAAAACGCTATTTGTTATCTTGGGTTTGACATCACAGCTATCTCATCTAAGAGTGTTAACAAAGCCTAGGGTAATTAACTATAGGCATTGATCCCTAGCCATGTCTCCTAAATCTCTTTCAACGCCATATTAAAAAGTATAAACAATTTAAAGATATAAAGAAGATGCATTGTTAAATTCCAGGGTTGGTTAATTTCTTGGTTTTGCCCCCAATCTCGAGTAGTACAACCCACCTGCACTCAGTCCCTTTGCACATGATGCAACACACACTAGTTCGGCTAGCTAGCTCCATCCCAGAGCTCCCAACCACTGAGGGCGGCAACCAATAAGGGCGCAGCAAATGCAGAAACGAGGCGAGGCGAGGATACAATGCAAAAGCTGGACACACACCCCTGCAGCTAGCATACATGCATGGAAGCTCCCCGGGGGCCCACATGCTAGTTGCTGCGTGCCGGTGAGTCCATCAATGCATGCACGCCATTGAAACAAAAAAAGACGACACGTAGTAGGAAACAATGGGAGCACATCACTAGCACAGGCACCAGCAAGCCAATCGAAAATGTATATATAAATATATTGGCCTCAATAGAGAAAAGGTCTAAAAAAGAAAAAAAAAGGTAAAATAGAGAGCATTGCATGCATGTGTGGTGCATGTGGTGGATCATGCATGGCTATAACAGCTTGGGAGTTGGGACCAATTACACATTGTGCCATGGAGGGAGGATTACAACATTGGTATGTGCTAGCTGCCACAAAGAATGGCACATGGAGAGGAAAACCACACTTAATAAATACTAGCCCTACTAATATACGGAGTACTATGCAATGGCCGCCCGTCTACTACGTACTCCTATATATTTGCAGCATCACCTGGTTTCCATCGTCAGATCGTCTCTCTGAATCTCTCTGATCATGTGGCCAGCATTGCCAGGTACTGCTTTAATTTGATACCGTGGGCTGTGGTAATTATGCGAAATTTCTCACATGGTGTGTCAAAGATGATTGATCGCTAGTTTAATTGATTCAAGACGTTTGCATGCATGATCGAAACATTGCATGGCACATGCAAGCTCGTGTCAAATAAATTACTAACCTGGAAAGCGTGCGGTTTATACTTCACAGTTTGGAAGTACAAAACCACCATAATTAACCTGTCTGGTATTACTACTATCGTTTCCCAGAATAAAAGTGCTGCACCTTGAGGTAATTCTGGTCGCATGCTTGCACGTACGTACGCTCTCTGGGCGCCAAGTTGAAGAACTTTAATACTCCAACCATATATCCAGCAGCTAGCAGTGATGAACAGTTGACTAGCTAGCTGGAAAATGCTCACCAGCACAGTGTGAGATCCGAAGAACCGGCTGGGCCGGGGCTATCTCACATATATGCAAGTTGAGCCTAGCTAAGCTGACACACTCGGTGGATCATGCACCATATCCATGCAGATGCAGGCATGCGTGGTGGCTCAAATTGCTCAAATTTATCGCTCAACCGCGCGCAGATCGGAAACAAAACAAATAATGGCCAATCGATCTGTTTGTCGCCCACTGCATGATCGTACGTAGAAACGCTTTGTCTACCCTGCAGTGCCAAAAACGTTTCTTAGATCTACCCCAATCAATAGATCGCCATATTCACATTTTTTTGCTTATAATGAACTGGGCCGGGCGGTCCAAACAAAATGGCACAGTGCAAATGCAGGCATAAACTAAAAAAAGTTAAAAATCACAAACGGCACGATGCAGTGGATCACAGCAACTACGTACGGCGTACGACGCAATGTAAGAGTTTTTTTTTCTACACGGCTGCA
The DNA here is from genome assembly GCA_008326285.1 of Oryza officinalis. NCBI lineage: Eukaryota > Viridiplantae > Streptophyta > Magnoliopsida > Poales > Poaceae > Oryza > Oryza officinalis. The sequence goes on along the minus strand of BDMV01000001.1, from coordinate 9,644,589 downwards.
GTGCCCCGAATTATACTACTACTCCTATAGGAAGATTATAAAGTACATTCTGTTTGTAGCCTTGCACGGAGCTCGCAGCAGCGCTGGAGCCGTATTTTAGGCCATAATAACTCGAGCAATGAGGGAAATAAGGGGAGTACGGACTACGGAGTAGGAGTACACCTCACTGAACTAAACAACGACCCAAGCTGAAAAGAAAAACCGAAGAGATCGAACAGCTAGCGAGCGAGCGCGCGCCGCCCCGGCCTTTGGTGGGATAAAAGAAGGGGAGAAAAAAAAAATCAAACAGAGGAGGCGGCCGGGATGGGCCCACCGGAAAAACCTAGGGGTCACGTCAGCACGTGGCGGCTGGTCCCGCTAGTTAATTTAACCGCCCCGCGCAGTAGGCCCAGCCCACCACGACTTTTGAGCGCGGCCGTTAATCCACCCGGCGGGCGGCGGGGATTCGCTTAATCCCATTGACGGCGCCGCGCGGCACGGACCGCGTTCATGACCGCCCTCGTGCACCGATCGAATCATCCAGCCGTGCATGTTTGCGCGTCAAGATCCTGCCCTCCATTTTTGCGCGTCAAGATCCCGCCCCCGGGAGTCTGATGCTTTACAATTTTCGCCGGTAGATAAATCGTACTTTCCCCCTCTCATAAAAAAAAGTTGATCTTATACAAGATATATGATACGTCTTACTTAATATTACAAATCTAGATATAAACATATCTAAATTCATACACTACTACAGACAAGGTATGATACATCTTACTTAATATAACAAATCTAGACATAAACATATATAGATTCGTACGCTACTACAGAAATAATTTTTCTGTATGAGAACCTCTTAGCTTGCAGATGGACCAGAACTGATCGCGTTTACAAAAATTGACCTTCATATTCGCATACAACTCCTTAAAAGACCCGCATGTAAAAATTTATTTTCACAGACGAGCCTCTTAAGGGACCACATAAAAAAATGGCATGCAGTCCTCTTAAGGGCCTCAATATAGTGGTGAAGGACTCAATACATACAAGCCTCTTAAATGGTCCACATGCAAAAATACCCCCTCTACTGCACAGATTTTTTTTCCTTCACTTTCTTTTCTCTCTCATCACTTTAATTGTTTTTTAACTCTTCTCCTCTCTCTTTCTCTCCTCTCCTAATTATTCTCTCTCTTTCTTTCTCTTCTCTTTCTCTCCCCTCTCTCTTTCTCTCTGAGTAGGAGTGGGCATCGGTAGGCCACTACCGTCGACGAGGAGATGGCCGAGAGCAGGCGGCAGTGGGCGGTGGCCAAGAGCAGATATGGCGATGGCAAGAGCGGCGGATTCGGGAGGGCCAGATCCGCGGCCCTAGTGAGCGGCAGCGACGGCGATGGCGTTGGTGTCGGTGTCGACGGGCAGCAGATCCAGTGGCGTCGTCCTCGGGAAGACCAGATCCACCGCCCTCGACAGCGGCTGTGTGACGGCGACAACAAGCGGTGGATTCGGTGGCATTGTCCTTGGGAGGGTCGGATCCGTCGTCCTCGGGAGCAGTTGCGGCGACGGCGACGGCAGCGCTGCCCTCGAGAGGGCCAGATCCGCCGTCATAGGGAGCGCCTGTGATAGCGGCGACGACAACGACAGGCTAGGGTTTCGGATTTTTTGAAATTTTATTTTCTTTTGCCGAATTTATTTTCGCATGTGGTTGTGCTAGCCACATGCAAAAATTTAATTTTCACAAATCTTTGGACGCATGCGGACTATTCGTCCGCATGCAAAAGTTAATTTGGAAAAATGATTTCGGTAGCAGTGATAGTATTAACATGTGTCATATTTCACATTGTTTTTAATGGGATGGAGAGATATCTACCGTCTAGAGCCACATGATTGGCAAGACGACTCGATCGACATGCCCGAGTGATTTCATTATTCCAATTTAATGCATGTAATATTTTTTTTAAGAAAAAGAGTACTACTGAAATCATAAATTTTGGTAGGTGCTACAAGTATGATAAACGAAAAATCAGTGGAAAACATTATACTACAAAGATGAGTTGATGTCAAAACTGATAAGTTTCGTCCCCTTTGGTTAAAATTATCCGTCTTTCCGACGGTGAAAAAACTACGAGCAAGTCATTTGTATGATCGGAAGCGATAAGTATTTCTGACCGGAGGAAGCATCTGTGTTTAGAGAAAACAAATACTACTAATCATTTGTAGTGACCTCATTATTCCCTGCCAAACACTAATGACATTTATTACACGTTTACCCAGGTTTTTTTTCCGACTAACAAAATAATACTCCCTCCATCTTAAATTATGATGGACGTCCTCTTTTGAAAATCAAACTTAGTAACTATTAGCTAATAATCATACTGATCATACCTATACTAACAATTATACATGTTATATTATTAAATTTATATTTTCAAATACTTTCATGTGATATTAATTTCATATTCATTAGATACATATCATGAAATAAATTAATAATCAAAGTATGTAATTAAAACCATGTAAAAAAATATGTCAGAATTATGGATAAGACATACTTTTTATCCTTGGGGTTGTGCAATATATGGATACGACGTATCCTTAATATACGGGAAGGTTACCTTGACATAATGAAATTCGGTTAACAACCAGAGAAATTGTATCCTGAATAGAAGGTGTCAAAGTCATATTCAGGGAATGTGCAATCTTTGTGATTTCGTAGGCCAAAAATATTTTTCGAGTTCTACTTGGAGGTCAAGACAGTTTATGATATAAATACAAAGCCTCCCAAGGGGTACGAGATCATCAAATCATAGCGCAAGCCACCATATAGCAGAGACAATCCGAAGGATTTGAAGACAACTTGTCATCTAGATCTCGTCGAGTCGTTCTCGATAGAGCTCTCATCGGTACTTGATATTTTTCTGTTGTTCTCTATTGTAATCTCTGTGGTTCTCGTCATAATCCCATATAAACTGAAGTAGGGCTAGTACCTTACGAGGGGCCTGATCCAATATAATCCTTGTCTTTGTGTGCTTGATGTTGTTTCGTGTCGATTCTTACTCCAATGTACCCTAATACCCTCAGAATACGGTCTACGGATATAACCCGTCGACAGTGACGCGCCAAGTAGGGAGACTTGGTACTCAAGGTTTCACCGAGATGGCTTCAACCTCAAGGCCTACCGACAACAATGCCTGCTTTCGTCCTGGCCTAGGAGATGCTACCTAGCCGACGTTCGTTTGGACTCAAGTTGGATCCATTGTTTTCCCCGTCTTCGCTGCAACTCCAATCTCGCCTTCCCCAATACAAGTCGGGATCAAGTACGAAACCGCGAGGACGACCGAAAACAATCCTTCGTCAGCTATTCCTCTTGTCCAACCAGAAAAGAGGAAGTTGACCACTTCAGCTTCTTGAAGAATTCCTAAAACGGCCAAGGCCCAGACACCTGTTGGGGGCCAGGCGTCAAGGAAGTCTCCTCCAAACCATGACACCTGGTGTTCGATCCACAGGACATCTCAACAGTCTATGGTCGAATGTCTGGTAATACTTCAAGTGAAGACTGAATTCGATGCTTGCAAAGAGCGAGATATCCAGCACACATCTCCGTATAAGGTGTGGTGCCCGATCTACAAATCGAAAAGTCACCCCCTTACCGACTGCAAGATACCAGATCCATGGTTCATGTTCCTTGTTGTCCGATCTACAAACATCAAGATCAACCTTGAGACGCATCAGTGGATGATAGCGAGATGGAAACCCCGAATCGTCTGGTCGGATTCATTGACATCGATCCTTGCGAACCCTCAGTTCTTCACAGCTTGGAATCTTCAGGGTCCAACTCTCCGCGTGAAGTGAATGTGATCGAAGGGGTCATCGAGGACGTACGTGAAGTGGGTGAAGTTCATTCGAGAGAAGAACGCCTACTCCTGTTGCGTCGCGCCATCCTGAGGAGTTGGTTCAAACTCCTGCCGAACACTTCATCGTGGTCAACTCGTTGCTAAAACAAACTTCGTTTGACCCAATTATCTTCCCAGAAGCAGATGACTGGGTCAGACGGATACAGTCAACGGTAGCCAACCTCAATTCTACCTTCTTGGCCATGGCCGGATCAAACCCACAAGATCCTTCTCGAGATCCCCGTTCTCAAGGTAGAGACCAAGCACCAGAGAATGATGTTGCTGAGGACGCTCTTAGTCCACACCCCAGCGGAGATCCGGACCGCAATCCTCGAAACGCATCGCCAAGAAGAAAGGACAATCAACCCCCTTCTCATCAAGATGACCGCGATCTTCACAATCACTTGAATGGGCGTAGGCAGGAGCGACAAGATCGGAACGATGTCGACCGCCGTCAACCTCGCGCACTTCGCGGAGGAAACAGAGGGCGGGACGACAACGACAACCGAGCAGATCGAAACAATGATCGAGATCGTCGAGATCGCCAAAGTCAATAGGGCGATAACGATCAAGGTCGACAACAACATGAGGACAATCAACAACGGCGAAACTCATGATTCCCGAATTTCAGGAGGGACCGAGGACAAGGTCGTAAGTCAAGGAGCCGCACCCTCGACTACGGTGATCCTTTGTCGACATCATCATCAACTGAAGGCGGTTCTCGCAGGCCGCGAGGACGTCGTCCACCCTTTATACTGGGAGGCGAGTGTCGGGCTTTCACACCTACTCTGCGAGAGGGACGATGGCCAAACAAGTTCCGTCCTGAAGCGGTAGAAAAGCATGATGGCAGTACTGATCCAGAGGAGTTCCTGCACGTATACTCTATAGTTCTTTACGCAGCCGATGCAGATGACAATGCGTTGGCAAACTATTTGCCAACAACGTTGAAAGGATCTGCCTAGTCATGGCTGATACACCTCCCACCTCGCTCGATTTCCTCTTGGGAAGACCTATGGCAGCAATTCCTCGCCAATTTTCAAGGAACATACAAGCGGCATGCGATCGAGGACGATCTACATGCCCTTAGGCAGAATCCGGGCGAATCCTTGAGGGACTATATACGGAGTTTTAACGAGTGTCGGACTACGATCCTCGAGATCACCGATGCTTCTGTCATACGCGCATTCAAGTCAGGCGTTCGAGATTGATACACCATCCAAGAGTTGGCGACAAGACGAATCACTTCTGTCATGAAGCTGTTCGATATCATCGACAGGTGTGCTCACATAGATGATGCCCTCAGAAGGAAAGATGGAAAAGGCAAGGTGGTCGAGGAAAAGCAATTAGACAACAAAGAAGCACTGGAGTCCACCAAAAAGAAAAAACAAAATCGCAAAAAGGAAGGGAAACACAAGGCGGAGATAAAGGTCCTTGTTGCAGAACAAGAAAACCACCCCCAAAGCGCCTGGTCTTTCAAGGTGATGAACCAGTACGACAATGGTGTCCAATTCACAAGACCAGCACACATACTCTGGAAGAGTGCCAGGTCTTACAGAAATCATTGGCAAAACAACTGGCCCTCGAAAAAGGAAAGCGAGTTCGCGTGGTCGAGAGGAGCACTGATGATCTCTCGTGCGACAACGAACTCGTGTTCCCAGACTTCGACCTGCATGTAGCCCATATCTTCGGACAGTTGGAGGAGGGAAAGGAGCATACTTTTCTTACGCAAATAGAAAGTGCGAACAAAGTAATCAACTTACTGAATCACAGGCTTTTTTTTGTATTGAACGCATGGCGTAGCTAGGACCCCTCCAATCATGTTTGAGCCTATGTTCACCCGGGGCCCAAAAAGGAGAATTCCAGCAATATTTATATTGCCCCTTTTTATTTGCTTTATTACTTCTATTCTAGACCCTATCGCGGTTCTACGACGTACACCTCTAAAAGGAAGTATAAGAAGGTAGAACGCGAAGTCTGCTTTACGTCACAAAAAGTCACGGCCAAGATGAAGTGGTCTAACCAGAAGATTGAGTTCTCTGATCACGACCACCTGACAACAACAATCATACCAGGCCGATATCCGATAAAGTCGAACCTACTATTCAGAATATCAAGGTGGCACGCGTCCTCATCAACGACGGCAGCTCCATCAACCTCCTCTTTACTAGCATACTCTACGCAATGGGTATCCCTAGAAGCGAGCTTGTTGCTTCCGACCAGCCCTTCCATGGGATCACTCCAGAATCATCGTCAAAACCGTTGGGGAAAATCACGCTAGCTGTGACGTTCTGCCAAGCTAACAACTTCCGTACAGAACAGATCACTTTCGACGTAGCGGAGTTTGACATGACTTACAATGCTATCCTCGGAAGGAATGCTCTCGCGAAATTCATGGCGGCATCCCACTACGCGTAACAGATTCTAAAGATGCCAGGCCAAAAATAGACAATCACGATCCTCAGGAACACGAAGGTAGTGGTACAGTACAACAAGAGGAGCCTCGACATGGTCGAGCATACTTCCACGCCACCCACCACCTCAGAACCTCCTCGGAAAGTGAGCAAACCCAACAAGAAACCCAAGCCCGACGACGCAATTAAGATAATCCCATTGGCCAATAGTAACCCTGACAAGACAGTCAAGATCGAGACAATGCTCGACAACAAATAGGAACTCGAGCTCATTAGCTTTCTCCGTGAGAATGCAGACATGTTCGCTTGGCAACCATCCAACAGGCCTGGTGTCCCTAAGGAGGTGATCGAGCACAAACAGTATTTGTCCAGCCCTCCTGTACTCGTTGCCCTACAGCCAATGGAAGAACTATCTCTATATATTGTTGTCATGCCTTATTCTATTAGCACTGTGATTATTGTTGAGAGGGACAAAGTACAACATCCTGTGTACTACGTCAGCAAGTCCCTCCATGATGCCAAAACTCGATATCCTCAAATCCAGAAATTGCTCTACGCTATAGTCATGACATAACGGAAGTTGCGTCACTACTTCTAGGCCCACAAATTAACGGTCGTCTCTTCTTTCCCTCTAGGCGAGGTAGTAAGGAACAAAGACGTCATCGGACGCATTGCTAAATGGGTCATCGAACTCATCCAATTCGATGTCAACTTCGTCCCACGCACAACCATCAAGTCTGAGGTTCTCACCGACTTCGTTGCTGATTGGACTATTTCTGAGGACACCCCAACCAGTCAGACGAATAACGAGACATGGGCAATGGCGTTCGACAGGGCATTCAATAGCCAAGGAGTAGAGGCAGGATTCATTCTGACATCTCCAACTGGAAATTAGTTCAGACATGTAATACACGTCAACGTCAGAGCTACAAACAACACCATAGAGTACGAGGGACTACTCGCCGGATTACGAGCAGCTGCAGCACTTGGAATAAAGTGATTAATTATGAAAGGGGACTCAGAGTTAGTCACCAACCAAGTGCACAAGAACTACAAAAAAAGACACATCCTGTAGAGTGGGCACCATCTCTCCAACTATCAAGTGAAAGATGTGTGTCTCGGGCCTCCATCTATCCACCAAAGCACTCAGTAAGGCCTCATCAATGTTGAAACATGGTGACCTTCCACGTGAAGGCTCAACCAATCGTGCAAACATCAACAACTCAGCGGCTCTCAACCTACAGCCTGTCAAATTGAAATAATTAGCAATGTAAAAAAATTTTAAATGACGGTACTCGTAGAAATGTTTTTTCACATACCTTGGAACCTAACGAGGATCGATATGCCAATACTGATCCAGTCCTCGCATTTTCAACACATTGCAGAAAGTCCCTCGACAGGAGCTGACCAAGTTCTTCGCCGAAGTCAGGAAGCTGGAGCGAAAGTTCGACGGTTTAGAGGTACGCCATGTCTACCGCAAAGACAACACCGATGCTGACAACCTGGCACGGTGCGTGTCCAGAAGAGAACCTTTTGAACCAGGAACCTCTCTAGACGTCCTGACAAAACCCTCAGTTAAAATCACGGACGACGAAAGCACCTTAGCCAACACCGAGAACAGCTCGGTGCCTACCGTAGAGGTCAACAATGTCGTAATAGACATCGAGATCACGGAACTCTGGCGTACTCCGCTCATCAATTTCTTGGATGCCGACGAGCTACCAGACGAAGACACCACAGCAGATAAACTTTCTCGTCAGGCAAAAGCTTACTGTATAATTGGCAACTACCTATAACAAAAAGCCCCGAACGGAGTTCTGCTCAAGTGTGTCTCTCCCGAGGACAGCAAGGATTTGCTACTCGACATTCATGAAGGAATCTGCAGATCTCATGCTAGCAGGCGAACATTGGTCGAAAAAGCCTTTCGATAAGGATTTTTTTAGCGGACAGCTCTTCAAGACGCTTGCGACTTGGTAAAACAGTGTGAAGCATGCCAATTTCACAGCAAACATACCAATATGCTGGCCCAAGCGCTCTAAACTATCCCTCTCATCTGGCCATGCTTGTGCTGGGGACTCGACATCCTCGGACCGCTTCTCCAAGGACAAGGCGGCTATAAGTTCTTATTCGTGGCTATTGATAAATTTACTAAGTGGATCGAGGCAGGGCCAACAAGAGAAATCAAAACTGAACACGTCATCAAGTTTATGAAAGGGATATTCTGTAGATACGGACTACCACATCGGATCTTGACAGACAACGGCTCCCAGTTCACTAGCAGTGCCTTTCAGGACTTCTACATCGAATTCGGAGTAAAAATCTGCTTCCCATCAGTCTCCCTTCCTTAGAGTAATAGGCAAATCGAGCGGGCAAATGGTATTGTGCTATAGGGGATCAAAACACGTGTGTACGATAAGCTATTGGTCTATAACACACGTTGGGTTGACGAACTCCCTCTGTCTTATGGGCCGTCCGCACTACCCCTACAACCTCCACCAAAGAGACTCCCTTCATTCTCTTGTATGGTTCCAAGGTCATGCTTCCTTTGGAGTTGCGACATCGGTCTACACGAGTCGAACAGTATTCAGATAAGGACCAGGTGGAGCAGCGAGCAGACAATGTCAACCTTCTAGAGGAACTTTGAGAACGTGTTGTCGTGCGAGTAGCCATGTACTAACAGGCCCTACGTCGCTATCATGAAAAGCGTGTTCGTGCCCGTACACTCACCATCGATGATTACATCCTCTGATGAGTTCAGAATCAGGCAGGGCAAAACAAGCTCTCACCTAAGTGGGAGGAACCGTACATGGTGGTCGAAGTCTTAAGGCCAGGCACGTTTAAGATCGCAGACGATGAAGGCCACGAGTTGGCAAAATTCTTGGAACATCGATCAACTACGTAAATTTTATGTATAAAACCGATGTACCAAAATCTGTAAGTTCTGTCTAATAATATATAGTATTTCAAATTCCTATCTTTAGAAGTGTTTTACCCGATGAGCCCTTTTTCTTATATCGCCTTGTCTCGAAGTCGATCCTACTGTCCTCTTATGCTAGGGATGGCTAGCACTGTGAAAGTTTGTCAGGCCATGCAGGGTCAAATGACTATGTTAGATCTGGTCATGTTAGAGTACCCACTTGAGCGTATTAACTAAGCCGTGTAACCGGGAATTGATTTTTTCCACTTCACAGCTGGGGATTAGGAATTTGCAGCTTTAGCTTGATTTGTTATAAGATTTAAGCTGTCTTTATGGAAAATGACATTTCTACAAAAACAGCTGGGGGCTAGGGAGAGTACCATACTCTGTCGACTGAGGGTAGTCCTTGTGAGAGTACTCATACACTATATTTCTTTCAGATACTTATACAATAGATTTCAAATTCTTACTTAAGTTCTAATATATAAAATGCTAATATGTACATTGAGTGTTTTCTAGGTACATAAACTACCAGGATGGCCACTGCCAGTTCATTGTAGAGAAGACATCCTCGGCTAGCGGAGCGAAGGATTGCATGAGGCGGTCGATCTCGTTAGCTTTCATATGAGAATGCGAGAAACCCTCTCAGAGAAAACCTAAGCTAATATGTGGACGCACATCTCGGATGCAGGCGAGGATGTGACCACCAGCATATCGACTAGCGCGACGACACTACTGTTTCAAGCTGTCGTTGATCCGCTTCCCGATCCCTGCAAATTGATCACATGTACTCCGCATCCACGAGAGATGACCGCTTATGGACTTCTCGGGAGGAGGATGGACCACCCGCAACTCTTCAAAAAGATGTTGCAATGCCAGACAACAACCCTCGAGGTAAGCATCGACCCAGAATTCCCTACCTCGAAGGGCCTCTACGTCTTGTTCCTTCCGGGCAGCATTGGCCATCTTCTCGAGCTTCGCCTTCTCAAACCTCACCTTCCAGTAGTCGGCACGACATTCTCTCTCCTCTAAGGTATTCTTGAGGTCTACGCATGAAATTTGATCTCGATTAGCTTCCCCGGCGTATACGGGGGCAAAGACTATAAAGATCAAAGTTTCATACCTTGATTCCGCTCGACGAGAGAGTTGAGTTGGAATCCCTGAGGATCCAACGCGCTATCCGGGTTAACGACGACCAAGGCTTGGTTGTCACCACTCAGGTTCGAAGAAGCATGAGGAGAAGGAGGCACAACATTAGACTCACGAGGACATCCTCCTTACTGGACGACCTCGTCTTCGATACATCCAAAAATCAACATAATCACATCGAAAACTTAGGAACAGCAAAGAAGGACACCGTTCTCGGAAAACGACAAGTCTAACAAACTGTTCTTAAAAGTTACAAGGGGACCAACAGTTACTGTTTAAAATAAGGGATGACGCTCTCCCCCAGATCAACGAGTTCTGACATCACATCCTCGCACGTCGCGTCAGCCCCGCCCTTTTCTAAAGCCTTCTCCAAGTTGACCTCGGGGTGCGTGAGCTTTAGGCATACGAGAACGTGACATGTGCCAGTCTGGAGACTGGTACACATCTCCTCGGCATCTTGCTCGGTGTGCTTCATGGATGTGCCCTCCAGCTTGCCAATGAGAGAACCTAGAGATCCCAAGACGGTTGTGTCGTCGAGGAACTCGAGGCCCTTCTCGTGCACACCTAAGTTGCAGGCCACCATGTCAAGTCGCCCATAGTTGTCTTGGACACCTTGTCGGAGTGACACCAGGTTATCTCGGGTCTTCTCCATCTGTTTCTCCCAGCCTTGCTGCTCTCTCTCGTGGCCGGTGACTAGGTCCTTGAATTTCTTCAGGTCCCTTTGTGCTTCAGCTAGTTGGGTTTTCCTGAGCTGCTCTACTTCCGCAAGGATGTCGCGTGTGCAGGATTGTAGTAGACGACTGGCTTCCACCAATTCATCGATCGCTGAAAGCGGGATGATGGCGGGAGAGGCACTCGGTGAAGGAGGAGGGGTGCTGACGCGGTGACGACGATTGCGGGGGGTGCGGAGCTCGTGTCCTCGCGACTGGTGCTTTGAGCCGAGGTCGCGGGGAAAGAGTTACAACCAAAGGACGCATACGTTATAGAAGGTATTACAAGAACGCACAATATGAAAGTAAGTAAGACGGTCACTTACTTGGGCTTAACCCGCTTCAGGAGCATCTTCTTCCCCAATGAGGAAGACTTCACACCGGAAGTGGTCTGCAAGATATGTAAGTCAGGACCAAAAATCCTCCTCAGGATGGTTTATGGAAAACAGGGAGCTTGACTAACCTCAGATCCGCTTGTCTACACAAGTGTTCCTGCCCCGGACGACTTCGTTAAAGCCGTCCACCTCCTCTTGGAGGGTTTTGTTCCACTGCCGCTAGGAGTGTTCTCGGCAGTGGCCTGCTCCAAGATCGCCTTCTCTTCTCTTTCAGAGAAGTCGCGACCTAGTGGTCGGCAAGCAGGCCGATGATGTCCGTCAGAGGCAGGACCTGCAAAGTTCAGATTATTACTCTTTCAGATAACAATAGTCGAACGAAAAAAACAATAATCAAGGTCACTTATATTGATGGTTGCATCCCTGTCCAAGGACAGGAGGTTGCAAAGCGGGGTGAGGAGGTTGTCTGGGTCTGGTGGGGTGTCGATAACCAGATGACTAACCCGGGTGGCCACGGCTCCGTCATCGAGTTCTGCAAACAAGACATTAGTATTAATTTACATCGATTAGCCATGGTCGGATCAAGGTTAGGAGGGTTATGAGATAGTATACCCCGAACTGAAATCTGTGTTTCATCTTATACCCCGTGTACTCGTACGCATGGTGGGTGTGAGCTTGGAGAGGCTGGATTCGACGACGTTTGAAATTTTCAGCGACTGCATACCCCGACAACCCTTGATCTTGGAGCTCGCGGATCTTGTATATGAAACTTTTGAGGGAGGGGGTTAGGGAAGGTTTGGATGTCCACAAGGGGAGCGCACGGGCTTCTCGTCTGGGACAGCGAGGCTAGCAGGGCGGTCCTCGATGTGTAGGTAAAACCATTTTTACCTTCACGATCCACAAGAGGAAGGGCAGTTGAAGGGGATATATTTCGCCTTCGTCCCATCCCGGAGACGAAAGCCACAGCAGCCGAAGATTTTACAGAATTCCATCCACCTAAGCTCATAAAAGTATCTAAATAGATCTAGGAAAAGCGATATCGCAAGGTACGTCTCGCAAAGATGTGTAAATATACTAAGAAATACAATGGAGTTGGGGTTTAGGTGGAGAAGGTGGATGCCATAGAAATTCAAGAGGAGAAGAAGAAATTCGGAAGGAGGAGGCAGGAACCCACTCCGTGCGAAATCTCCAAGACAAACAATTTGGCCAAGTGCGAGGTTAGGGTTTTGTACCTCCTTCCGATCGTTCCAGGTTTTTCTTCCTCGGGAGTGATCCTTCGATCTGCAGTGCCTTTAGGTCCTCCACATCAACGTTGGATTTTTCCAAATCCATTGGTTTGGTTCAGGATGAGGGTGAGGTGTGAAGATTGGATCTTCAACTGGTGAAAGTTGCGGAAGTTGGAGAGCGCAAAGTAGTAAGGGATCACTTATGGAAAGGAGACAAAATGAATCTCAGGATTGAGATTTATAGGTCATGGCCGACGGTTCGTATTTCGAGGAAGGAAGAGAAACGACCGTCGTGGTTTTCTCGGTTTGTTTATGATAGTTTTTTAAACTTCAATTCAAATTCATGGTGGACCGTTGCTTTTTAATGGTGTTGTCGAATGCTTCATACTTTCTTGATAACTCGAGAACGGTTAGACAAGCACGACACCATTTATTCGAGAACTCTGGCTCGAGAACATTGTGAATTCATTTGATTTGAAGTCGGGGACTACTGTCAGACTTATGGATAAGGCATACCTCCTATCCTTGACGTTGTGAAATATACGGATACGACATACCCTTAGTATACAGGAAGGTTACCTTAACATAATGGAATTCGGCTAACAAACAGAAAAATTGTATCATGAATAAAAGGTGTTAGAGTCCTATTCGGGAAAGGTACAATCTCTATGATTTCGTAGGCCAAAAATATTCTTCGAGTTCTACTTGAAGGTTAAGGCAATCTGCGGTATAAATATAAAGCCCCCAGGGGGTACGGGATCATCGAATCATAGCGCAAGCCACCATATAGCATAGGCAATCCGGAGGACTTGAAGACAACTCGTCGTCTGGATTTCGTCGAGTTATTCTCGATAGAGCTCTCGTCGGTACTTGATATTTTTCTGTTGTTTTTTATTGTAATATCTGTGGTTCTTGTCATAATTCCATATAAATTGGAGTAGAGCTATTACCTTACGAGGAGTTAAACCAGTATAATTCTTGTCTTTGTGTGCTTGATGTCGTTTCGTATAGATATTTGCTCCAACGTACCCCAATATCCTCATAATACGGTCTACAGATATAACTCGTCGACAATATATACCTTATAATTTGAAACAGAGGGAGTAAGCTACATAGTGTGTCTAACTGACTATTTTTTTCTTGCATAAATATGTCAATATATTTATAGGTAGTCTCTTTTTTGCTTCGTTTATTTTTTAACAACTTATTGATCCTTGAGCAAACAACGAGAAGTTTGAGCCACGTTTTCCAAACTAATAACCAATACGTTTTTTGAAAATTTTTTTTAGAAAAGTTATTGTAAAAAAATATTAATATATTTATTAAATTTATATAATAATTAATTAATCATAATCTAATCTAATCAAACGAGCCATCCCGTTCTCGAGAGGAGAGTTAAAACCAACACACCCATATATATAACCAGATTCCTCAACAAGCCAGAACAAATGATGTGTAGTTCATTTTGTATTGTAGTATATATCACAGTACGCTTAATCTATGTCACTATTCACTTATGAACTTAAACTTTTGGTTATGGTGCTAAAACTGTCAAAATGAGGGCCCACACGTCAGTGAGAGGGAGGTCCACGGATCAGCGCTGTAGGCATAAACCATGCAGGGAAGCGGAGAGCAGTGTCAGCTCTCTTCTTCTTCTTCACCTGCTAACCACCAGCTGTTGCTAGCTGTTTCTCTCCCCTTGTCATGTGACCTCCCTACTCCCCTCTATTATTTCTCTCTCTCTCTCTCTCTCTCTCTCTCTCTCCCCCTCCTGTCCCTATCATTCCCATTGCCCGATTTAGCGCTCGCCGTTGTTTTCGCAGCAGCGGCGGCGGTGGCGGCGGCGGCGGCAGCAGAGGGAGAGGGAGCAACAAACACGCGAGCTAAAACGAGGGCCGCACAATCTCCGGCACCACGCCGCGCTACATTAGGATACGGGCGCTCGGCGACGGGGAAGGTTTCGGGCGTCGCGCCATCGATCGCGGGCGCGCATTTGCGTTGATTCCGGGCCAGGCTCCCTCCCCGGCCATGGCGCAGCTGCCGCCCAAGATCCCAACCATGGCGACAGCTTGGCCGGAGTTCGGGGGCGGGCACCATCACCATGCTGCCCACGGCCACCATCACCAGCGCAGCCCCTCCATGGGGGCGTTCCTCGCGGCGCCATTGCCGCCGTTCCCGCTCCCGCCGCCGGCGCCGGCGAACGGCGGGGCGCAGCAGCAGCAGCAGCCTTCCTGGGTCGACGAGTTCCTCGACTTCTCGGCGGCCAAGCGCGGCGCACACCGTCGCTCGGTGAGCGACTCCGTGGCCTTCCTCGACCCAGTTTCCGACGACAATGCCGGCGTCGGGGCGCACGACTTCGACCGCCTCGACGACGACCAGCTCATGTCCATGTTCTCCGACGACCTGCAGCCGCCTCCATCGCAGCAGCAGCCTGCCGTGCCCGTGGCGAGCGCGTCGTCGCCGTCGGACCACAACAGCATGAATGACGAGAAGCAGGACAAGGGCGAGACAGAGGAGGCCCAGAGCGAGTGCGACGGCGCCACGCCCGGGCAGCCGGCCTCCCCCGCCACCGTTGATCCCAAGCGCGTCAAGAGGTACTACAAATCCGACAATGCACAGCTTGCAAACGCAGAATTCCCCAATTCTCCAATTTCATCAGCATTCTTGCCTCCGCAACTGCAGGATCCTGGCGAACCGGCAGTCCGCGCAGCGGTCGCGCGTGCGGAAGCTGCAGTACATCTCGGAGCTGGAGCGCAGCGTCACGTCACTCCAGGTGCGTGCCGAATTATGCATTTCGTGCCGGAATTTCGCCGAGCACCGCATGCGCGCGCGCGCCGTGAATTTGACCTCGAACCGTTTGCGTTTTTTTTCTGTCTCCCGAGCAGACGGAGGTGTCGGCGTTGTCACCCCGCGTCGCGTTCCTCGACCACCAGCGCTCGCTGCTGACGCTGGGCAACAGCCACCTCAAGCAGCGCATCGCCGCCCTCGCGCAGGACAAGATCTTCAAAGATGGTGACCGCCATTGCCACCTCAATTATGCTACTATCCTTCTCACAATGTCGCTGTCCGAATTCAATTCGGGCGACATGCATGCAACCAAATTCCAAAACTAAACTAACACTTGTTCTGAATTCCCTCCCCTGTGCTCTGCTCTGCTCAGCTCATCAGGAGGCACTGAAGAAGGAGATAGAGAGGCTGCGGCAAATCTACCACCAGCAAAGCCTCAAGAACGCCGAATCCCAACCGGCGGACGCGGCCCCGGTCCGCGGCAGCGACAAGGCCGACCTGATCGCCAGCGAGGGGACCGCCGCGGCCGCTGCCGCGCCATGCCCGCCCTCGTGATCGCCCGAGATCCGGACGCTCTAGACCTCTAGTGAGGCGGCGCCGGCCCTCGCGACAACCACGAGCGTTGCCGCGGGTGGGCCGGCGCCGTGTTAGGATTGGTGCATTGTTAATTTGGGTTTGCATTCTTTGGGGTGTAATGTAACATGATTTGTTCATTCGGGTTGCTTTTGTTCATTCTTGTGCATCCGCTGCTGCTGCTGCTCCTGATTCTTCTCTACTTCCCTGATTTGTAATTTTATTCCGGCATTTTGGGCGAAGGTTGTAGCTAAGAATTGTAATTCAGATTGGGTGAGGTCAAGTGTTTTGTTTGGCTGGTTTTTTCTTATTTTTGTATCTTATAAATCAAATGTAATGTTTTTCCCCATTTTTCCTGTATTATCCACTGTATGTATTTACAGCTATCCATCAGTCTCTCTCTCTCCCCTTTAATCCTTCTTTCCTCTCGCCAACTTTCGTTATTGCCAACTGTTACGAAGCTCGCATGTAAAGTTCATCTACACGTTACTGTAGTATCTAACCATTTTTTTTTCTCTCTCTCTCCATTGGACTGTGGGTGTGATGCATACTTTACAATCAAGCACAGGGGTAACAACGGCGTCAGTCACATGCATGCAATTCGCCGTCGACACCAAACATGCAAGTATGCAACCAAGCATCACATTCCTTGCTGTTTCATCGCGAGATTTAAAATGGTGACAAGGAGATGGGAAGGGGCTGGGTCACTGGGAGGTGCCTTGCTTTTGCTGCAAGGGATAGGCATGTTCGCCTGCGGCATGTGCATGTGCGTGCTGCGCCCGTATCGGCCGGTACAAGTTAACTCTGGCAAAAACGGGTTAGGTTTAGCGTACGTGCCTGGTGGTAGAGTGCTAGTACTACTACGACTATACATTATCATTGGGCATTCGCTGGTTCTCGTCGTCAGCTTGCCCAAGAGGGAGAAACATTTCGGAGAAACCACCGGGCCGAATTTTTTACATTTTAGTTTTTCTTTAAGAACTTATTTTACAAATAGATATAAAAAAACCTTATTTCAGAAATGGATATTTTTCTTGGCGCCAGTGACCCTGACGTTTTTGGGTTTACGAAAAGTTTGCTTGGATTTATGAAAGGATTGTTTAGATATATACATAATTTATTCCTTATTTTAAAATTTAAAAAAATTGATTTGTTTATTTTATTAATTTTGGATTCAAAAGTAGTAGTCTCTTTTTGATCCATATATTATTTGATTCATATATACTAAATGAATACCCTCGAGGTCCTATGTATTGATGTCAATGATGTTGGTACCGATATCATTGCTCTCCTATGGTGATGTCAATAACACTGACACCGATGACCTATTCGTAAGAAACATTGCAAAAAAAAAAAATCCAGAACCATTGGGTGACGCACATGCCCCATCACTGGATAGCCTGCTCTTTTTTGTGCTGCAAATTTTGGCCATAGAAAAAAAAATTGCTATTACATGGCAGTTATATACGCCTTTTGCACTGAAGGGCTCTGAAGTAGCCTGGTTGCTCTGTTTCAAGGCTTTCCTGGAAACAACCCATGGCGCTGAAGAACACCACTGCTGCTTGCCGACCTGGAATGGAAGAGCAGGAATGGACTTCGTCTCATTCATGTTACTCTCGGTTGCCGCGGGAGGTGGGCACATGCGGCTCGAACTGGAAACAGCGTGCAACGAATGGTGAGGGGAAGTCGGCGATGGGTTTGGACATTTAGGAATATTCGGCTATCCTACGCGACTACGCGTTAATGCTTACTATTTCGATAGGATTCGAGTTGTTTGATATGAGATATGCCCTCAAACATGAATAAGGGGAACATTTTGGAATACCATGGAATGCAGGTTTCGTCGGAAATGTAAGAAACTGGCCCAAGTGATGACCGAAAGTCTATTTTGCCTCTCTTATCTTTGGCTCATGATTAAATCATCTTCTTAAACTGTAAAACCACGTATAACACATTCCTTTTCTTCAAAAAATAGAGCAAATTTATTTTTTTTGGTGGTTTGAAAAATGGTTTTTACTGATGTGACAAGTTGACCGAGGGAGGTTGAGGAAGAAGATGGGATGAGAAAGAGACTGACATGTTACTAACTCAACGAGTCAACCACGATTAACCTTCTATGTCAGTAGAAACTGCTTTTCAAACCACCTAAAGAGTCTATTTGCACTTGTTTTTAAGATACCAGAGACGTTATATCTAGTTTTGTGGTTGAGAGAGTATTCAATCAAGAGCAAGAGGAGGGACGTGCAATAGACTTATTCCAATTCCAAAGGCGCCATCGTTTGAGTTTATCCCCCAAACAAGCTCGTGCACAAGAATGAGGCCCACCTTGTCAAGCCCAAAATTGTCTTTATGGCTTTCAAGTCTGACAGATGTATTATCTCAGTTTGCAAGCCCATAGACTTTGTTTTAAGGGATCTAAGCCCATCGATTAGTGGCATTGTAGCAGCACACCATCTGATGAAGAAAAGGAAAACGATTTCTATCTCGCACTGACGAATTTTTTGCATTTTTAATTTTATTTATTTAAAGATTTGCAAAAAAAATTTTCCGTTTCAAAATATTACAGAAATAATCTCCTCTCGCCCTCCGGGAGGGCGAGTTCTAAAAATCGCCCTTCCAGAGGGCGATTTTTTCGACGTGGCAGACGGCCGTTGGGCGCCGTCTGCCGCGTCGTTGCAATTTTGCAAAAAAGTCCATTGCCGCCCTCGGCAAGATTGTTTTTTTACTGTTTCGCAGGAGGCCGCCTGCAAAAGGGCGGTCGCCCTGGCAATTTTGCAGGTGGCCCCCTTGCACCCTTACAGAGGGCGATTTTTTGCCCTCCCCTAAAAAATCCCCATTCCAATTCCGCGGTCGTTATTCGCAGCCGTCAAGACTCGAGGAAAATAATAGAGGGAGGGGTGAGGAAGAAGAAGGAGAGCGGCGAAGCCCTGTCGGTGTGCACACTCGATCGCAGGTAAATACAATATCCCGCTATATGTTTGTGTTATTTATTTTGTATAGAATATATAAGAAAAGATTTTTTTGAATATTTGAATAGTTGTTTAGTAAGATATTGATTTATAAATTAGGGCACGATTTAATTTAAGGAGTTTGACCTAGGACGAACCGATTTATATGAACCTACGTAGAATACATTCTGATCTATGTCTATGTTATTTAAATAGTTGTGTAGCACTATAATATGGATTTAAAAATTAGGGCATGATTTATTTTAGTCAATTTGACCTAGGACAAACCGATTTAGATGAACATATATAGGATATGTCCTTATGTATGTATACATTTCTTTGCGTAGAATTTTGTTTAATATAAAATTTAACTTAGGCACAGATTAATCTAGGCAACATATTCGTAGTATGAAGTAAATTAAGTTTGAACCTGTTTATCAGGCACAATGGCAAGCAAGGTCATATTTCAGATAGTTCACGGTAAAGGCAATGTTAGATATGGTCGAGATGGTGTTGATCTGTCAGAATTTAGTATGAAATCAAAGGGCATCGATAGGCCAGCCGATAAAATATTTGAGTCAGTGTATAGTTGGTTACTATGTGGATTTAAAGTGGATACAAGAGTGAACACAATGTCTCTATCCGTTGTAGTCAGTCGTGCAACGGAAGGATATTATTGGGAACTAATGCCTGTAGATAACACCAAGTCCTGGAGATGTTATGTAGAGATGGCATTTGAAAGGTCCTGGCCCCTTGTTATTTTTGTGGCATTGCATGAAATCGATAGCAGTGTTACAGTGCAAACAGAGGATGGTGAAGGTCCTAGCAATGCTGTGGAGAATGTTGGACCATCGATGCGAACTGGGGTAACGAAGCAAGGTTGGAGGAGACAATAGGCGTGGCGGATGAGGGGGAGAGAATCGAAGCAATTGTTGTGGAAATGGAGAGGGAAGATTCTGAAAATGAGCTGGCGGAGGGCGATGAATCATCGGACAAGGAGGAAGATGTACTGCCCGTTGATTGGACAAAAGATGATTTCTCTCAACTTGTTATCTCAGAGGGGTAGCAAGCACCCTTTGAATACAAGGATAACGAGGTAATCCAAGGTGCCAGGTATGCGCATAAGGAAGACATGAAAGAGGCGGTGAAGTATTGGGCGGTCTCTTTGCATAGAGAGTTTAGGCTGGTGAAGTCTAACAACTGTGTGTATGACGTGAAGTGCACGAAGGATGATTGTCCGTGGCGCGTTCATGCATATAAGGGAAAATGGAATGACTATTGGAAAGTGAGCATTGTTGGTGAGCACACATGTTGGTTGCCAGGGGTTGATAAGTATCACCGTAACATCACCTCAGCTTTTGTTGCCGGTGAGATGTACAGCGATGTGGTTTGTAACACAGACTTTGAACCAGGCTCCATTATTAGGCACATTGAAAACAAATTCAAGTATACTATAAGCTACTACAAGGCTTGGAGGGCGAAACAAAAGATTTTGGAGATGAAGTATGACACATTTGAAGCATCCTATGATAACTTGCCTCGTCTGTTAGGCACCATTGCTCAGAGAAACCCCAATACCTATTACGACATTCAGACCTTTCCGTTGTCTAATGACCCGAGCAAGAGCGTGCTGCAAAGAGCCTTTTTCTCGCTGGGTGCTTGCATCAACGTATTTGTGCACTGTCGCCTTGTGTTGTGCATAGATGGAACCTTCTTGACAGGCAAATACAGAGGTCAGATACTGACGGCGATTGGAGCCGATGGGAACAACCAGGTGTTACCTATGGCGTTTGCATTTGTCGAGAGTGAGAACACCGAAAGCTGGTATTGATTCTTGGAGAGAGTTCGCTGGCAAGTCGTGCGTATGAGGCCCAATGTTTGCCTCATTCATGATCGTCATGCGGGCATGTTGAAGGCAATTGACTACCTGCAGAATGGTTGGCCGGAGAGGGGACTTCCAGCTAGGTGGCATGATGTTCGGAGTAGGTGGTGCATGCGTCATATGGGAGCCAATTTCTACAAGCAATTCAAGAACAAGCACCTGATGGATCTATTTAAGAGGCTATGTGGTCAAAATCAAGAGAAAAAATTCAATGAGTTGTGGAGGAGGTTGGATGAGCTGACAACAAAGCAAACCGACGAGCAATCTCGTCGGCCACAGGATGACGATCCTCCAGTACCTCTTGGTCCACTACATGATGACCCGCCAACAATGAGAAGAAGGTCGGCATCGTCAATACATAATTTCTCGCAGTGGATAGAGAATGAACCAAAAGAAAAGTGGTCTCTGTTGTATGACACTGACGGGTCTCGGTATGGTATAATGACAACCAACCTGGCCGAGGTGTACAACTGAGTGATGCGAGGAGTGCGAGGACTCCCACTGGTCGGTATTGTGGAATTTATCCTTCATGGCACTCAGGCATACTTCAAGGACAGATACAAGAAAATTGCCCCTTCGATGCAAGATAATAACATTGTATTTGGGAGTGTGGTGACAAAGTATATGCAAGATAAAATAGCAAAGGCTATGAAGCACAGAGTTATTCCCCAAGGTACCCAAGTTCATAGGTACGAGATCATGTGTGTGGACAGGTGAAGGCGCGGCATCAACCGCGTTCAAGCTGTGCAGGAATGTGTGCTTCATGCGGAGGGCGGTTGCAGTTGTAGCTGCATGAAACCCAAGCATAGACATCTGCCTTGCTCACACGTACTTGCAGCAGCTGGGGATTGCGGCATACTTTCCGATATCTATGTGTCACCCTACTACAGAAAAGAAGCAATATTTCATACATGGAAGGAGGAGATATAAGGGTTCGGGATATCTAGATCTTATACAACTCTGAGGCCACAGGTGTTCTACATTCCAGATCCGTTGAAGTTAAGGTTGAAAAAGGGCCGGCGTCAGTCGAGACGCATCAGAAACGACATGGGCGAGTCGGAGGCAGGGGGAGGACTCTACGGTGCAGCAAATGCGATGAGCGCGGGCATACTTACAAGAAATGTCCAAAGAATTCGCAATCTTCAACCGTCCCAGGTTCTGATCTATCTGGACAGGCAATCGATGGCCGCCGTCCATCGGGAGAAGGAACAACAACGAGGCGACCACGTTCTAGGCGTTCTCGTGCGTCGTCTACGTCATCCGCTGGCGATGCAATGACTTCATTATTCCTAGCAGCCTTTTAGTCTAGCGGTGATCCAATTGATGTAGTATTTATAATGTTGTTGTCATGTGTCATGTGTGTAATATTTATCCTTGTGAGACATGAACTATTGTAATGCTGTTGTCATTTGTCATGTGCATAATATTTATCCTTGTGAGACATGAACTATTGTAATGTTGCTATCATTTGTGTAGTGTACCTTTAGCGTTACGAATTACCATTGTAATGAACAATTTGTGTAATGTTTTTTCGTTATCAATTGCTTATTTGTAATCACTCTTATGTATGCAGGTATGGCGGACGAGACACCAGCTCTCCTCAGTAGGGCACTGGACAGGAGCCACCGTTCGTACTTGTCGGCGGTGCAGGGTGCGCAGCTTACCACCTTTCGTCCACGCCTGTCGCGCGAGTTGTTGCGGGCCGATCCGCGACACGTTCCGTGGTATGATAGAGCTTAATTACTTGATGGCATTTTTTGGCTATTTGGAAATATGTGGTACTAATGTTGAACTCCACGGTACGCAGGTTGCGTGAGGCAGGCCTGATAGCGATATGCAGGCTTGTTGAGGCGCGAGTGGACGAGAACGACCCGGCCAAGCGCTGGGATGCGGATCGGTCACTGCTGGCTGCTTTGGTAGATCGGTGGCGGCCGGAGACGCACACGTTCCATCTCCCCTGCGGGGAGATGGCACCTACGCTGCAGGACATCGCGTACCTGCTTGGGCTTCCACTGGCCGGGGAGGCTGTTGGCCCAGTGGACGGTGCTGGTGGCTGGAGGGAGGATATCATGGAGCGATTCGCTCCCGTGATGAGGCTACCTGGGCTCCCTGGAGTCGCTCCCCCGAACATGTACACCACCGCCGGGCCTACGAAGGCTTGGCTGCTGTAGTTCACAGTAAGTTAACTTTTACACTTTTTAGCATTTTTAATTTTTATTCTTTAAAGATTTGCAAAAATAATTTTAGGTTTCAAAAATTTGCAAAACTAATAATGCTTATTCGACACTTTAAATGATCTTAAATAAAAAAGTTGTTAATAACAAAGTTGTGGATCTTCGTGAGATCTATAACTTTCATATAAAGTTTATCTCCATCCGATGTCGTTTAAAATATAGATATGAGATTCTTTTAAATAGGTTTTAGATTTTGTAATGAATATTTGGATATCTAAACGATCTTAAATGAAAAAGTTATTAACTATAAAGTTGTAGATCTTTAAAAAATAAAAATTAAAAATGCTAAAAATTACACTTTGTTACTTTCCTAGAAATCTTACGAGTTTTAACATCGTTTGCTTTTTGTTGTAGACCGACCAGCTCCACCCCGACGCCGACGGGTACTCGCTCAGACGGTCCTTAGAGGCGTACCTACTGTGGATGTTCGGCTGGGTGATGTTCACCAGCACCACCGGGCACGCAGTAGACAGGGGCCTGATCCACTATGCCCGGGCGATCACGGATGCGGAACTAGGGGCCATGCCGCAGTGGAGCTAGGGTTCGGCAGTCCTCGCAGCCACGTACCGTGCGCTGTGTGAGGCCTGCTGCAAGACGGATCCTGAAGCGATTTTCACGGGCTGCTCTCTCCTTATTCAGCTCTGGGCAGCTAAGCGGTTCGCGTTCGGCCGACCGATCGTCGACACCACTGCGTACGCTTCAGGACCGGCAGCCGACCACCCAGCCGACGGGCCGACGATGGGCACGTACTGGTGCCGCCGCAACGTAAGTACAAATTGTTTTCATTTCAAATTTCAGATTATGTGCGACTGATGTTCTGACGAGTTGGTTCTCCTTGTGTCGCAACGCCGTTATGCCCACGTCCAGGTCAGACGGAGCTACCCGGAGTTTGTCTTCGAGTTCGACCGTCTGTAGCCTTCGGACATCGTCTGGGAGCCCTACACGCACCACGTGGTCGCGGAGAGAGCACCTCTAGGTCTGTCTGCCTTGTGCACGCGTGACACGGCGTACTGGTTGACGGTGGTGCCGTTGGTTTTCGACATCTTCGTCGAGCCTCACTGCCCTTACCGTGTTATGAGGCAGTTCGGACTGAGGCAGGGCTTTCCAGTGAACGTACCGATACCCGTCGCGCCCCAGGACCACCAGTGAGTATTTCTCTTTCACCTTTACTATTGTTATGTTGACTACGCGCGGAACGTTCGATGACCATTATGTTCTTTGCAGGTTGACTCGACGAGGACAGCACGCAGGGACACTGTGGGCACCTCGGATCTTGCCGTACGTCGAGGACTGGTTGGTAGCCACCGAGGAGGTGATTGCCGAGGTCCACCCACACTCGGAGAAGAACTACACTGCCTACCTTCGGTGGTACTTGCCGCGCACACGTGCCCGCGTCACCTTCACCGCGGCCGCTCCACAGCTACACCAGGCAAGCGTTAGGGACACCTACCCCGTGCACCGTGACCAGGAGTACTTCCTGGGGGTACGTCCATGTTTCTCGGACTTCTTGTTTTCGTACTAGGCAGTTGGTACATATGAGACTGACAAACCTAATTAATAATGATTCCTGCAGGTCGACGCTGCACGCGCCATGAGCGCCGACATCAACGCGGTGATGCTGAGGTTGGACGCTGGACTGCACCTGAACGACGTTGAGCAGAGGTTGACGTTCGAGCGGATGCAGACGAAGATGCGTTCGATCTTGCGCGTCCTCTCTTGTCGTTCAGCCGTGGACGCGGTACCTCCACCGGCAGCTGCTGTTCCACGTCCACGCGGCCCGACACCAGGATCGACATCGCACGGTGCTGGTGCGTCCACAGGTTAGTTCTGTACCTTCTCACTATGCGAAACCTTCGCCATGTTATTACAAACTGAATGTCTACTAGGTCCGACGCTGCCGACAGGACACTCTGCTGGAGCGAGTGGATCGTCGATCCCTCGGCCGTTCGCGACTCCGCCCAGCACGTCGGCCTTTGTTCGAGCGAGCGGTTCGTCCGTCTCTCCTCCCTTCAGTCAGCCGCCAGGTGAGCAAGCGTCTTCCGATGAGTGCTACAAACGTACTATTTGGGCAGAATGTTGCTTAACTTTTGACATTTGTAGGAGGATATTACCCGGCGGGGATTTTCCGTTCGGGCGAGTCTTCGTCGCAGGCGGGCGGGTCCGGTGCGGGCGGGTCCGGTGCGAGAGGGTCTGGTGAGGGCGACGACTTCGACGACCTGGAGGACCCAGAGCAGGACATTCTCGGCGCCTCTCAGCTTGGTGGAGCACCACCACCACAGAGCTAGGAGCATCCGCAGCACACGCCCGCACCAGATGTCCGCGTTGGTCGTGCCGTGCCCGCTGAGAGGCTGACGTACTCTCAGGGGCACATTAGGAGGGGTAGGGGTAAGAGGCCTCGCCAGTAGGCTACTAGTGCTACATGTTTGTAATATTTACAGTTAGTAACTTTGTGTTACCTCTTTGTATATAACTCTATTCGATCGCCGCACTCATATGTCACGAAAACATTTCATGTCATTCACTACATCTACTCAACGAAACGACGAATAACTTTCGGCGCGTAACAGAGGGCTACGATTGGTCGCTATCAAAGTAAGTGAATGCGAAACACAAACGGAGTACAACGGCGAGAAGGGAAGGGAAAATGGAAGACACGCGAAATAACATTTCAAGTTCGTTAGTTCGCTACACGTTGCGAGGTTGTAATGTACGCAACATTATTCATCAATACACCATACAACTACCAACTCGTGCATACTACTGAGTGCAACGAGGCCACTTTCCCTTCCTCTGCGCATCGGGATTCTCCTCCATTGCTGCCTTCGCTCGCCGCGCACGCTCAAGCTTCCGCTCCCGCTCCTCCCTGTACGCAGCAACACGCCTCCTTTCCGCCTCAGCCTTGTGCTCTTTTTCTGCGGCCTCCTCCTTGCGTCTCTGCTCTATCTTCTCCTTGCGCTCTGCATCCCATTGCCGCATGTACTCCAACCGCTCCTTGTTTTGCGGCTTGATTTCGGTGTCGATCCACTGCTCAAAGTCACATAGCGGTGGAGGGGTCTACAACAATTGCAATGTTTACTAACCAAATAAGTTGTTCAAGACTACTTAATACACCAAATAATTATTATAAAACATCAGTTCCTCACCATTAAGTTAATGCGGCGTATCTCAGGTGTTGACTCAAACTCAAAATTGGCACACATCCAGTATCTCTGCATGTACGTCTCCTCTTCATCGGACTTGGCTACCTTGCAAGGATCACCGCACCAGCACATGGGCACTGGAACACCGCTAGACAAAGGCAATGGGTTGAAGGCATTTCCAGTCTTCGGGCGATAACTACAAGTCAACAATAAATGAAACACCCTAACCCGTTAATCTAGGATTCCTCATTTCATGCACAATGAATAACACAAAATATCACAGAAACGATTTACGTTACCTTGAATTGGTAGCTTTTCCACGTCTTGGCATCCTACAGTTTTAAAAAACAACTATCAAATATTGTAAACACCCTTAATACGGTCAAATATAGTACTACTACAAACCAAACGTGTGCACAACAAATCTAGCCTAAAATTATTCACACTTCTAAGTGCTACAGATCTACTCACAAATTTCAACAGATCTACTCACAGTGCTACAGATCTACTCGCAAAAAGTCTAGGGTCCACATCTAAGTGCTACAGGTCTACTCACAAATTTCAAATACATGGTAATTACACTAGTATGCGACACAAAATATAACCATACGTCGGGATATTGTACTAACCTGCGATCGAATAAGCACAGCAACAACGCTTCGCGGCTCTTCTCCTTCTTCCTCACCTCTCTCTTTTTTTTTCTTCAATTGTGACTGGTTGAAATGAGCACTTCCTTGGGCCATTGGGGCTTTATGGGATGCCGAACAAAAATTGCCCTTGCAGAGGGCAAGATTACGCCAAAAATCGTCCTCTGCAAGGGCCGCGAGGGGGCTGCCTGCAAATTTGCCGCACCCCTCTATAGTTGTAGTTGCACTTTTTCCATATTCTCATCGAGAACACACAACTGATCAGCTTTGATGTGTTTCAGTAGCAAATTACAAGAAAATTTGTTTTCTTACAAAAAATACTATAATTTATCTGTTGCATGTTTCATATTACAAGTCGTTTCGATTTTTTTCAATCAATCTTTTTAAAAGTTTAATCAAGTTTATAAAAAAATTGCAACATTTATATTATCAACTTAGTTTTATTATATTTAACGTTACATATATTTTGATAATTTTTTATGCTATAAATATTGTTATATTTGTATAACCTTAGTTACATAAAGTAAAAATAGTTTAACTTTATTAAAAAAATCAAAAATCATCCTTTTTACAGGCGGCCCCCTGCCGCACAGGCAAAAATCGCCCTCCGTAAGGGCGGCAAGGGGGCCGCCTGCAAAATTGTCAAGGCGACCGCCCTTTTGCAAGCGGCCCCCTGCGGAACAGTGAAAAAACGCCCTTACCGAGGGCGGCAAGGGACTTTTTTACTAAATTGCAACGACACGGCAGACGGCGCCCAACGACCGTCTGCCATGTCGGAAAAATCGTCCTCTGGGAGGGCGATTTTTAGAACTCATCTTCCCGGAGGACGAGAGGAGATTATTTTTGCAATATTTCGAAACGAAAAATTATTTTTGCAAATTTTTAAATAAATAAAATTAAAAATGCAAAAAATTCTCGCACTGACCATCTGAACGAACTGACATCCAAGATCCAACACATCAAGCGTCAGACCACAATGCAGCAGAAAACGCAGAAAGATCGGCGCGTACTAGCGTACGTAGTACTACAGTATTAGAGTACAATAGGATTCTTGCACGGGCCGTACATGCATGCATGTGCCAAGACGAATCTGAAATTCTGAATACTGTACAATAGTACTCCCTGTTTGCGTGGAAGGCGAGGACAACAACCAGGATGCGGGATCGGCTGATCTAGATTACTATTTCGTCAGCAATTCCTGTTTACCGCTAGCTGGAAATGTCTTTGTATCCAAGGTCACAAATTAATACAAATGGTCTACACTCTACATTACACTACTACCTCCGTCTCTAAAACACTATTTCTAACTGTACACCTGTGAATACTGCGGTAACTTAATTCGGTTGCCCACACGGCCCGAGAGTTATACGGTTATACCCTACGTGCACGGTCGACGGCACATCCATTTGTCGTATAACTCAATTCTGTCACAAAAGTAGCCTTTTCTAGTATTTAAATTTTATCTTAAAAAATACAATACAACTACTTTTTCATCCACTATCTCATTTTAATCAATTACAATCATATCTTATTTAATTTCTGTACGTAGTATTGTCTTATCTCAACCGATTATAACCATGCATCCTTATTTAACTTCACTTCTCTCTTCGAGCCACGTGAAAAAAATTTAAAGGTGCTTATATTTTGAGATAGAGAAGCTAACTTTGTTTTTCTAAAGAAAACCAAACCATCAGAAGAGCTGTCAATTATATTTTAATAAGCAAAATAAAAACCTGAATGAGTTACATGAAAAAAAACATCATCTCTAAAAAAAGCCGCTGCCACTCCACTAAGACTGAGTTCGTTTGCTAAGGTTCTCAATTTCACATCTCTCGTTTTTCACGCACATGTTTTTTAATCTGTTAAACGATATATTTTTTATAAAAAAATTGTTTTAAAAATCATATTAATCTAATTTTTTTTAAAAAAATAGCTAATAATTAATTAATTATATAATAATACATGTTCGTTTTGCGTGTCGAAAAGAAGGGTTATTAACCTTTCTCCCGAACACACACAAGGTTCTTCAAAATGGCACCCGGCCCCACGGGAGACACGCCATGAAGCGACCATGCGTAGTCACATTGCCGCTCAGATCAGGCCACTCATCTGCCTAATCCGGCATTGTGGCTCGTCGTCGCCGTCCTAGCTGGCCGCTTGGGCTTCTGGCGACTAGCTCAGGCGGCAGTAAAGCGGGAAGGAGAGAGGCAGCAACGGCTAGGGTTTGGCTGCCCCCTTTGAGCGACGCAGGGGAGGAGGCAATAGGTCCAATCTGTAACTTTGTTGTATCGTAGGAAAGAAAGGAAAGTTCTTTACTTCTTCTTTATCCTGATCGGTAACCCATACGTGGGCTGATATTTGAAAATACTAAAAGACACTAGGAAAAAAATATTTTTTCCAAACGGCCAAACGTAATTTTCGCGTGCAGGCCAAGGCCTGTCTACGTTTCACGTGCGGGTGCTTATGTTATCCACACGCAAAAATAAAAATTTGAAAATTTTTTGGAGAAAATCAAAACGCCCGTCGCCGCCCGCTGTTGCCCGCCCGCCGGCCACCGCCGCCGCTAGATTTGGGCAGGGCCCATCCTCCCGCCGCCGACATGCTCCTCCCACCATCACTGGGCTCCTCCCGTCGCCGCCGTTGTGCTCCTCCCGCCATCGCCGCCGGATTCGTGTGGATCCGGGCGAGGGATGGCCGTCATTGCCGCCGTCTCCCCTCGCCGCCTTTGACGCGCGGGAGAGGGCCGCGCGCATGTCGGCCATTTGCGCCCGTCGCCGCCGTCGGATCCAGGCGAGGCCCGTCCACTCGCCGCACGCCCACCGCCACCGTTCTCCTCCCGTCGCCGCCGCCGTGCTCTTACCGCCACCGCCGCCGGATCCATGCGGGTTCGGACGGGGGACAACCACCGTTGCCGCCGTCGCCCCTCGCCGCCTTCGACGCGTGTGGGAGACCCGCGCGCTACCACGCGCCTGGGAGAGAGAGAGGAGAGGAAGAGGATAGGAAGTTCTCTCCTGGGAGAGAGAAAAGTTTGAGAGAAAGAGGAGTATGTGGAGGAGAGGAGGTGAGAGAGAGGAGAAGAGATAAGGATGACTTGAAAATATTTGAAATGCTAAGAGGGACCAGAGGAGGTAACTCGGACTTCTGGGTAGATCTTGAAGAGGCCCGTCTGCGAAAATATATTTTTTCGTGCAGCTGCTTAAGAGGCCCGTATGAAAAAATAGCCCTATTTTCCTGTGCGGCCGCTTAAGAGTGCCGTTTGCGAAAATAATTTTTTTCATACGGGTCTATTAGGGAGCCGTATGCGAAAATGGGATTTATTTTTGCAGACGCGGAAACTTATGGCCCGCCTGCAACCTATTAGGGTGCTCGTCCAGAAAAATCTTTTTTTAGTAGCTAGAGATTATCATGATTTAATAATTGTACTTGGTTTGGAGTGTTAGTTGTAGTTTTTTCATGTTTAATAAGTGAATTTGGAATTAATGAAAACTAATTTATATTTAATTTGAAATCTCAATTCTCACAACATGCATAAGACGAGGTTTTAATATGGTCTACGATGTTAAATGCATAATAATTAGCGTAATGATAACATCATGCGTAGATAGATGAGACTTATAAATTGAAGACAAATTACCAACGAATGCACTGAAGAGGAGGGAAC
Organism: Oryza officinalis; assembly: GCA_008326285.1. Taxonomy (NCBI): domain Eukaryota; kingdom Viridiplantae; phylum Streptophyta; class Magnoliopsida; order Poales; family Poaceae; genus Oryza; species Oryza officinalis. Next base: position 9,614,109 of record BDMV01000001.1, on the reverse strand, counting down.
GAGATCCTCTACCACAGAGCAACTGCTATGTCGGCAGAAGTAAACAGCGACGGGCTAGATTGAATTGCTACAATGAGATGCCATGCAATTTCCTTGCCACAGTATAAATTTCGAACACAGTTGAGTTGATACAGTAAAATGGTATTGTTCATGACATTTTTAAGTTTGCTACGCTCAGCTAGACTACAGTGCCTGCCTGTAATGCTGCAGACGATCATAGTCGTCCTCTCATACATCTTTGTTACATGTTCTTATTATTTGTCCATATTCTCTAATAAGTCAAAACGGTTTAATGAATAATAAAAATAATTTATTGGTAAACTTTTATATTTGTGTTTGTAGCATGCGAGTTAAAAGACGATGCTGAAAAAGAAACTACGTTGAAAATATATTAAAATCAATATTAAAATTAAGTTTGAAAATTTAAATTTAAATTTTTGTTTTAATTTATTAGTGCAACCAATAAGACTCTACGGCAACTATATTCAAATCTTGGACGCTTTGGATCGATCTAGAGTCTACAGAGACAGGCTTGCGGCGAGCACACGAATCCTCGATCTGTCAGTCGGTCTCGAGCACCTTAGCAGAATATTCACGCGTCACGCATGGATGAATGCAAACAATCCTCACCCATCTGCTGCGCCTGGGCACATCTCACGTGCGGGGCTGCAGTCTCCTCACGGGCACTGTCAGTGACAGGCCATCACGCAGACCCCGGATCTCACGCACGTTAAGTTCATGATGCAAATTGCACAAATTGGTTCGAAAACTTCTGGTTAAACCACGGCGGTTTAGGGGTTATGTGTGTTAGCTAAATGTCAATAAGCTGACTGTGCATAACTGGACTGAAAGCTCAGTGAGCAAACAACAAAACTCTGAATCACCATATGTAGCGCCATGTCATGTTGTGGTCACATGATTGGGGACAAAATGTGTCTAGAATTGGCATGTAGTAGCTGCTGCCTGAAATGATGCGTCACTATCCGAGCAAGTCGATTATGACTGCACGTGTGGTTTGCATGGAAGGGAAAATTAGCACGGCCATATGATGTTTTACATTTGAATTACGGATTTATAATATCATCCGACAGAAAATTAAGACAAAATCTTACATATTATTGATCATCCGATCTGTTTCACCCATGCCATGATTCGTCTCTCATAAGCTTCTTCTCAAGCTTTGGCGAGCTATTTGAGTTAGTGTTTTGGGTTGGAAATAGACCGGTTGTAAGAGATGAGAGAGAAAAAAAATAAAGTTCCTTGTATTTAGAGAGAGGTTTGGGCCAGCAGTGGTAGCCCGTGTGTGGGTAGTGTAGATAGAAGAGCAATGAGGTGGTGGCGAAGGAACGACGAGAATTGTAGTGACGAAGGAAGGCGTGATGGTTATTGTAGTTGGACAAATCAGTCGAGTGGTTAGGTAGTAGCGGATCTTGCAAATGTGGCGGCATGTCATGTTGTGGTTACATGACTGGGGGAAAAATGTGTCTACAATCGGCAACTACTACAAAAGTGATTTTTCTGTACGAGAGCCCATGATTTTTGCAAACGGACCATAACTAATGGCGTCTGCAAAAATCGAGGATCATTTTTCCATACGGCTTCTTAAGTGGCCCGTATGGAAAAATAGATTTTCCCATACGGGCCCTCTTGCAAAAATGAGCTCATTTTTGCATACGACTCACTTAAGCGCCCGCATGCGAAAATAAAATTTGAAATTTAAAATTTGAAACTAGTGTATCTTACTCATACGAACTCCAAATTAGATGATTCTTTTTCCTAAATGTTTCTAAAATCATGCTCTATCATGTTATTGTGTTCTTACTGCTATTATTTTGGTCATTTTTTCTTGAGACTTTATTTTATCAATTAAAAATTTGAATTTCAAAACTTCAAATAATATTTTGAAGCAATAAATGATTTCAGCTGAAAAAGTCATCCACAACAAAGTTGTATAACTCATCAAGATCTATAACTTCTATTTTAGTCATTTTTTCATCCGACAAAGTGATCGTAACATTTTCACAAAATTTACATATCTCTCTATAGTTTATAAAACTATATAAGATATGTACATTTTGTGAACAATGTTAGAAATAACTTTGTCGTATGAAGAAATGACCAAAATAAAAGTTATAGATGTTGATGAGTTATACCACTTTGTTATTGATGACTTTTTCAGTTGAAATCATTTAGTATTTGAAAATATTGTTTGAAATTGTCATAATTTTAAATTTAAATTCAAACTATCGAAACAAAGTCATATAGAAAAATGACAAATACAAAAGTTGTAGATCTTGATAAGTTATACCACTTTGTTGTTGATGACATTTCTATTTGAAATCATTTATTATTTGAAAATTTTATTTGAAGTTGTCATATTTTGAAATTCAATTTCAAACTGTTCAAATAAAGTCATATAGAAAAATGACCAAAACAAAAGTTGTAGATCTTGATGAGTTCTACAACTTTGTTTTTAACAACTTTTTCATATGAGTTGATATAGTGACATAAAAATTGATTTGAAATCTAAAAAGTCACATGCAAAAAATTAATTTTTGCATGCGGGCGGTTAAGTGGCCCGCATGTAAAAATGGTCCCTCTTCCTATACCTAACCTTATCTTCTCTTCCTCTCCTCTCAGTTATTATCTCCTCTCTCTCTCTCTCACTTGGGCGACGGTAGGAGGCGGTGGGCGACGGCGGGAGCAGCAGCGGCAGCTAGGAGGGAGCGGGCGGCGACATCAAGGAGACGGCGGGC